>ML779503.1:1020400-1045404 GCA_009831015.1 Picea engelmannii | reverse complement strand
AATCGATCATCGGAAAATGACCCTCCATGCTCTTTAAATAGAGATCATGGACCAATCGGGTGTTAAGCCATGGATCAATGGCCGTTAAGATCAAGGAGAGTATGAACCGTCGGATCACTCTATGTCGGGAACATATCGTGACCTTCGGATTGTCTAACTACAAATGCATACTAGTGCATACTAAAGAAACACACTTTTACCTAATGACATATTAGACCAAGTAGATCTTAACTAACTCCTAAGTGTCTAAATATCCTAACATAGATCATTGGAAGAGGTGCATTGTCCCATGCTATCTTTGATAGGGCTTGAGAGTCCACTAAGAATGGTCTTGAGAGCCAATGCATCATTCTTCTTTCCTTCCCTTTGAGTTGCAAACTTTGACTTGTTCTTCAATGAAACTGATCCACCAATGGTTACCCTCCAAATTGTTGCTCCCATTGTCTTTAAATGTAATCTCATATCTATTCTCCAAGTAGAATAGTTGTCCTCATCAAGGATTGGAACTTCATCATTCATTTGTGTGTCTATGGATCTCCTTCAAGCTTGTTAATTCTTGTAGTGAAGGCCCTCTCTGATACCAATTGTTGGACACACCTACCACACTTAGAGCGGGGGGTGAATGAGTGTGGCGATTTTTTTCCCGAAACTTCCCTCTTGCACAAAAGCTCCTTAGTTAACATTCAACATTTGTTCATTACTCATTGCTATAATTTATAATCAGTTACATGTGAATACATATTAGCAACATATATCAACAACATATCATCAACAAATCATCTCCACAAGGAACAAAAAAAACAAAAGATGTATGTACAATTTTTCTTTTTATTTTGGACTTCAATCCAGGGGTTTTTCAACAACAACTGAATAGAGTACAAATCTACAAGAGAACTAGCTCTATATGAAAGAATCATATTAAATTCTCAACACCAACTGAGATGAGGCAACAATCCTAAACAAATATCAATCTGTCAACATAAACAAATGCATCAACCATGCACCAACCTGTGCCAAACAACCTATAATCAACCTGTACCATAAACAAGTGGATCCAACAATGTACCATGTATATACCAATAATGTGTCAAATAATCATCAATAATGACTCATCAATATGTACCAACATCATCAAATATACACCTCATGTATGTGCCAACTCATCAACTACTTGTCTCAACCATGACTAGTTTTGGACTAGTCAACAACCCCAACATGAAATAATCATAACTTTGTACCTATAATGAATAAAGTATGAAACTCATACACAATGTTCTTCAGTTTGTTTTATTCAATTCCTCCAGGTGGCACTACTTGGAACCTCTCAGAAATAGATTTATAGAAAAAATGGCATACCTTGTTGAATTCTAGCTTATTCTAGAGAGCAACCTTGTAGAGCGTTCCCTGCACAAAATATTCATTGAATTGATCTGAAAGTGTTACAAAACATACTACATATTGTACCCTAACAAACACATTTGGTCTCACTAAATTTGGATATGTTATGAAAAGGTTATGATGTTTTTACCCGAAACATTTGTTTTTGACTAGTTTCAGGACTAGCCACAAACCCTATTTTCTGTGGAGTGTAAATCCAAAAATACAATGATCGACAAGATGAATATTTTACCATAGATACTTGGGTATGTTTTATAAATGCAATATCAATTTAATGGTTTGAGTCAATATAGAAAAAAAGTTATAGGGAAAATGGTGAGATGACCTGTAAATAACATACCTTAGAAAGCATAATCAGAAGAATTTATCCTCACTTCAATTCCGACCCTCTTTTCTTCACCTTCCTTCTGAAATTCGGCTTAGATATCCTTGTTTATCTCATCCACCTATAGATCTTACATATGCTCAATTGTTCCACACCAAAAATTCTCAAGAATCTCTCACAAGAAGCTCTCCATCAATACTCCAAAATATATTTTCACAAGAAGCTCTACATTGATCCACAAAAAGGATGATCTACATGAGACCATTGCTATCTTATTTATACTTTCATCCTCTAGGTCATTTCACCCATTTCTAGGTCACTTAAACTATTTTCCTTATTTTAGGGTTAACCACTTTCCATAAATAGAAAGTTCTCCAATACTTTATCATTTAAATATTCCTTGATTTTGTCACCTTACTTTATCATTTCTTGATTTTGTCACTTCTCTTGATTATTTAAATAATCCACCTTGACTTTGTCACCTTACTCTATCATTTAAATAATGATTTCTTCTTTTAGGTCACTTAACCCATTTCTAGGTCACTAAACCTATTTTCCTTATTTTTAGGGTTAACCACTTTCCATAAATATTCCTTCTTGATTTTGTCACCTTACTTTATCATTTATTGATTTTGTCACTTCTCTTTATTACATAAATAATACACATTGACTTTGTCACTTTACTTTATCATTTAAATAATAATTTCTTTTTTTAGGTCACTTTGACTTCCTTGACCTTGGGGGCTTCAAGCCTTCATGTGGGGGTCCTTCATCTTCGTAAGGCCATAACTCTCAAACCATGAGGAGTTATGTGACATTCCACATACCACCGGAAATAGAATGACAAACACTATCCATATAGGATAGTTTCATGAACAATTTCCTTGATCTTCATCTCATTACTCCACATACAAGCATGGGTCCTCCAACCATTATTTTAGGATAACTCAATCCACAAAGCATCTTCCCGTGAGGGCTTTAACCATAAGGGGACCAATTTGGAGTTCATATATTTGTGCACCTTATCAATCATGATAAGACAATAATGAGAGCATGAGTCCTCCAACCATTCTTCTAGGATAACTCAATTTGCAAAGCGTCTTCCCGTGAGGTCTCTCACCATAAGGGGACCACTTTGGAGTTCATCCATTTGTGTATCTTATCAATCATGATAAGACAATAATGAGAGCATGGGTCCTCCAATCATTCTTCTAGGATAAATCAATTCACAAAGTGTCTTCTTGTGAGGGCTTTCACCATAAGGGGACCACTTTGGAGTTCATCCATTTGTGCACCTTAGCAATCATGATAAGACAATAATTAATCATCTATACATTTTTCCAACAATGCATGATATACTAATGAAACCACACTGATCCATCTTCATCATGTATCAATGACAACTTATTGATCCATCTTCATCATATCAATGACAACTCATTGATCCATCTTCATCTATGCATTCTCATCAAGGACAATACATATTATATTACATCAATCAATCAAACCGTTGGCATCAATGACAACATGATCCAATAGAAACCTTATCTACTCTTGGGTTCTCTATACCATTCACCCACGCTACTAGTGGCGATTGTAGTTAATGTAACAAATGAGTAGCACAATATTTTTTGATGATAGGAGCTTTTGTCATTTGAAAATATATGTTATTGCATGTGCACGTAGTCACTATTCTCTATTTCCTTTACAAATACAAGTGGTAAGTGTTGAGGGACACACCAACATGTTGATGGGAGATTTTGTCATTTGAAAATATATGTTATTGCTTGTGCATGTAGCGATTATTCTCTATTTCCTTTACAAATACCAGCAGTAAGTGTTGAGGGACACACCAACATGTTATCTAGGTATAACACTATTTATATGGTTAAATGTCTGATGTTTTTGTTAGGTTTGACTTAGATTTCATTATCATTGCATGAGTTTGACTAGTTGAAACCATCAACTAGTCGGGCTTTGTGAACCTGTCTTTATTTGCTTTTTTGGTTTAAATTTATTTGTCATTGAATGTGATTGAAACACTTTTGAAATCCATGATTTTTTTAGAGATATTTTATGTAATTTTTAAAACAACATAAAGCTAATAATAAAAAATTATTTAAATATTTTAAAAACCACTTAAAATATATATTAAAGTGATATAAATAAAATTATTATAGATATTTTAAAAGGTCAAAGTCTTTCCACATATTTGCTAATTGTACATTAGCTATCATGACTTTTATTCCTCGTTTGTTGATGACCACTGATCCCTAATTTCGATAACTGAATTGGGGTCGGGCATCTTCTTTTCCCAACTCGGTCTTAAATGACCTAACAAGGGATCAGTGCTCCTGAGCAGAAAAAAGAAGATAAATGATCATGATTATCTGCACTGAGCACATAAAGGGTCGGTGCTCCTTGGCAGAGAGAAGAACAAAAAAGACGATGATCATGTACACTTAGCAGATATGCGGAAATAATTACACTTAACAGATATAGCAGATATCACACAATTGGAGTGGGATGCTGGATCACCCTAATCCACTGCTCCTAAGAAATAATTAATAATGGGGTATTCGAGCGAGTTTGTTCTGAATCCTTTGATCTGGAACCCGGGTCCGAGTTTTGTGGAAGCTGCAAATATGGTCGTAATAGCCTGCATGGTGAGCTCAGGATGGAGAACTGCAGTTATCGGGTTACAAAATACGTTCCTAATTTTGTAAAGAACGAGTTGGAAGGAGATGGATCTAAATGAATTGGTTACGTTGTAGTTACAGAGTGAAAAGAATATCAAACATTGGGACGTGAGAACATTTTGGTGGCATTGAAAGGCATTGCTAGGTACGCGGAATGCCTGGCCAATCTTGCGTGTATCCTTACTCTTGTCTGTTTCAAACCTTGCGCGGATGTGAAGGTAAAGATGGGATTTCTAGGCTTCTATACTTTAAAGCTTTCGACCAGCAGCTTCAACGACCGAATCGTTAGAGACGGAGGAAGAACGGAAGTGTTAGAGACAGATGCAACTTTTCTCTAAGTTTGCCAGACCCTCAGAAGAAATAAGGTAAGATAGCAATGTAGAAGAAAGGTGATTTTAAAGTTATAAATACTAATCCAAAATAATAAATTGCACATATAAAGAGTTGTAAAAGCTATTTCAGAGTTTGTAGGTATAAAGAGTTGTAAAAGTTGTTTCAGAGTTTGTGGGAAAAGTCACTTTAGACTGATAGGAAAAACAACTTCAAAACTGTTAAATATAATGTAATCTCAACAGGTTGACTGTACACTGCCAGTTGTTTTGGTTAACTGTACTTTCTTTTCTTGATTTGCTTGAGCCTATTTAGCTCAATTGTTTTCCTTTTGCATTGTATCACTTCATTAACTCTTCTCATTGTACTTTCTCCTTACATTCTCAATATACTGAATACTATTTATGCTCTATTCTTTCTCTCTGCATTTCTTGCTTCACAATTTATCATGGTATCAGAGCTCTAGCAGTAAGCCTCTTCACACAGGTTAGAGAGCAACACGATCCTCACAGCGCAGAGCTTACATGGATCACGAGAGCATGTGACACAGTCTTTTCACAAGGCTTGGAAAGATGTCCATCATCCTCTCAAAATATCATCAGAGGAAGCTCCCACAAGGATGCAGAGCGTTATACGCTCAAAAGATCGAAAAAGAAGAGAATGCAGAAGGAGAAAGTTTAAAGATTCGTGAACAATTTCAGATTGACTGGTGAAGCCATCACTGATCAACGCATTTTTGAGAAATTCCTCAGAAGTTTACCAAAGAAATTTGAAATGGTTGTTACAACAATCCTTGAATCCAAGGATCTGTCACGTCTTTCAACAGATGAACTGACTGGTTCCCTGGTGACACATGAGACCAGACTGCATCTCATAGATGAGTCAATCGCCAATGCCTTCAAAACTCAATTCTCCTTCAGCAGAGGGAGAGGCAGAGGAAGAGGTAGAGGTCATCAAGGACGAGGAAGTACTACAAGTGACCAACACTCGAATGGAGGTAACAGACAACAGAGCCAGCATCAAAATTTCCAAGGTCACAGACAACAACACCAGAATCAAAATTTTCAGCCTCAAAGAGGCAGAGGGAGAAAATCAAATGACAAATCAAGCATACAATGCTATTGCTGCAAAAAATATGGGCACTATGAATCTGAATGCCGGGAGAAACAAGCAGATCATCTCTCAGGTAGAGCACATGTGTCAAATCATACAGGAGAAACCTCAAAAGGTATGTTTCTCTCATGTCACAAGTCTGAAGAACAACCTAAAGATCTCTGGTTGTTGGACAATGGATGCAGCAATCACATGACAGGTAACAAAGATTTAATTTCATGCATTGATTCTTCAATCTCATATGATATTACACTTGTAAATGATTCCTTAGTCAAAATTCAAGGCAAAGGAACTGTACCTATTCTTACTAAACAAAATGAAAAGAAAGACATAAACAATGTCTATCGTGTTCCAGATCTGAAACATAATCTGCTAAGTGTAGGACAACTCATTGAACATGTCTATAAGATACTCTTTGAGGGAGCATCTTGCAATATATATGACAAAACCCCCAGCAGAAAATTGATTTCTGAAATCCACATGACTCAGAATAGGTTGTTTCCCTTTACACTCAGAACTGCAAATCTGATTCAACCATATGCAAAAAGTGCAGCCACCCTGAATGAAACAATGGTTTGGCATACAAGATTTGGACATCTACCCTTTAAGAGTTTCAGTCTTCTTCAGAAGCACTCCACGGTCAAAGGTATTCCCATCTTCAAAGAACAAAATTCCCCATGTGAGTCTTGCATACTTGGAAAACATAAAAGAACTAGTTTTCCACAGTCATACAATCAAGCCAAACAACATCTTGAACTAGTTCACACTGGCCTATGTGGACCAATGCAAACAGATTCCATAGGTGGTAGCTTTTATTTTCTAACATTTATTGATGATTTCAGTAGAAAAATCTAGATCTATTTTCTCAGACGCAAGTTTGAAACTTTTGCAAAATTCAAAGAATTCAAGGCAGCAGCTGAGAAACAAAGTGGAAAATATATAAAAGCACTTAGGTCCGATGGAGGAGGAGAATATAACTCCAAGGAATTTGCAAATTTCTACAAATCACAAGGCATTATCATGTAAACAATAGCCAGGTATACTCCACAACAGAATGGAGTGGCTGAAAAGAAAAATCAGACAATAATGAATATGACAAGAACACTTCTCAAAGAGAAACGTTTGTCAAATATTTTTTGGGCTGAAGCAGTAGCATGCTCAGTTTATCTCTTGAATAGATCTCCAACCACAAGTCTAAAGATGAAAGTCCCTCAAGAAGCATGGAGTGGGACAAAGCTAAATGTTGCACATCTAAGGACATTCAGATACATTGCATACGCTCACATACCTTCCAAATTAAGGAAGAAACTAGACGATAGAATTGAGAAATGTATCTTTACTGGATATAGTGAAACATCTAAAGCCTACAGGCTTTACAATCCAATCTCCAAGAAACTAATTCTCAGTAGAGATGTAAAATTTATGGAAAATCAATTCTGGAATGAATCAGAAAATCAACAACTGGACAGTCAAAATCCATTACTGCCAAGTTCTGAAAACACAGAAAATTCAGGACAACAAATACCTCTACCTGTTCTTCCAAGATTGCAGGTACAAGGACGATCTAAAAATTCTCGGGATAACTCAACTTCAAGCAGAGACTCATCCTCTGAAATTCAAAATCAGAGAACTCGAAGTTTGAGAGAAATCCATCAGCAGTTGTATGATTTTGAACAACACAACCTTTTTGATTTAATGTCATGTCAACCTACATCTTTTAAGAAAGCCACTAAGGAGCCACATTGGGTTCAAGCCATGAACCAAGAAATTGACTCCATTGAGAAGAACAAGACATGAGATCTTGTTGATTTTCCAAGTCATAAGAAAAGTATTGGTGTCAAGTGGGTTTACAAAACTAAACTCAATGAAAAAGAGCAGATAGAAAAACACAAGGCAAGAATTGTTGCCAAAGGATTCTCACAACAACCTGGTACTGACTATGGTGAAACTTTTGCTCAAGTAGCAAGGCTAGACACTGTCAGAGATCTATTAGCCATAGCAGCCCAAAATAAATGGCAAGTATACCAGATGGATGTCAACTCAGCCTTCCTAAATGGTTTCTTAGAAGAAGACATGTATGTCAATCAACCGCCTGGATTTGATGTCCAAGAGCAGCCAACCAAAGTATATCGGTTGAAGAAAGACTTGTATGGCTTAAAGAAAGCTCCAAGAGCTTGGTACAGCAGAATTCACACTTATCTGATCAAAAGTGGTTTCAAGAGAAGTCAAAATGAGCCAACTCTCTACACCAAAACTGATCAGTGCGGTAAAATTTTGATTGTATGTTTATATGTTGATGACATGATATATACTAGAAATCTTGAGTTAAAAAGTTTTAAACATGCCATGCAATCTGAGTTTGAGATGACAGATCTTGGAATCATGAAATATTTTTTGGGGATTGAGGTTGATCAATCAACCGAAGGCATTTTTGTCTGTCAAAAAAAGTATGCAGCAGACATCATCAAAAGATTTCGCATGGAAGAATGCAATTCAACAGAAACCCCTATACCTCTAGGCACAAAATTGAGCAAGAAAGATGAAGGCCCTACAGTGGACCCTACCCTGTACAAAATTTTAGTAGGCAGTTTGTTGTATCTTACAACAACTAGGCCTGATATTATATATGCAGCTAGCCTTGTTTCCAGATTCATGGAATCTCCCAAAGATTCTCACTGGAAAATGGCGAAACGAATTCTGAGATATATTACAGGAACTCTCAATTTTGGCTTATGGTACACTAAATCTGATAGTAATCAACTTTCTGGTTATACAGACAGTGATTTTGCAGGCAGCCTAGATGACAGGAAAGCACCTCAGGACATGCTTTTCACCTGGGCTCGAACCTAATTTCATGGGCATCAAAGAAGCAACCAATTGTCTCAATATCTTCTGTAGAGGCAGAGTATGTCACTGCTACCTTAGCTTCTTGTCAAGCTGTTTGGCTGAGAAGAATATTGAAAGATATGTCACATACAGAAAATGATCCAACTCCTATTTTCTGTGACAATACTTCAACAATAGCTGTATCCAAAAATCATGTGTTTCACAAGAAAAACAAACACACTGACACTTGCTTTCACATCATCCACGAGCTAGTCAATAATGGTGATATCGCACTTCAATTCTGTGGTTCTCGAGATCAACTCGCAGATATCTTCACAAAGCCACTGAGAAAATCTGTTTTTGATTTTCAGAGAAAACACTTGGGCATAATCAGTGTTGATGTTTGTAACTGTTGAGTTTAAGAAGGAGTGTTAAATATAATGTAACCTCAATAGGCTGACTGTACACTGCCAGCTGTCCTGGCCAGCTGTACTTTCTTTTCTTGATTTGCTTGAGCCTATTTAGCTCAGCTATTTTCCTTTTGCATTGTATCACTTCATTAACTCTTCTCATTGTACTTTTTCCTTACATTCTCAGTATACTGAATACTATTTCTTCTCTATTCTTTCTCTCTGCATTTCTTGCTTCACAATTTACCAAAAACTACTATAAGTTGGAGAAAAAACACATTGATTTGAACTAGTGCTTTCTGCTCATACTTTAACAACGTGTGTTTACAGAAATCTCTTGAAATCTAGTTCCAATGAATAATTAGAAAAAGATGTTAAATCGGTTCTAAAATAGACATCTCCTATTGATGCCCAACTGCAAGAACATCATGCATCAAATTAGTGTTCACTATGAGCGGCAATATAAGTTTCGAATTTCCCTGCCTTCTATTATTTGCGTGTTTTAGTTATTTTCTTGGTGATTTCTATGTTATGTTTTTTTAACAGATTTAAAAACCATAACCATACGAAGGGTTTTCCTTTGGGTGGTACCACCCAATAATATTACAAAATTATAAAAACAAATCTCATATTTAAATTTTGGAAAGCAATTACAACACTATGAAAACAAATTTTATATTTAAATTTTGAAATTTAATTATGGTTAGGCATAGTTTTGGATTTGTTATATTTAGTTAGTTGTGAGAGTTATTCTCCAAAACTATAAAATATATAAAATCATATTTATATATGTACTATGAGATCATATTTAAGTATATATGGTTGAGAGATTTAGTCATGAAATTGTATTATTGTGTGCAGGCTAATCTGTTAATTTTGGTATTAGAGCTGGTTGCTCTGGACTTAACTCCCTCACAGGAGAGTCCAAAAAATTGTTAAGTAAAACAATAATGTGTGAGCCGTGCAAGGTTTAAAAACGCTGTATAAAGCAAATTTGCTGCTGATTGTTAAGTAAAACAATAATGTGTCAGCCGTAAAGGTTTAGAAATCGCTGTATAAAGCAAATATGCTGCTGCGTGAAGGATTTGAGGAAAACCAGCAAGGGAATGCAGGCGATTTCACTGTCTCGTGAAGAGTTAAATTAAGTGAAATTCATGACAGATGTTTCATTATCCGTTAATAAAAGTTTAATTAATTTGATGTATGCTTTAATGTGTATCCATTTGATGTATACAAGGCAAGTTTAATTAATTTGTTGAATATTATGATCGCATTAGCGTAGAGTTAGTTATTGTAATTATTAAGGTAGAAATAAATCCTCCCACCCCCGTCTCTAGAGCGTAGACTTGACTAATGAGGCTGCACGAGGTCAGAGAAAGAAAGAGCCGCATTGTCTTGGACGGTTTTTTTGGTTGAGGCCTGGACTGTCCGATCTGGAGTCTATGGTTGTTGTGATCAAATTTGGTCCGAGCTGCCAGCTATAGGAGCACATTGTATATATGTATTGTGGAGGATAGCAATATCAGATTAGATTATGTTTACAGTGTTATAAGCTGGAGGTTTTTTGTTATTTTTAGGTGTTTCAGGAACAACCATTATAGGTTATTTTTATATGTTTGTGTGTATTTGAAAAAGGGTCAAGTTGTCTGTTTGTGTAGATTACTTTTTTATATAACTGTTGAAATATATAGTTAGTTGTATTTTAAGTTGATTGTTGAGGAAGAGTCAGTTTATGGGATTTCAAAGTGGATAGAAATCAAAGTTCTAAAAATACTTAATTTCAATATTGTTATTTGTGATATAAGCATTAAATAAGGGTGTTAGAATGAATGCTTAAAGAGATAGGTTTGGATGAGTCAGTCTATGGGATTTGAAAGTGGATAGAAATCAAAGTTCTAAAAATACTTAATTTCAATATTGTTATTTGTGATGTAAGCATTAAATAAGGGTGTTAGAATTAATGCTTAAAGAGATAGGTCTGAATTTGTTAGATCTAGTTAGTTGTGAGAAATCTTCTCCAACTATCAAGATTCTATTTATGTGTATATGATTCCTCATGAATTTGTTGTGTGTATATAAATATGTGCTTGATTAAATACACCGATAGGCTTACATCTATTGACAATGTGCACAATTAATGATCTTTTAATCTAAAAACCTTATTTGATGGCCAACTATGTGGCTGTGCTAGTTAATAATATATACAAAATTGGTGTGAAATTTCTTCATGAATTTGTTGTCATGTTGAAGAAATATTCTTGTATAAATATGTACTTGATTAATTAATAATATAAACAAAATTGGTGCGTGCATGCTCTTAACAAATTAACAAACCAGCATGCAAACAACAATTTTGTATATATTATTAATTAATCAAAAACATATTTATACAAGAAGATTTTCTCAACAACACAACAAAGTCATGAGAAAATCTCCCAACTATACACACATAAATAAAATCTGATAGTTGAAAAAGATCTCTCACAACTAACTAAATTTAACAAATCCAAACTTATCTAATTTTAACAAACAATTAATTAATTAATTATATATATGCTCATTACATAAACAACCCAACAACACATTTGAAAATGAAAGTCAAGACAGGCCGGATTAACACATTTGAAAATGAAAGTCAAGACAGGCCGGATTAACACATTTGAAAATGAAAGTCAATACCGGTCGAATTATGTGACTATCTCTACAAAGATCAATTCACAGGAATAAAAGATAGGCTTCTACTATTTAGGAGAGTGGGCCTATTATTTTGTGGGACTGGCTCTTTAATTAAAATATATAGTGAACTAGAGATCAGATCTATCTTCTGCAAAATTATTGTTCATAGTGTAGATATTCTCTGGAGAAACCTAGCAGTCGTTTCATTGAACGGATCTATCCTTTGAACATTACTTGTATATAGATGATTTATAGTGGGAGAGAAAATAGATCTATCGATTGATTTACTTTGCACATAAAGATATTTACAGTCCATTCTTCATTTTATAGGCATTTTAGATCAATCAGCACCTGAAGATTTCGAGTGTCCATTCTTCATTTTATAGACATTTTAGATCAATCAGCTTGGAAAATTTATAGTGTCCATTTTTAATTTTATAGACATTTTGGCTGCAGAGAAATGGGAGAGTAGACATGGCTTCATAAATCATAAATTTGTATTGAGTGATCTATTCCAACAGTGTAATAGTAGGCATATAAATACATTGATGGAATATCTCAAGAGAATATCTTCTTAAATTCTTAAGAGAATATCTCAACCACACACCAAAGTATGAGTTAATTAATGTATTCAGGAGAGCAACAATATTTAACATAAGATTCTGAAATTTGTACACAAGAAACTACAGCCCGTGTTCTTTCCAATGCAATTGGTCTCACTTCATTTGGATTCTCTATGAATACGTTATGATTGTTTTACCCGAAACACCTCTTTATGACTAGCATAGAACACATCACTAAAAGACTTCATCCTCCCTTGAAAGTCGGCCTTCTTTACTTCATATTTCATATGAAATTCGACTTATATCTCCTTGGTCATTAAAATAATTGTGTATGTTTAAAATGAATGTATAATGATATGTATGTATACCCTTTATGTCACATCCTTTTAACATTAGGGCCTACATGTAGTTTTTACTTTAATTCACATTGTCATCTTCAAAATTCATTTATCCTCAATCGTGAGGATCCACGTGACGTGCCACATACTACTGGAAGCGGCATGACTTATACTATCCATCCATGGGTGTTGTATATGCATGTGTAATTTCCTTCATGTCTATCTACTTCGATCAATTGTGGGGTCCAAAAGTCAATGTCTAGGGTTGACATCAATGAAAACAACCAATCTTCCAACAATCTCCCCCTTCGTCATTGATGGCAACACTCATGCTCCCCATGTCCTCATGTTCACGGTTTTTTATGTAGGAGCATCACTCCATCTCAGCACATGTTATCTAATCAACACGCGTGGTGCACATTCAAGGAAAGAGAGGCGTCACCCTCTAATTTTTTCCTCGAGAATCCAAGGTGTGATCCAGGAATTAATTGAAGACAAGATGGAAGAGCCAAATCGTGCTTTCGAACAAGATCGAGATAAGGTTGCCATTAATAGGATGACGGAGAAATGGATCTGCATCCAATTTGGAGCATAATTTCCATCATTGTGATTTGGCCTTTTGATAGACATTAGGGATGGTGATTTGACACCATTAGTTATCTTGTGAGGGAAGCTTGTAGAACCCCTCTTATATAAATATTTGTATTTTTTTTGAATTAGAAGGTTGGGTGGACATTGGGTAGGCGAGAGGTTGATGAGATTTGAGATTCAGTTGCAGCTCAGACTCCACCATTGTAAATTGGCATTCCACCATTAATAGAAAAATGACAATTTTTACTGTTTTATCTTTCTGTGTAATGGGTGTTGTGTTATGAATGTATTTTACATGTTTGTGAATTGTAGATGAATGTTAGAAATTATTTGCAGGGATAGAGATATTGTTTTTTATCCACAAGTGTGTTGAGTTAAGTCTGGTTCTCTAGGCTAAGTGCAAGGAGTGCGCGACAGAGAAAGGAAACTCTGTAAGTTGACACAAGGGGTGTGTGTCTGAACTTAGTGGAGTTAGAAGAGAAGCTGCCAAGAGGGAACAAACAATTAATTTACAAACTCAGGGAGAAATTTCAAGGCAGTTAAGTCCCTTGGAAATAAAGACTATGTGGAAGTGTAACGACAAAGGAAATGAGAT
Source organism: Picea engelmannii (assembly GCA_009831015.1). Taxonomy (NCBI): domain Eukaryota; kingdom Viridiplantae; phylum Streptophyta; class Pinopsida; order Pinales; family Pinaceae; genus Picea; species Picea engelmannii. Next base: position 1,031,540 of record ML779503.1, on the reverse strand, counting down.
GCCTTAAACCTTTCCATAAGGCCGAGAGAGAAGCCCTCGAAGAACTGAGACAAGTGCAAGGAGTGTGCCTAGGGTGTTGAGAGTTCACATTATAATATGAGGAAGCAGAGTGAGAAAGTACCAGGAGGGCATGAGAAACTCACAAAGGAACTTGGAACACTAGAGGTTTTCAAGCCGAGCAAAGTCTTAGGACAGTTGCACATATTTCTGCAAGGAGTGCATAAAGCCTTTGAGAACAACATAAGTCTCGAAAGGACAAGTTTCGCTAAGTGTGCAAAGAAGTCGAGGACTAGTTGAAGTCCTGAATACAAAGAAGTCATCCATCGTCAAAGAGGAGACAGGTGGCAGAATATTGAGAAGTTCAGGAGCAGGAGCTTCGTAAGGTTTTCCGGGAGAAAAGAGAGGATCTTCGCGAAGTCGCGAAGCGTGATTTCAATCTAGACTGTTGGATGTGGAAGGGAACATGGAAAAAGATCAGTGCATCGTTGATTCACAATCTGAAGAATCAGAGTCGAGAGGAGACAGAACTCACGAAGTCCGAACTTGTGATTCGATCACATCCATTGATCACAAGAAGAATGAGGACCATAGACCTAGTCCCGAAGCATTCACCATTTCGGAAATCTGAAAAAGGAGGAAGCAGCTCGCGAAGGGAGTTGGCCCATGGTCACAATCCATGGTCACATCAAGGGAGGATATTAGCATCGAGAGCTAAGGTCGTTGGTTTTAGAGTTAAAAGTGATAAAGGAGAGGGTCCGCAGGTGCTACATAGTGGGTGTCGAGGAAGTAAAAAGGCCCTATGTCAATTCGAAATCGGTTCCATCTAGAGCCTGACGAGTCATTCGACTCGACAACTTGAATGATCCTAGACTAGGAGGTCATGCCAGCCCCGAAGGAGAGAAGAAGAAGGGTGAGGGTTGTCACGAGGAGTGGTATCATAGCTTAATTTCTCTCAGGCGGAGAGAAGGAGGTACATAAATAGTAAAGCCTGATTTTTCCTATAGACAGTAGGTGAAGGGAGATATGAAGGAGATATTATGATACCATGAGTGGTATCAAAGCATAGTTATCAGAGCTTGATTTCTCTCAGGCAGAGGGAAGGAGACAAAGGAGCGAATGCAGAATTGATTTATGTAAGCCAGGGAGACAGAGTACGATTCTCTGTTGGAGCTATTGCAAGGCGTGCAACAGATGATAAACATCTAGGTAGGCTGTAGACAAGGAAATATGACCATTGATGGTCATAAACATGGGTGAGGAGAAGTCCGCTCATAGAAGAAGAAGGCAAAGATGGACAAGGATCTCAGTGAAATTCGAGCGCAGATGGAGGAGCAAGCATTCAATATGCAGTAGGAGTCAAAAGTATGTTGGAGGTATTGATGCCCTTTAAAGAGGACAACCAGATGGCATGTTAGAAGTTTTTGGCCATGAGGCGGCAACATATGTTAAAGAGGCAGCTGAGGCATGCTGAAAACCTCAGTCATAAGGGAAAGGGATCTCGAAAGAGTCTCGTGGATTGCCAGGTGGGAAACAAGAAGGGATCAATGGATCTCATATACTACCAGGTGAGTAGGAGAGACATCCCATATTTCCATGTGGGCAAGGGAGAAGAGGTGAGCTCAACTGAGAGTTCATTGGAAAATGAGGAGGCGGAAAAAAAACGTCACTCAGATGGAGATTCACATAGAACTGTGAGCCACATGAATGAAGATGATGACAAGTTAGGAAATTTCATCACAGTGAAGGAGAAGGATTAGAGGGATGTTCTGATCATTAGAGGAGCTGAGATATTCCTACCAAGTCGTCAAGGAGAGGCTAGCACAGATGTTGTGGAGGCGACATGGAGACAACAAGAAGATACTGTCAAGGAGGAGAATGAATAAATACTGATTTATGTCTCGACCGAAGGAGAAGAACATTTAGCATAATCGCTCGGCGTTTTCATATAGGAAGTTGAATAGGGGATGACTATAGTATTGTGGTTTGCAGCAGAAGAGGAAGGAGACAACATAGATTTTGCTGGTCTATGTGAAGAATTAGAAGCTCTTGAAAGGAGAGTAGTAGTGAAAGGCATGCACATCCAACATGCTAGGTTGGAAGCAGATGAAGGACCACACCAGCATGAGGTGTAGCTGGAGGAAGTTGGAATGGGAACAACCGAAGAACTGACAGGAGTGAATATGTCAGGATAAGTGGTAGTTGAGAAGCATTTCAGTGATAAGGAGCGTAAAGGATTGAAGACTGCAATAGAGTAGCTAGTTAAATCCACAAAGGAAGAAGATGTCTTGGAAAATAAATGTGATTCACCCATCAAAAATAAGTGAGTGCAGCGAGCTATTCTACAATAGAAGAACTAATTGATAGAGTGGATGGACGAGGTGATCGAGGATATAAGAAAGATGATTTCATAGTTGGTAGAGGAATTGGTCAGCAAGAGGAAGCTGGACTAAAGGAAACCTACACAAGCAATGGGGATGATGCACGAGCAACAGTGGCGAAGAAGAGGAGCCGAGAGACAACTCCAAGAGAAATTTTGGGATCCATGTAGATTTCAACCACGTTGGAGAGCTCATGAGTAGGAGCTCATGATTTTTCCCGCTATAGAGTATGATGCAGGAGCGTCTCTCCATCTCATCATGCGCCAGCTAATCAACATGCGTGGTGTGAATTCAATGAAGGAGAGGTGTCTCCCTCTCATTTTTTCCTTGAGAATCCATGGCGTGATCCAGACATTAATTGAAGACAAGATGGAAGAGCCAAATCATGCTTTCAAACAAGCTGGAGATAAGGTCATCATTAATAGGATGCTGAAGAAATGGATTTGCATCCTATTTGGAGCATAATTACCATCATTGTAATTTGGTCTTTTGATAGACATTAGGGATGGTGATTTGACACCATTAGTTATCTTGCGAGGGAAGCTCGTAGAGCCCCTCTTGTATAAATCTTTGTATTTTTTTCCAATTAGAAGGTTGGGTAGACGTTGGTTAGGCGAGAGGTTGACGAGAGTCGAGACTCAGTTGCAAATAGGACTCCACCATTGTAAATTGGCATTCCACCATTAATAGAAAGTGACATTTTTTCTTGTTTTATCTTTCCGTGTAATGGGTGTTGTGTTATGAATGTCTTTTACATGTTTTTGAATTGTAGATGAATGTTAGAAATCGTCTGCAGGTATAGAGATATTGTTTTCTATCTGCGAGTGTGTTGAGTTAAGTCTAGTTCTCTAGGCTAAGTGCAAGGAGTGTGCGACAGACAGAGGAAACTCTGTAAGCCGACGCAAGGGGTGCATGTCTGAACTCGGTGGAGTCATAAGAGAACTTCCAGGAGGGAACACCAGATTAATTTAGATACTCAGGGAGAAATTTCAAGGTGGTTAAGTCCCTTGAAAATAAAGACTGTGTGGAGAGAATCATAGTTCAGAGTTGTTGAACACTCTGGAATACTCTACCAGGAGGGCATCGAGCTTGCGTGAGCATACCCGAGAACTACATGGTTGAAGGTGTAGAAGAATCTCAAAATTGTTGAACATTCTGGTGAAGGAAGGCTTTGTAAGAAGTGCAATGACAAAGGAAAAGATATGCCTTAAATCTTTCCATAAGGCCAAGAGAGAATCCATCGAGACAACTATAAGGAATGCACCTAAGGTGTTGAGAATTCACCTTATAATCTTGGGAAGAAGAGCGAGAAACTTCCAGTAGGGCACGAGAAACTCAGAAAGTAACTTGGAACCCTCAAGGTTTTCAAGCTGAGAAAAGTCGTAGGAGAGTTGCACAGATTTCTGCAAGGAGTGCAAAAAGCCTTTGAGAATAGCCTAAGTCTCGAAGGGAGAAGTTGGCTAATTTTGAAAAGAATTCGAGGACTAGACAAAGTCCCAAAGATGGATAATTCATCCATCATCAAGGAGGAGATAGGTGCCAGAAGATCAATAAGTTTGGGAGCAGGAGCTTTGTAAGGTTTGTCAGGAGAAAACAGAGGATCTTTGTGAAGTCGCGAAGAACAATTTCATTCCAGGACATTGGATCTGGAAGGGCTTGTGGCAAAGGATCAATGCATCACTGATTCACAATCAGAAGAAGCAGAGTCAAGAGGAGACAGGAATCACAAAATACGAACTCGCGATTCTATCATAGCCATTGATCGCGAGAAGAACGAGGACCATAGATATGGTCCTGAAGCATTCGTCGATTCAAAAATCGAGAAAAGAATGAAGAAGCTTGTGAAAGTCTTGAAGTGTGGGGTCGCAAAGGGAGTTGGCCCATGGTCGCATTCGATGGTCACATCAAGGGAGGATCTTAGCATCGAGGGCTAAGGTCGTTGGCGTAAGAGTTAAAAGCGCTAAAGGAGAGGGTCCACAGATGCCACATAGTGGGTGTCGAGGAAGTAAGAAGGGAATGTGTCAAGTCAAAATCGGTTCCATTCAGATCTTGATGAGTCATTCGACTCGACGACTTGAATGATCCTAGACTGNCTAGTTTTTCTCCTTCTTTGACATCAATGGAAAAGGGTGGGCTACTCTCCCTGAGTTTAATGGAAACATTTAACTCTCTTCTTTGGAGCTTCTCCCTCTGAACATATAGCACTTAATAACACTTCATTTTTATGGTCTGTTTCTTCCTTGGAGATTTTTCGTGGATCTAGGACATATATGTTACTTGGTCTTATTGTTGCAGTTGCAACCAATCTTCCTGAACCTTCTTATTTGATTTTGCATCTTTGTTATTCAAACATGAGAGCATATCCTTTATCACACATTTTACTAACACTAAGTAGATTATTCTTCAAGTCTTCAACTAATAGGACATTCTTTTCCTTTACATTTTTTCTTCCAATCTCTACTACACCTTTTCCAAGAATTTTGGCAGATGAGTCATCTCCAAATGAAACATTTTGACTCTTTCTCTTCAAGCTAATGAATTTGTCTTCATCCCCAATCATGTGTGAAGAACATCCATCGTCTATGTACCATTCATATTCTTCTTTACATTCTTCAGTGGTCAATGTTATTCGACAATATTCATTTCTTGGAATGTATTTCCTTATCCATATTGTGGTTGGCATAGGAGCATCTTCATTCATAGATCTGCAATCTCATTATTTGTGACCAATATAACTACATTTGTAACATACAATATTTTTTTCCATCAATGGGGAAAATGAATTATAACTTATGTTGAAAAATCCACGATTGTTTCCATATCTTCTATTTACAACATTCATGTTTCTTGCATAGTTGTTCCTTTCATTGATTATGCAATTAATTGCCTTATGTCCAAAACTTTTCTGTAACGTTTCAGAGAAAGAAATATATTTTGATACCTGGGAGTAAGTGACCTTATTTGTGACGTAGTCCATCTCGGTTCATGATATACTCTTCTGTAGTTTTCTTTCATATTGATTAAATCTTCTTTGATTCCTAAAGGTAGGAGGTCTTCTTGGATATTGATCTTGTTTGTAATCATTCATTCTTTCTGGTATCTTGGTTCACTTCTCATGAACTATTTGTGTAGATCTTTATTCAACCTTCTTGTTGGTATTTGCATTTTCTTTGTATGAAGTTTCACCCATGCATCCAAGATGTGTTAACTCTTTTGGGACTTGAGAGTTTCTAAAGCTCTTCCTCAATGAGACAACTTCTTGTTCAAGTTTCTCAAAATCTTCTTCTTTCTTCATCATTTGGACATTCCTTACTTCTCCTATTCTTCTTGCTTCTTCGAGTAGAATTTTCAAGGAAATGGTTTCTTCTCTTAGTTTCTCAAAGTATTCTAATTTTTTCTTCAAGCTTTCAATTTTATTTTCACAACTACTCAATTCACTTCTTAGTTTTCTATGCGTGTTTTTGAGCTTGCTATTTTCAATCTCAACATGCTTAAATTTTTTAAGATTCTCATCTTCTTGTTGAATCATTTCTACTTCATGATTTTCTTCTTCTTCATTGGAATTTTCTTCTTCAGTATCATCTCTTTCAATTCTTGGATAATGCTATGTACGAAATACCTGAATACAAAACATCACAATAGATATAAAAATATATGAATATAATCACCACAGAAGATATATGAAACAATATAGAAAACCACCACTTTATTATTTCAAAACCCTTGAGGTAGGGAAACACCATACAATGGATCCTATTATGGAAGCGATCATCTCCTGTTCACTTGCCTCTTCGAGGGGAAAACCTCTTAATGAGCTTCAGCTCCAAATACAATATTTCTCTTCATATCTCATTATATTCATTGAACCTCTTTATATAGTGCTACCATCACCTAAGATGTTAAGCCCTAATATTGGCTCAATACCCCTTAATTGGGGCATATTACATTAGTAATGTTATTTTATTTATGTTAGCTTTATTCCATTAGTTGTAATTATACCTCCTAGTCTCCTATATATACCAAGGAGACATTTTCATTTGGAATCATCTTGTACTTGACCATTTAAGTGGGGTAAAAGGAGGTTTCCCCCTCGAAGAGGCTTATTATTTGAAATTATCTATTTTTCAAGGCGTTGAGTATTTTCTAAGGTTTTTCTATGCTATATTGATATTTGCTTCTTAACATATGGTATCAAAGCTCAAGGTCTTGGGTTTTCGCTACTACATCTGAGAGACCTTCGAATTTTCTCTATAACTTTTTTTTCTAAAATGTTTCAGAAGGAAATGCTTGGAGGATATTTAGAATACGGATCAAGGTACATTGGGTTAAAATTTCAGCTCCTAAGGCCTTATACTTTCAGAGATATAGCTTGTACAATATAGGGTTATGGAATCATCTTGAAGTGAGTCATTGCAAAATTTTCGCTATAAAATTTTTTATGTAACGTTTCAGACCCTAAACTCTAGCGGCTATTCACATAAATTAGTGAGGTATCTTTTGTAAAAATTTAAGATTCTGAGTCATCTTAAATTTGTAGATACACCCTGTGGAAGATAGGGTATCTGACTAGTCCTATTGACTATCCTCAAGAAGGTGTTCTAGTTAAAACAATCATAACATCTTCCTAAAGTATCCAAATTGAGTGGGACCAATTTCATTGGATAGTGGACAGTCTTTAGTATTTCTGGTATGATTTTCATAATTTTATATCAATCATTTTGGGCGGGGCACACTATTCAAGTGAGATCTCCTGGAAAGGCCAAAAATCAGCAAGTTGTGGGGAGGTTACCGTAAATTCCACTTTGCACATCCAATTTTGATCAAACCTATGGCATTGAAGAGAAGAAATATCATAGAACTACATAAAAGAAAGTTTCATACCCAGAAGGGCCGAAACTTGGGAGATACAATAGAAGAAATATTGTCTAGCAAAACCACGTCAAAATCAAGGTTCAAAAGTAATACTTGGCCAACATGCCACCCAAAAAGGGAACTTCTACACCAAATAAGCCTCCAAACAATCCTACTTGGACTCTTGATGAAGGTGAAGAAATGTGTAGGGACATAAATGATTTACAAAAGAAGATAATAACAAAATATGAATTAAAAGAGATGGAAGCTAAGTTGGAGGAAAATATGGATGGTTTAAAAGAGGAGATCATGGAAGTATTGAAAATTTTTGTAATAGAGAAGACACCTGAAAGTGAAAATGCATCCCATGAAATTCATGATGAGGACACAAGGAAGGTGAATCAATAATGGAGAAACTCCAACTTTGGGTTGAAGACCAACCATGTTCCTAAGATAAATATGAGGACGTTTGATGGCAAGGACCCAATCACAAGGATACTTCAGATGAAGCAATTCTTTGATCTACATAATGTGCCACATACACAAAAGGTACAAATTGGTTCTTTATATTTAGAACCTAATCAATTTGTATGGTATCGATGGCTTTGTTATCACAAATCACTGGTCACTTGGAAAATTTTCATGGAAGAAATGATAACACACTATGATGATACAAGGAGAAATACCTTCTTTAGCCAATTGATAAATCTCAAGCAAAAGGGTTCAGTTACCAAGCACATTGAGAAATTCCAAAGATTGAATATAAAGGTAATTGATATTCCAGATGAGCACTTGATTGATGTATTCATAGGAACTTTAAAGGATAACATTCAACATGAGGTTCTCCTTTGAGAACCCAAATCATTGGAGAATGCATTTAAGGTGGCAAGAAATGTTGAAAGTAAAAATATGGATATGGCTACTAGAAGGACCAATCCTAACATCTATAGAGAGAACAATGCTCCTTCTTCTAAAACACCTCAACCTACAAGGTTGACACCTCAACAATTGGAGGAAAGAAAAGAAAATAGTTTATGCTTTAATTGTGACAACAAGTACAGTAAGGGACATAAGTTTGGTGAGAAGAAATTATTCTAGATAGATTGTGAAGAGGAAGAAGAACAAGAACATGAACCATCTCAAGATGAAAATGTAGAAGCAATTTCATCTGAAGAGTTGACTCCCACGATATCATGTAATGCATTGGCTGGAATTAGCACTCCTCAAACCCTCAAGATCGAAGGATACATCAAAAAGAAAAAGGTAATAGTCCTAATTGATTCTGGTAGTACTCATGATTTCATTCACTATAAATTAGCCAAATCTCTCAATTGCTTTGTATATCCAGTGCCAGAGTTTCAAGTAATGATTGCAGATGGAGGAACTATCAATTGCTCAAGAAAATGAAATAAGATCAATCTTACTATGGGGGAATATGTAATGAATAGTTCAATGATTGCTATACCCATGGGTGGTGCAAATGTTGTACTAGGAATCCAATGGTTACAATAATTATGAACAACGGCTTTTAATTTTCAAGAACTTTTCATGAAATTTTCATTGGAAGGAAAAGAAATTGAGTTAAGAGGTATCATAGGGAAACCTGGTAAGGTGATAAGCTCTAATGCCATGAAAAAATTATTGAAAAAGGGGCATCAAGGCGTTATTTCACAACTATGCTCACTAGATGTTCAAACATCTAAGCCATATATTTCTCAAGATATCCAAGGGATCATTGATAAGCATTCCAAAGTATTTGAAGATATTCCCAAAGGTCTTCCACCCACTTGAAATCATGATCATGAAATTCACCTAATTCCTGGGAGTGTTCCTCCTAACATCAGGCCATACAAATGCTCTTACGCCCAAAAGAGTGAAATTGAGCGCATGGTTGAAGAAATGTTAGAGGATCACATTATTAGACCTAACCAAAGTTCTTACTCTGCACCAGTGGTAATGGTATTCAAGAAAGATAGCTCATGGTGTAGGTGTCTAGATTATAGAGAGCTCAACAAGATCACTATTAAAGATAAGTTTCCCATTCCCGTCATTGATGAATCGTTAGATGAACTACATGGAGCAATATATTTCACAAAATTGGATCTTCGTTCAAAGTATCATCGTATTAGAATGAAGGAAGAAGATATCCCAAAAACAACATTCTGAACTCATGAAGGCCATTATGAATTTTTGGTCATGCCTTTTGGCCTTACAAATGCACCTTCTACATTCCAAGAGTTGATGAATTCCATTTTCAAGCCCTTCCTTCTAAAATTTGTGTCAGTATTTTTTGATGATATACTAATCTATAGAAAGTCTTGGGAGTATCATGTGCGACATGTTGACAAGGTGCTACAACTACTAAAGAAGAAACAACTATATGCCAAACCATCCAAATGTTTATTTGGAGTGAAGGAGGTAGAGTATTTGGGTCATATTGTATCTCATGAAGGTGTCAAGGTAGACCCTAACAAGATTAATGCCATGATGGACTAACCGATTCCCAAAACATTGAAGAATATTAGAGGATTTTTTGGTTTGACAGGTTACTACCGCAAGTTTGTTAGACACTATGGAAGAATAGCAACACCTTTAATGGCACTAACTAAGAAGGATGCATTTTCATGGACTCCAGAGGAAACTAAATCTTTTGAACAACTTAAAGAGGTGATGTGCAAAGCTCCTGTCTTGACCACTCCATACTTCACAAAAACCTTTATTGTGGAATGTTATGCCTCGGGAAATGGAATTGGTGTTGTCCTAATGCAAGAAGGAAGGCCCCTGGATTTTGAAATTCGACCACTCAAGGTAAATGACTTACACAAACCCATTTATGAGAAGGAAATGATGGCAATACTACATGCATTGAAGAAATGGCATCCTTACCTAATAGGTAGGCACTTCAAGTTCAAAAAAAATAATGATAGTCTTAAATACTTCTTGGAACAAAGACTATCTTTAGAAGAACAACAAAAATGGTTAACCAACATATTGGGTTATGATTTTGAAATTGTCTATAAAAATGGGATGCAAAATGTTGTGGCAGATGCACTCTGAAGAAAGGATAAAGATGTTGAGGCCTTTCTCTGTGCTATCTCGATCATCCAACCCGATTGGATAATAGAAGCAAGGGATGAATGGAAGAATAACAAAAAAGTGTGGACTCTCATTCAAAAGTTGCAGTAGGATTCCAGTGCATCAGATACATTTACATGGAAAAATGATTCACTATGGTACAAATATCACTTATATTTATGTAAGAACTCCCAACTCAAACAAAAGGTACTATTGGAATTGCACACATCTTCAGTAGGAGGGCACTCGAGATTTCTGAAAACCTACCATAGAGTCAAGAAGGATTTTTTTTGGGATGGCCTTAAAATTGATGTTCAAAGGTTTCTGGAAGAATGTTTGGTTTGCCAAAAAAATAAGGTGGAAACAATTAAGACCCCAGGTCTTTGACAACCATTAGCCATCCCAAGCCAGCACTGGGAGGCGTTTTTCATGGATTTCATCACAGGGTTACCGAAGTCTGAAGGAAATATTGTCATCATGGTGATTGTTGATAGACTGACCAAGTACGCACACTTTTGTGAACTCTCTCATCCCTTCAAAGCTAGTACATTTGCCACCGCATTCATGGAGACAATTCAAAAGATACATGGTAGCCCAAAGATTATTGTAAGTGACAGAGATCCCATCTTCACTGGACATTTTTGGACATAATTATTTTCTTTTTTGGGTACTCAATTGGCTCATATCTCATCGTATCATCCTCAATCTGATGGACAAACTGAGATAGTGAACAAATTTCTGGAAGGCTACCTTCGTTTCTTTGTCTCTGATAAACAAACACAATGGTTCAAATGGTTACCCTTGGAAGAATGGTGGTATAACACTTCCTTTCATAC
>ML779503.1:930108-1010881 GCA_009831015.1 Picea engelmannii | reverse complement strand
GGTGTATTGGTGTAACTCTTATACTATTGTTCATTTCTCATTGGATATAGTTGAATGGTTTAAGTATAAGTTGAAAAATGTTTTAAATTGTACTTGATACTGATTCACCCCCCTCTCAGTATCAACAATTGGTATCAGAGTGGATTACCTTCAGTACAGTTTAACCACTAGAAGGAAGATCTTAAGAAGAAATGGAAGACAAAATTCCAAATGGGATTACACCATTTTATGGAAGCAATTTTGAATACTCGAGTAATAGAATGGAAACTTACTTGAAATCTCTTGGGGCAGATGTTTGGTTCTCAGTTGCTTCAGGATACAATGCTTTGAAGAAACCAAAGACTGCAACTCAGAAGGAAGAAAAAAGGAATAACAAATTGACAATAGATACCATCTTGGATGGATTGACAGATTCACTGAAATCCAAGGTGGGATCATGTGCATCATCAAAAGATCTTTGGGAAAAGCTACAAGACCTTTATGTAAGGGAAGATGCAGAAGAAGAAGAAGAAGAATAAGAAGTTGAAGCAAATTATAACATCTCAGATTTCAAAGAAGAAAATAGAGGTCAGTTCTTTTGATTTAATTTTGAAGGAGTAGGTCACGTTGAATTTGAATGTCCTCATCCAAGGATTGAAATAAATTACACTGAAGAAGAAAATTCCAATGAAGAAGAAGAAAATCATGAAGAAAAAAATATTCAATAAGAAGATGAGAATCTTAAAAAATTGAAGAATGTTGAGATGGAAAATAGCAAGCTCAAAGACACGCAAAGAAAACTAAGAAGTGAATTGGTTAGTTGTGAAAAGACAGTTGTAATCTTGAAGAAACAATTAGAAGACTTTGAGAAACTAAGAGAATAAACCATTTCCTTGAAAACTCTACTCAAAGAAGAAAGAAGAATAGGAGAAGTAAGGAATGTCCAAATGAAAAAGAAATAAGAAGATTGTGAGAAACTTGAACAAGAATTTGTCTCATTGAGGAAGAGCTTAAGAAACTCTCAAGTGCCAAAAGACTTAACACATCTTGGATGCATGGGTGAAACTTCATACAAAGAAGATGCATATACCAACAAGAAGGTTGAAGAAAGAGCTACACAGACAGCTAATGAGAAGTGGACCATGATACCAGAAAGAAGGAATGATTACAAAAGAGATGAATATCCAAGAAGACCTCCTGCCTTCAGGAATCAAAGAAGCTTCAATCAGTATGAAGGAAACTACAGAAGAATAGATCATGAACCTGATGGACTACATCACAAAGAAAACCACTTACTCCAAGGTATCAAAATTTCTTTCTTGTTCATTGAACTATACTTGCAAAATTTTTGGACATAAGGGAATTAATTGCAGAATCAATGAAAGGAACACATACGCAAGAAACATGAATGGTGTAAATAGAAGATATGAAAATAATCATGGATTTATAAACATAAGTTATAATTCATTTTCCCCATTGATGGACAAAAATATTGCATGCTACAAATGTAATTATCTTGGTCACAAAGCACAAGATTGCATATATACAAATGAAGATGTCTCTATGCCAACCACAGTATGGAGAAGGAAAAAGATTCCAAACAATGAAGATTGTCGAATAGCATTGACCACTGAAGAATGTAAAGAAGAAGATGAATGGTACATAGACGGTGGATGTTCTTCACACATGACCGGGGATCAAGACAAATTCAACAACTTGAAGAGAAAGGGTGACAATGTTGCATTTGGAGATGACTCATCTGCCAAAATACTTGGAGAAGGTGTAGTAGAGATTGGAAGAAAAAATGTGAAATCAAAGAATGTTCTATTGGTTGAAGACTTGAATCATAATCTACTCAGTGTTAGTAAAATGTGTGATCAAGGATACACTCTTACGTTTGATTCCCAAAAATGAAAAATCAGAGAAAATAACTCAGGAAGATTGGTTGCAACTGCAACAACAAGACCGAAAAACATATACATCCTAGACATGAAGAAGAGAGAGAAGACAAAAGCCACACAAAAGGATTCTAAGGAAAAAAAAGTCCCAAAGACCAAAAATAAGGATGAAGTATTATTGAGTGTCGCATGTTCAGGGGGAGCAGCCCCAAAGAAGAGAGTTACATTTTTCTATTAAACTCAGGGGGAGCAACCCTAACCTTTTCCATTGATGTCAAAGGGGGAGAGAAATTGGGATCATGATGATAGGGGGAGCATGTGTGTTTCCATCAATGACAAAAGGGGAGATTGTTGGAAGATTGGTTGTTGTCATTGATGTTAACCCTAGTCATGGGTTTTGAACTGCAAGATTGATGAAGGCATTTGCACATGAAGGAAAATGCACATGAAGATACAACACCCATGGATGGATAGTATACATCATGTTGTTTTTGATGGTATGTGGAACATCATGTGGATCCTCATGGTTGAGGAGAAATGAATTTTTGAAGATGACAAAGTGAATTGAAGAAGGAAGTACATGTAGGCCTTGAAGATAATTAAAGAAAAGAATTACAACATAAGAAAGTGTCAGGTCGACCTTGATGTTAAAAGGAAGTGACATAAATGGTATAAATAAACACCATTATACATTAATTTGATAAAAGTCAAATTTCAGAGGTAATAAGAAGAAAAGAAGGCTGGATTTCAAGGGAAGATGAAGTCTTTTGGTGATGTGTTCTAAGGTATGTTATTTTCAGGTCATCTTACCATTTTTGCTATAAAGTTTTTTCTAGAACGATTCAGATGGTGAAATATCTATGGTATTGAGAAGACATATCGAGGTACCTCTGGTAAAAAGTTCAGCTCCTGATTCGCTATAATTATGGAGATACACTCTGTGGAAGATAGGATTTGTGACCAGTCTTGAAGTTAGTCAATAAACAGGTGTTCTGGGTAAAACAGTCATAACTTCTTCATCGAGAATCCAAATGAAGTGGGACCAATTTCATTGGAAAGAGTATAGACTTTAGTTTCTTGTGTTCAAGTTTTATAATTGGATGTTAATTATTGAGTGTGGGGCATTCTGTGCAAGTTCACTCTCCTGAATAGACCAGAATTGAATAAAGTCTACCATTCTTTCTATAACCTCTTTTTGGGGAGGATTCAAGGAGTGAAAATTGGAGGAGTTTCAGAGAATACATTGAGTAATATTATATATAGGATCGGAGTAATATTATATACAGGATCAGGGTTAACATCAATAACAACAACCAATCTTCAAACAAGACCGTGCAATGTTTTTCAGACCATTGTGTCAGTGAGAGCATAGAAAGGTAGCGAACAACTCAAGGTTTTTCCAAGACAAGGAATGAAACATTTTAATCTTTATCTAGTTCTCGTTAAAACCATAGGGTCGAGATAATGTGTGTACACTAGCCACAAAGATGAACATAACACGAGAAACTTAATCACAGAGACCTGTATTAACAATCCATAGACAAGGTACTCGCAAAGATTAGGGCTTTGGTAAGCCATAATACTCAACTTCAACAGAGATTCCAGACCCAAAACCAAAACCATGAATGACAGGCTTCACTGCCATTTTTATCCAATAAACCCATTCAAATATTACCCACAGCAAGAAGAGCATAACCATTTTTTTTTATGTGCCAATAGTCCAAAATAATCACCATAAGAAACCACGAACACAAACACCAATACACAATTCAAACATATCATAACAACTTAAGAATCACACAAACCGCGAGAAATCCAAAGAAAAAAGTTGATTTAAAGGGAAAAATAACAATCATGAATGGAAAAGTAAGAAATCCGTACCCGAAAAAAATCTGTGTGAGGCAAAAAACAAGACTATATATATCCTTCACGACCGAACAAAGCGGAACAACAAGAACCACCAGAGCCAAAACCAAAATGCAAGAATAACTAGGGTGACGATCTCGAGGGGGAGTTTAAGTGACATGCAGTAAATGAACGTTGCTTCTCCCTTCCAACTTCATTTAATTCAACACACGAGCCAAGTCGATTCACCATAGAACTAAACAATTAATCAACCAAATGTCGATTGCCATATCACATTTTCATAGTGCGTGAAGCATAACCCAATGTGAAACCATATATATGAAATTCAAACAATGTGGATAACCATAATAGAAAAGGTTTAGAGTGCCCATACTTTGTCATGATAATATAACATTAGAACTTGACTATAGTTCTTTTATTCAAAAAAGCTCCATTATTATCCTTTATCAAGACCATCTAATGCCATGTTTAATGCAATATCAAAACCAAACTGATAATAATTATTCCATCCATAGGGAAGCCTTAACATATTATGATAGAGATAATTAAATCCATTTAGTTCCATGTTTTAATCAACCAAATATCACACATTGCCACAACATTTTAAACCATGATTTGAAAAAAGTGATTTGTGGAATATTGTGCTAGTACCATCACATAGAAAAGAAAAAGCTAATCTCACCATATCCACCATAGTGCCATAAGTCTAACAAGGGGGTCCCACCTACTATTTTATTATTAATATAAATAAATAATAGAGTTTGGCAATCATTTTCTAGCATAGTATTCATCGTTGCATTTTTAAGCGTCAACAAACTAGAGACTCCATAGGGAAATCTGTTTTCAATAGGTTAAGAACTTAGAATTTCTGTCTTTGCAAACTAGTTCAATCGTAGATCAAGGAATTATATACCAGAATGATTATGCAACAGGGGAAGTGAGGCGGTTTAAGGCAAAAAATGATTCGGGACTTTGGGAATAACTCATGAAAAGTGTTACGTATGAAGGGTTTATTCCTGTATGCATAAGATTCAATTAATCACAATGAAAGTGTTTATTGTTTAAAGGAAAAAAAAATTGGTGCGCTCTTTTGAATCTCAGCGTGGAGGGAAGAAAGGGAAGACATAAGTAGGGATGAAAATCCAATTATCTATCTAACATCAGTAATGGAAGCAAAGAACAATTTCAGTGATGTCTACAAGGAAAACATCATGACATTTGTGTACTTGATTGTTATTGATTAAAAATACTTACAGAATAACATCTCTATGGAAAAACTGATCCAGAGTTTATTTCTGAAAAGAAAAGAAATTAATAAAAGAAAAATAGGAGAAAGCAAACAACAGAAAATGAAAAACAAGAAAGAAAAATCAAAGCAGTGAAACATAAAATTGTGATACAAAAGTGACTTTCATGCAGCGTTTTAACCTTGAATTGGTTCCACATAGTGTTTCAAATGGGAACCATTGGTACTGTAGGAAAATAAGCACTCTTCTAAGTCCTATATAATATAAGAATTTGTGCCAAGGACAAAAACAATTTTAAAAGGACCCAACCATAATTTTTGAAACATAGAATTCCTTCCTCTATCAGCATGAGTTGAATCCCAAAGAAATACTTTCTCATTTACCTTAAATATGACATCTTTTGTGCTTTTATTGAAATATTTATTTACGGTTTGTTGTCCTCTCTTTATGTTCTCCAAGGAAAACATCCTTTGTTCCTCTAAATCTAACAATGCATTTATCCTTTGAGAGACATTAGAATAATTTAAATCTTTGATATGTAGCTTGAGTCGTAGAGAAGAAATTTCTATCTCAGTAGGAAGAATGGATTCTTGACCATAGACAAGCTGAAAGGGAGTGCAACCTGTTCTTACCTTGGTAGTAGTGTGATCTTCCCAAAGGGCGTAACTAAGGAGAGTGTGCCATTGACAAGGCTTATTTTCAATGAGCCTCTTGATAATGCTAACCATATATTTTTTAGTAGACTCGGCTTGACCATTTACTTGAGGGTAATAAGTTGATGAGGTGAAATGTTTGACTCTCAACTTAGCTAGAAACTGAGTCAACTTAGCAGAAATGAATGCAGTACCGTTGTTTGTAATAAATTCTAAAGGAATGCCAAATCTGGAGAAAATATTAGTTTCAAGGAAAGAAATAACTTGTTCATCCTGCGAATTTTTAAGTGGTACAGATTCAGTCCATTTCGTAAAATAATATGTGGTTTTCAATATAAATCTTGCCCTGCTGAATATGGAGGATTAATAGGACCAATAAAATCCAGACCCCATTTTGAAAAAGAAAAATCAGAGAGGATAGGTTGCAGAGGCATGGTAGAAAGACGTTCTTTCCCAATGAATTTTTGGCACTTGTCACAAGATCTTGCAAAAGTTATAAGAATCTCGAAAAATTGAAGGCCAATAATAACCTTTTGTGATGACTTTAAAAGAAGTAGTTTTAGCATAAAAGTGGACACTGACATGAATAAAAGAATCTAAAGATCCATGGGTTTCTTGTAACAATTTTTTTGCTTCCTCATTGTTCACACACCGAAGTAATATACCATCGATAGATCTCTTGAATGAGAAGTCTCCTAAAATAGAATTTCTAGAAGATTCAATATGAAGCCTTTTCTTTTGATGAGTATCTAAGTTATCTGGACATTTATGATTTTGCAAGTAATACACCAGATTTGTATACAAGGGATGTTCAACTATAGGAAGGATTTGACTATCAATGTAAAATAGTGTTGAAAGTGGATTATCTTGTTCGGAAATTTCTTCACTTGCTTCAACATGTTAAGCCAAGTGAAGGGATAAGTCTTATCCCTTAATTGTTTTTGAAGTCATAACGGTTAAATCATGCTCCTGAATCTTGGCAAGCCAATGTGAAAGCTTCCCTGAAAGATAAGTCCGTGAAATAAAAATCTTGACAATAGGCAAAGGGACTTTTACCAATGTGTTCTTGCCTAAAATAAAGTGGTGAAATTTCTCCACAACTTTAACCAGAGAAAAATCATGTTTTTCGATACAAGAATATTTGAATTCATCATCTGATAAGGTTTGACTCATGTAAGCTATTGGTTTTTCGTTATTCTAGTCATGACATTGTAAAAGAATAGAAAAAACTATTTCTAGCATGGCATTAGTGTATATAATAAATTCTTTCTCAAATACGATTTCGCCAAAACTGGTATGGAACTGGTTGTCGTCTTAATCCTTACAAAAGGATTCTTGGCAAATTGATTCCAAGAAAAGGAGTGATCTTGCTTGAAAATATTGTGAATTGGTTTGACCATTACAAAAAAATCAGAAACAAATCTACGGACAAAGTTGATAATGCCCATACAGGCTTAAACCTCCTTTTCGAAAGTGGGGGCAGGAAGGTTTAAAATAGAAGTGATAATTTTGGGATATATTCTTATTACTGAATCTGAAACAATATGCCCAAGGATATTTCCCTTGGTAATGTTGATGATAGACTTATAAGGATTTAAAGAGATGTCGAAGTTTCTGCATCGCATGAGAACTTTTCTATGATGACCAAAATGATCCAATTAGTTCTTTGAAAATACAGTCAAGTCATCAAGATAAATCTGAGTAATCTTACCAATCAGATCATCGAAATCTATCTACATATCATCAAAAGGGATGTGTTCATAAGCAAATGTGCCCCAACGTGTAGTGAAGGTGGTTTTGTATTTATTATTCGTTTTTACCTTGATCTGATAATAACTATAAAAACCATCAAGTAAGGACATCATTTGTGACCGTCCAACTTGCTACAAAATCATTTCCATATTAGGGAGAGAAAAATGTTCTTTTACACTCGTTATGTTCAATGCGTAGAAATAAACACACAGTCGGATATAACCTGTTGTTTTCCAAACGAGAACCAAATTGGAAACCCACTTGAAATACTTAACAGAAAAAATTATCCCATCTTTCAAGAGTTTTTCCAACTCCTTCCTAATAGTAGCTTCAAGTGTGGGGTTAATGGGTATTTGTTTTTGCCTAACCGGTTTTATACCCTCCTTGATAGGAATTGCATGTTGTATAAGAGAAGGATCAAAACCATGAAAATCCTCATAAGACCAAGAAAAAACATCTTGAAATTCATGAAGTAACTCAGTGAATTTCAACTTATCTTCATCGGTACATTGGGCACCTATATTAACATTCTTCGCGGAATCGGGTGTTCTAATGTTCAAGGAAATGGTTTCACCCACTTTCCTTTTTGACTCCTCTTCTTTATGATTTTATTTTTTGCCTACATCACTCGATGAAAATGAACTTTCTAGAGGAGTCAAGCCCTTCATAAGTTTTTTGTTTTCCATGGATATAATCTCCTTGGGATTATATGGTTCATTTTGGAGAAATTGAGCCTAAGAATATTAGGACAAGAAGATTGGCAGAAAAGGCCTCAATCCATAATTCTCGACATTATATTCATCTTAATGATAAAAATATATAATAAAATAATGAAACCACC
Source organism: Picea engelmannii (assembly GCA_009831015.1). Lineage (NCBI taxonomy): Eukaryota > Viridiplantae > Streptophyta > Pinopsida > Pinales > Pinaceae > Picea > Picea engelmannii. Next base: position 1,002,645 of record ML779503.1, on the reverse strand, counting down.
CCATTTGTTCTCACATTGACACCTTGTAAGGAGATAAGGTAGGAGAAGCAAAGTAGGAATATAGAAACACACTTAGGATAACAACTATATCCTAGTGTGTAAAATATACAAAGGTGGTATACTTGGACTTAATGATTGTATGTGAGAAAGAGGCTAGCATTCCCCCCATCAATCATAAGTCCAAACAAATATACCAACAAAGAAGGTTCATAAGTTGTTATATCTCCATGTCTTCATGCTGAAACTCCTGAGTTGAGCCACAATGAAGTACTGCCTAAAAAACCGCCAAATTTCGATGCGGAGAAATCTGGAAAATCTCATTGTGTAATCATCTAAGCCAGAATTCCAACAATTTGTTAACTGATGTGAACTCCAATATGATGAGAACGAAAAAAGAGAATTGAATCAACTGCAATTTTGACACATCCCTGGAAATGCCTGACAACTCAATCAATGCCAAGCTACAATGCAGTAGGATCCATCTGTCCTCTGCTCGGTCCAATGACCATCTAGGTGAATCAAATGTCCACACCATTGATCTCAAAATAAGCATCTCAATGTATGATTCAATATAGAACCATCATTCTACCAAAGTCTCTCATCTACAGATTGCAGTTGCCCATTTGGAAAATTTCATGACCATCTGACATACTTGATGTTTTTTGTTGTCGAAACTTTCTGTCTAAAAACCATCTTCAATATCATCAATTCCATCATCAATTCCCCCCTTTGTCAGTTGAAAGGAGAGACCACAAGTGGTTTCATGAACCATCGTCGCTGAAATTTTGAACTCCCCCACTTAAGGTGTATGAGAGTTACTTAAATCAAATCATTGTAAACATCAACTGTTTGGGATGCATTTTCGGTGGTAGCCCACATCCTCAACTTCCTGGAAGCAAGTACAAGTGAGCATGAAACAAAATCAAGTGAGCGTGTTCAAATGGAGAGAAGTCATGAATTATTAGAGTTACTGAACACTCTAATAAACATTGTTGAAGATAATACAGTCATACTTCACAAAGAAACACTTCAATCAATGCTAACTTGTTTGCATGTAATAGAATCTAAAGTTATACTTCTTCAAGAACAATCCCATCTATTGAATGATAAGTTGATATAACTCAAAAGTCAACAATCAATGAACTTTATGAACTAGTTTTTGTTTAGAACAACCCTATCTATGATGATGATGATGATGATGATGATGATGATGATCAATAGTTGGTGAAGGAACAAATCAACAAACCAACTTCAGAAGTAACTTCCAATGAAGATGAATTGCAATTAGAACATGCCAAAGCACATAGTGATATAATAAATATAAGTGAAAGTAAATGTGAAGCACGTCATGAAGTACAACATGATATTTCCAAGCCCATCATCAGACCTTGGGAAGAATTACACTTCAATATAAATTGACATGGCTCAGGAAATGAAAATCCAAACAATTTTCATAATCCAAATTACTCCAAACCAATTTTGTTTGAGAGAGTTGGATTCCTTCAAGAAAATTCAACTTCAAATGTTGATGATCAGGATGTTAAGTGCCAACATTATAATCGATTTGGTCACATGGATAATAAGTGTTTTTATCTCCATCCTTGTCAGCATTGTGGCAAGCATAACCATTCCTCAGACAGATGTTCAACACTGAAGAAAACTACAAGACTAAAGATTCACTATGAGTGGATTGACCATTGGCAATGGTCATCAACTGCCAAGCGATTATATATGTCTTACCAAAGAAATGAATCTCGAGTAAAGACCAATATTGTATCCCATAACATTTTTGTACCTTACATAAGTGGTCACCTTATGGTGTATCTTTCAATCATGACCCTCACGGGATGAGATAACTTGTGGTTTTTTTTGCATGCCCACTTCATGTTGTACTCAAATGGAACAAGTATGGCACTCTCTTTATAATAGAAGGGGGGAGTACAAATGATGTAACTTACCCAATATTCATGAATTTATTTTATGAGTTTGTTTGGCTCTTTTTTATTCTCAACGGAACTTGAAATATTCTATGTCGCCTCTTCCAAATGCTCGATTTCACATAGAAGATCACACAACAAATAAAATCATGATCACAGTTTTGAAAGCTCAACAGTAGTGTTAGAAAATTTCTTTGGAAAGTATATCATAGGATGTGTGGATCGATCTACTCATGTGTTGACAAAACCATCAATTAAAAAAACAAAGAACCATGGGACAAATCCTTCATTTCTCACAACATTGACGGGTAGCTCTATAACAAATTTACTTTCTGCGATGATGTGGAGAATATTCATCATACGGAGGAACCTATCCTGACATATAGACTCACATTTCATGTAGGGGACTATAACTATAATTTCATACACGCAGCTGATTCAAATAGATCTGTTTCCTTAACATGCCAAATTCAATGTTTATAGGCAGATTCTACAGATGCAGAGGAAAAGGAAACTAGAAACTTGATACAACACACAGAAATAAACTTATACACAACACTCTCTCAAAAAATCTCACACACCCTAATCTACAACATATCAACTGTGATGGATCTGCGTTGGGAATTGTCATGGAAATTGCCAGTTCCATGAAAATTTCAAACTAACGAGAGGATGGAGAATACCAGTGAAGACATGTTCTTCAAAATCATTGTCTATTTCTCTTTCCTTATTTCGCTCCATGCTCCTGCTTCATATCGCATTCAATTCTTCTCATCCAAATAAAAGAATGTAGATCTGCAACTTGTTGTGAGCATCTAGAAAACTACCTTGAAACAAAATCAGGCCCTAAGAGCTATAATGCTCTGATACCAATTGAAGAAATTGAGCATAAGAATATTAGTACAAGAAGATTGGTGGAAAAGGCCTCAAGCCATAATTCTCAACATTGTATTCATCTTAATGATACAAATATATAATACAATAATGAAAGCACCTCAATTGTTCTCACATAGACACCTCATCACGATATAAGGTAGGAGACACAAAGTAGGAACCTAGAAACACACTTAGGATAACAACTATATCCTAGTATGTAAAATATACAAAGGTGGTATACTTGGACTTAATGATTGTATATGAGAAAGAGGATAACACATTTTTTATGAAAGCACATATGCTTTCATCACTAGGGAAGACCTGGCATGACTCTACATTGTCACGGATATAAGGACGATATAAATATTGAAAAGTACAATCAGGTCTTTGTGGAAAAAGTTGTCGAGTAGGAGAGGCTGCAAAAACAACTAACGTGTCAGCCATTGAAGTCAATTTCCTTTTAACATGAGTGATGTTGAATGATAATAAGTTTGAGACGAGCATCCAAACATCTTAGGTGTAGCGTTTCATTAAATTTTTGCTAGGAGAATATATTTTAAGTACAAGGTTCACAAAAAGCTCAGAGTCCCCAAAAAATATAAGGTGTCCACAACCCAAATTATAGGAATTTTCAATGCCTAGCAATAATGCTTCAAATTTGGTGACATTGTTTGTGCAATAAAATTCTAACCTATAGGAAAAGTTGTGAATTTTACCTACAGGTGAGTACAAGATAATGCCAACTCCATTACCTTCGTTGGAGCATGCGCCATCAAAGTGCATGTGCCACATACCATCCTCCAGATCAATTTGTTTTGGGTTAGTGTTATCTTCATTCAAAAACATGGAGTACACTCTTAAATCCTCCTCGACGTAGTTTACATTAGGCTGTGGAATACTTTCTATGCAGGGTGAGATTCTTCCTTCCCTTAAGACTATGATATTATTTCCATTCTGAGGAATGGATAAGTGTGTCTTGTCAAGTGAAATATATCCACATTTCAAGGCTTTCCAGTCTCTTCCTATGATGATAGAATAATTACTTACTAGCATGTTAATTACCTAGAGATTAAGGGTTGTCCTGATTTTAGGATGTGCGCACAAAACCAAAGTCACATATTTGATTTTTCCCAGAGTTGACTATTGTAGACTATTACATGAGAGCATGCTTTTAGAATTTTCATTAGTACATGATAATCCTAGCTCTTCCATAATAATTTTCAACATTATGCTTGGCCCCGAACTGCTGTCAATTACACAACAATGGGCTATTTTTTCCAGAATCTTTACAGAAATGAAAAATGGGGGATTTTTTATAGGGTGTCTAAAACTATTTACACCTACTTTATTTACACTAGAATCCTCTTCTTTTACCTCTTTAGAGAGATTGTCTATGGTGGAATATTTTCCTTCCATGAAATATTTTAGATTCTTTTGTTGCTCAGGGACGACAACCATGTACAAAAGAGTGGCATCAGCCTTGATATTAGCCAATTGGTTCAGAATGTTATATTTGGAAGAGGGAAGAGGGGAGGGAAATCCTTGTTTGTCGGGATTTTTAGCAACTTTTTCAATAGAATCTTGCGAAGATGATCTTTGGATAGAGGAAGTACAAGGGTGATCATATTTTCCTTTTAAAGCATAGGATTTATTCCTAGTGCTTATGATCATGAAATCCTCTGGTTCTGCCCATTCTAAAACAACAATGGTAGTTTCAGGCCTTTTGCAAAGATTTTATCTCTGACACTCTTCTTTACCTCACAAGTAATTTCCTCATGATGTTCCTCACAAAAGTTACACCAACTGTGAGGCATGATGTCTTTGGGATGGAAGTTGTTTTCACTGGGATTCCTAAAATATGGTGAAGAAGAAGATGAGGCCCCAGGAGTAAGTGAAGGGGCATTTCCCTTTTTCTCATATGCTAGCATTCAACTATTCATATCATGTACAAGTTGTAACAGGGAAGACATCTATGTTTCTTTAATTGAGTCTCCCTTGGGAAGGCATGTTCTTTCCAGCTGTTCTCCATACTCTAGACAAGTATGAAGAGCATAACCAATATTTTCAATAGATTTTTCTTCAATCCTATGTCGATAAGGGGAAGATAGAGCATTGAAGTAATGCATAAAAGAGGCTTGGTTCTGGGTGCGAATAAGTTTGGGAATTTAATTATACAACTTGGTGAAACATAGGTTGAAAGACTTGATAGTCTCACCATCTTTGTACACAATTTTATTGTTGTTAGAATATAGAATATTGTGTTCTTGTTTTACCATTGACGATACCCTCATCACCCAACCATAGGTCGAAGCCTCCCTCCGAGCACCTTAACCTTGACTGAGAATTCCTCCGGAAGAAAACACTAGGCTAGATAGCCAAACAAAGGGTAGTGCACCTTTCCCCAAGGATAGGGCATCACAAAAAGATGATCAGATAGTCCAAACCCTTGCCAATAGATAGTCCAAGATAACACTGAAACTGCTAGCTACAACAACTACACCTACAGCTCTCCTCCACACGTGCGCACCACTTGCTGTCTGCAATTCTGAGATGTCACAAATGAGAACTGGCACGTTGTATTTATAGTGGTTCTGCCAGTTTTTTTGGTGTCGAATTCTCCTTTTGGATAAGTGTTTATTTAGTATATTATTATTATTTCTGGCTGACTTCTTCTCTTGGAGGCTAATAACCTAATATAAATTATCTTCTTGAGCCAACAAGGCTTCTAGGGTTATTAGACAACTCATTAGGGTTTCTCTTGCTTCCCGAAGTCTTATATTCTCATCAGGTTCACACGTGGAGGTAAATACCTCCCGCAGCTACCATAATATTAACACTCCCTCCTAGCTAGAGAGGTATTTACAAGTAATGGACTTGAGCACAAAACATACCATTTGCCCGATAGCATCAATATAGTCATATAGACTATTTCATGACTAGATCATGAGCATCACCATCACCATCAGCTGCATCATCTCTCGAAACCATACTTCATTTGAGTAATTAGATATGATGTTGGATAAGTCACTCTCACCATAGAGTGATAAGAGGAGTAAATTCTCTGAACTCTTTTCCATCTCGAAAATCTTTGTTCATAATTCATCTGAATGATCATTATCTCTAATAAACTGCTGATAGTCTTCAAGGAAGTTAGAACAAGGATAGAACACACCCGTGTCTATTCATAGCAGTACATAAATACAATCCAAGTAACACACAAGTACTTGATCATCAAGGTAATGGTTACGAACAATGGAATATATCTAGCACAATAGTCCTCATCTATTGTCATACAATATTCATAACAAACATCTGATAGCAATCTACATAGAGATAATGTTATGATGTATACTGAATTATTTGGGCCAATCTTTCACTCACATCTTTGAGCTCTGAAATAATATCTACCTCATGAACAATGGAACACGTCCACCACAAACATTTGATAGCAACCTGCACAGAAAAATATAGTTAAAGATAAACTGAATCATCTGGGCCAATCTTTCACTCACGTTTGTGAGATCTGAAAGAATATCTGCCCTCATCAGCAATGGGCTATCTGCCCTATTCTTCACAAACAAGGAAGAAGGATTGTCTCTGATTTTTGAGCCTAGACCATTTCTCACCTTGGGCCATTCTTCCTACACTAATCAAAGTGCACCCTAGACAGAATGTATAAACCCTAAGAAATGTTTGGACCATTCTCCACCCTGGACCATTCCTCCTACACTAATTAAAGTGCACCCTGGAGAGAATGTATAAACCGTAAGTAATGGTTGTCCCTAATTTCTTAGCCTGGACTATTCCCCACCCTGGGCCATTCCTCCTACACTTATCAAAGTGCACCCTGGAGAGAATGTATAACCCTAAGGAATAACTGTCCAGACCAATCCCCACCCTAGGCCATTCCTCCTACACTAATCAAAAGTGTGCCTTGTAGAGAATGTATAACCCTAAGGAATGTCTGTCTTGCATCAACCTCCAAAACGAACCATTCTTCGAAACTGCTCACAACTGTGAACTTCAAAAGAATTATTGCTCAGCGAGGCAAACCATTCTACTTGACCACTACTCAGAGTGATTGAAAAGAAGAATGACTGTCCTAGACCACTCCCCATGTTAACCACAATGGGAAGTTGCTATCTATGATACATCAACAATCAGTCTGTCTCCCATGTTAACTACAATGGGAAGTCAGTGTCCGTCATAAATATCAATCCACTTTCCGAACAGGAAAGCATCTGTCCAATCTGGACTATTTTTCATTTACAAATATAAATAATATTTTCAGTGCTCTCTCCTAAGTTGGAGAGTCATTTCTTCCTTAATAAGAAGGAATTTGTTTCCATGAGCTATTGCTTGAGTATGCAAAATATTTCATCTTGGATAGAAGATTTTACCAAAATGTCTGCTTATCTGCTCATCTATGGAGATATGTATTGGAGAAATCATTTTCTCCTTTGTGGACTTTATCATTGATAATGTAATGCTTATACTTTAGTCTGGAACACTTGTGAAGGATTCATGTAGATCTAAGAAATAGAGTATATCATAGTTGGAGAACTGGAACATATCCATGTGTCACTTCTTCTGTCATCATGAGATCTGATCTTCTGAGTAGTCATCTTGATGTTATAGGAAATCTTCACCACGCTTCTACTGTGCACTGGAGGTTCTTGACAAAGTTGTCTTCTTCTTATCTTCATATAGGAGTATCTTTTTGGTATGCCTCAAAGTCTTGAGATTTCTCTTTATACGCTTTTTATTCAATTTCTTTGGACAACATTCTTTGCATTTATCTGATGTAGAATTCCAACTCATGGATGTTGCAGATGATATAATGACTCATGTAGTGATATGTTTGGTGTACTGGAACAAGTAATCATCATAGTCTTCTCCCTCCATATGGTAGAACCTCTGGTTCTGGATCTTTCAATGCTTTCATTCATAAGTTTTCCATACACTGTTCTTCATCATGACTTTCAGTTCTTTTGCTTGATTGCTTTTAGTGAGTTCATATAAGGATGGTAATCTTGTAATTCTTTGATACAATGATTGGTTGTTCTGGTTTCTTTTTCTTTCTTGGAATATTCATGTTTTTCTTTTACTTTTGGGTCCATGGAGTTTCTTATAGATTCCATGCCCTAGAGGTTCCACTTCTTCCTTTCATCATAGGATCACAAATCTAGATGGACAACTAGGAACGATTTAAGGCTTCTCTTCGAAGAGGTCTTCTTCTGTGGTTGAGCTGAACACATACTGTCTTTTCATGGCTGCTACCATGGATATATATTTTATCATCTTCAATGGATCATAGGATTAGCTCCCTCCTAACCCTTGCTTTATGTAAGAGTGCATATAATCAGCTCCCTCCATCTAATAGAGTCCATACTTCCATCTTCATCATTATTGTCTTCTGCAATATATAATTGGCTCTTCTGTCTGACAGAGACCACACTTCCATCTTGTTGTCTTCTACAAAATGTCATAAGTCTTTTTCTAATTTCCTCTTGATTGTTTGACTTCTTTTTGTCTTTGCTTCTACTAAGTTTCTTCATGATTGATTCGGCTTAATAGCTTCCACATGATTTGTATCTCATATTTTCATGTGTATTATCTGATGATATCTCTTTTCATCTTGTTTGTTCTTCCATAGGTATAGTTCCTTTTGGAACACATTATTTTCCAAGAGATAGATATACAAGATATGTACAAAGACGATGCAAGGAAGATATGTACAAGAAATACGAAGAGTGTTGTTACCTTTTAGTAGAAGAAGTCTCTTCCATCCTGCTTAGTCTTCTTTATAGGTTCCTTTTCTTCAGCAATTGATGCTTCGTGTTTCTCCTTCCTTTTCTTTAGCTCGGGACACTGATTCCTATAGTGACCGTACTTTTGACAGTTGAAGCATTGTATTTCTGAAATGTCTTTCTCTTTATTTGGCTTCCTCCTTGAACCAAACTTTCTTTTGTTCCTGAAGTTCTTGAATCTTGTTGTGAAGGCTTGATCATCGTACTTATTTTGGGGTTTCTCTTTTGCATTGATCCTTGATTCTTCTTGAGCACAACAAGTCCAAAGTTCTTCAAATGTCAGGCACTCCTTCCTTGTGTTCATGCTTACGGAAAATGCATCCCATGTATTGGGAAGACCATTGAGTACTATATTAACCAATTCCTTTTCTGAAGTGATCTCTTCAATAGCTTGTAGTTGATCTCTTAACTGGGAGATCCTTACAAAGTATGATGTTATGTTGTCGTCATCATTGATCTTCATGTCACAGAGGTCATTCTTCAGACTCATAACTTGTCTAATGTTTCTGACTGAGAAGAGATTTGTTAGGGCATCGTACATCTTCTTCGATGAGTCAAGATGGGAGATGTAGGGTATCAAGTGGTCTTTTATTGAATACATTATGATACTCATGGAATTGATGTTAACATCTTTGAACTTCTCCATAGCTGCAATGTTCTGTGGTTCCTTCTCTTCTCCTTCTTTAAACTCTGGCTTCAAGATCTTTCCTTTCACAATATCCAACAATTTATTCTTAGCAAGGATGATGTCAATCCTTGTCTTCCATGCTCTAAAGTTAGAGGATCCATCTAGCTTTTTCTCCGACTTCATAGAGTTCATCATGGCTTGCTTGACTTGGGCAAACCCTAGATTTGACTAGAAATCCAAACTTCATGTCTTGGCCTTCTGAGAGTACCAAGAGATGCGTTGGGCTAGGGTGCACTGATCTATCCAGAGATTAGGTCAATCTCGTCACTTAAGGTGCCTCAAAAAGAGGTTTAGGGTTTCTGCAACTGCTTCTGCTAGTAACCCTAGCTGCAGTGTCTTGGAAGTTGCTTCTGCTAGTAACCCTAGCGATAGTTCCTCAAGGAGCTCAATATCTAGTGGCTATGTTTCCTTCTAGCATTTTAGGTTGATTGAAGGGGTTTGGGCCCATAACCTGTTAGAATATATAATATGGTGTGCTCATTTTACCATTTATGATACCCTCATCACCCAACCATAGGCCGAAGCCTCCCTCCGAGCACCTTAACCTTGACTAAGAATTCCTCCGGAAGAAAACCCTAGGCTAGATATCTAAACAAAGGGTAGTGCACCTTTCCCCAAGGATAGTGCCTCACAAAAATCTGATCAGATAGTCCAAACCCTCGCCAATAGATAGTCCAAGCCAACACTGAAACTGCTAGCTGCAGCAGCTGCACCTGCAACTCTCCTCCACACGTGCACACCAAACTGGGAATTGTAGTGCGCACCACTTGTTGTCTGCAATTATGAGATGTCACAAATGAGAACTGGCCCCCTGTATTTATAGTGGTTCTGCCAGTTTTGTTAGGGATGACTTCTCCTTCTGGATAAGTGTCTGTTCAGTATATTATTATTTTTTTTGGCCGACTTCTTCTCTTGGAGGCTAATAACCTAATATAAATTATCTTCCTGAGTCGACAAGACTTCTAGGGTTATTAGCCAACTCATTAGGTTTTCTCTTTCTTCCTGGAGTCTTCTATTCTCGTCAGGTTCACACATGGAGGTAAATACCTCCCGCAGCTACCATAATATTAACAATTGTATTCTTGTAATTGCTCAGTTGGGCTCTTAGATTTCCCATAAGTACATTTGAATCAGTAAACTAAATCTTCTCAAATGGAAAGAATCTTGGGAGGGAGATCGAAGAAATTTTTCGTTGCTTTCCCTTCGAGAGAGTTAACAAACAAGAGCATACAAGTATCATTGTCATTAGCTCCTATATTGTGATAGGAATTAGAGAATGCCACCAAGTGTTCGTTTGTAGTGATTATGTTAGTTCCTAAAAACCTAGGAACATGTTCTTTAAATTTTGGTAGTGGATGAGTGGCAGGTGCTAGTTTTAAAGGGGAAGATACATGCCATGGGGTAGTAGTAGCATCTTCCTCAAATTGAAAACGTCCATACTTATTTATGACCTTGGTGGGGTTGGTATTATATTGGACAAGGACCTGATGGCTATACAAGCTAACAATCATTGATGAGGTCGAAGGATGAGAATATGAGGCACCTCTAGTGCCACCGGAGCCACCCACAGATTCCATTTTGTGAATGATGGGTAAGGACGAGGAAGAAGAACTAGCTGAATCAGACAAAGTTATTCTTAGAGTACCTTGTTGGGTTGACAAAACAACGTTTCTTCTTCCTATTTCAACGATAGGAGTGATTTCAAGAGATAATCCTCTTCTTCTCCTAGAGATGAAAGGATTTAAGGACATGAAAAAGAAGATAAAAACTTTAGGAAAAATAAGGCTATAGCTAATTCCTAGGATGCCTTTTCCTGGCCTCCCAACATTCTCTAGCACTTATATATTGTTCAATTACTACCTAGGAGAATCCAAGATCATCCCAGGTGTTATTGGTTTCTAAGATGGTATTTAATAAATTTAAAGCAATGTTGTTTTGGTCTTTAAGACCGAGCTCAATATTGGGCTTCCTCGTAACAGATATTGTCATGAGGAAAATAAAACAGTCAAAGAATAAAACATAAACTCATAAATATTCAATTTTAATCACGAATACAATCAACCAGAGACATATGGAAGATCTCTCAAGTATGGTCAGCAAATAAATGTTGAGGAAAAGGTATGAATTACCTTACTCAATCATTTTCAAATATTTCCTGGCTAGGAAAATATAGTCGGGAATATCACCCTTGGTTTTATTGCCTCAAAAATATTCTCTCAATCTGTAAGTATTAACTACTAGGATCAGGGCTAATTTATTTATGAAAATAATGTTACAATATAAAATAAAATTTATATAAGTTTATGAAATATATAGAGATTACAAAAATCAAACATGGAGATAAAAAAAAGACAAAAGTGACCAGGTCATAAATACACATATATAGGACAGAATAACAATCTGATTTATTTCATTTTGAGATATCAAAAGTTTTTTTCTCTTTACAAAACCCCTGCGAGGGCATGGACCAAAGTCTGATTTAGAGATCCCCGATGAACACCATACAAAAAGACTTTGACAATCAAGTAAAATTGAAATTTATAATCTGGATCAACTTGCCACAAACTGCCTCCAATTTGACTTTGCAAGATATTTTTTATCAACCATGAAACTTAATTCACAAACAGAGAAGAATACAAAGACTATCAAGGATGTATCAACACCTCTAAAACAAGCATCTGAAAAGTTTGGTTTAGTCTTGAACCTTGTTGTCTACAATAAGACCATGTTGTCACAAAGAGAATTAGGCTTTGAATAAACTCAAGAATGAATGAAAACTAAAACTATATGATGAAACCAAAAGAGTAAACCTTATTCTTGCTTTCTCCTTCTATTCTCCCCTTGTTTCTTCTTCTCATTCAACTTTTATTCTTTCCAAATAAGGTGAAGTAGTTCAACTACTTCCTTTAGTTAAGCTAGTTTGACTTAACTAACTAGTTTAGGAGAGGTAAATAATAATAATATAGTTAAGGGTCTTTAATTAATAATAACTAGGTAGGTGGGACCCCTTCTAACTACCATAAATATCTTCTTTTCAAATCATAAAATATAACACAAAAAGGATAATCATTTGAACCACATGCCACCCTTGTAGCTTCCTTAAATATCTTTCAAATTAGATATTAAATATCATAAATAATTTATATCATGTCCAAAAAAATATGTAAATATCCACATCATCCATATTATCCACAAAATACTGAAACAAATCTCGTTGTCCAAACATTCTGAGAACCATCAGCACTGTCTTCATCAAATCAAATCATAAAAATAAAAATAAAAACTAAAATCCATACTTGCCACTCTAGGAGGCAATTTTTTTTTCCCACTGTTTCCCCCCTTTGATTTCTCGGAAGTAGCCCATGGTTGGTTAGACTCTTGGGATTGCATATCATTGATAACATGGAAAAAAATGTATTTTAAATGTATGTGGGCAGACAAATATTTTGAGGAATCATCTGATGGAGAAGAACGAGAGGCAATTGCTTTGCCTTTATATTGCACATGGGGAACATCCATTTTTAGTCTTTTACTAGCATGTGAGGATTGAACAGGTGAATCAACATGAGAAATATGGACATTAGGATTGAAATTTGGTGGGAGAGGCAATGACATATTGGGCTAGCCACGATGGTGAGAGACAAATGGGTTGACAATCTCTTTCCATCCATCCATCATTCATAGGGAATTCTAGTTGCAATGATACATGGGGAGGAATGAGAATGCCAGGGATGTTCTAAGGCTATAAAGGAAGCCTTTATGGCTGAGGGAGAACTATTCCATGAGAAATCGAGTTAAAGAATCCATCGTGGAACAACTGGTTCAATTCTTTGGGGTCAACATCAAAATGTATGGAAAATCTAAGCCTTCTAGAACCTCGGTTCCAATTTTCTCTTCCTCTATTATTTTTTCCATGGCTTCCCCTACTGAAGAAACTCGTCCTGTAGTAGCATTTCTTCAGTAACTGAGATCTTAATACACCATACATTACATTCTGCTACATGAATCAACAATTGGCTTAGAAATGGACACTAGATACATGCAAATCCATTCATAACAAACCATTTAATAATTGTCAAGTGAACAGGGGGTGATAGGGATCATGGGACATATGGAGGGAGTACAATTAATGAAAAGTGGCATATTGATAGGGGATTAATACACAAAACTATTCAACAATTAATTAAACAATTAAACTATGCAATAAAATACCAAAATATCAATCATCAATCCTTGTTGTGTTATCCTTTTGTTGCTTCTGCACAGAGTTTTCCTTTTTGTATTTATTTCACAGAACATGGGTACAATAAGTGAAATTGGGATTATGAGGGGGATATAATGAGCGAGAAATGATAGAATGACAGGGAATTGATATGGATACTGTTCAATTGAAAATAAATCAAAACATGCAATGAAAACATATCTCTATTTAGACCTTCCAAAGTTTTAACAATGTTCCTTTTCAAAACAACAATTCAAATTGTTACTTCCTTTGACAAATTTGCTTGTTGTCTTCCAAATAATAATCTATATTCCCAAAACTATTTAATTACAACATCCTTTGTATCTACATAATCATTATGAAAGAATTGCAATCGATATGAGAAACCACAATAACCTTTGATCCATAATCATACATTAACTCCAATGCTAAATCCTTTTAAACCAAGAGGAACATGCACAGTATTTACAACCACTTATATCCATCAAATATTTAAACATTATTCAAAGAAATCAAACTAGATATGATAACTCATATTCAGGCCTCAATCAATTCACGCACAAGTGTCCCTTAAATACAGTCAACGTAACACTTGAACCAAATAACATGCAATACTTCTATCCCAAGCTTCAAACAAATCATTGCATACAAAATTCTTCAAGAATTGACAAATGAGGGTGCTATAGTGGGAAAACCCCACTATGGACTACACTAGAGTTCAACATGTAGGCAGATCTAACCGTCTAAAAGTCTCCTACTTTTCTAACTACCCCTAATATACCTCATATTAATACATGAAAGACAAAGTGAAAAGATCGAGTAACTTTACCTTTTACTCTGCGTCTAGTGTCGATCCTCTTGCACTCAATAGCTCCGCTGACTACAAGCCTCATCCCAAGGCTGACCTACATTCACAAACAGATAAACATGGAACTACAAACATGCATATCATATATAAATCATGGGTTAGATGTTAGAATAAAGCATAAATCAATTACAAAGATTTGAGACATCATATTTCGAGACAAAAAAAGTATTCCTTTTATTTATATCGCAATGTTTACTTACAACAAGGTCGACGAATGCTCCATGAACCTGGTTTGGGATCCTCTTCAGCAAGCTCCAACTGCACTTCCAGATATCTTTCTCCTCTCAAAATTATTCTAGGGAAATGGAATAGGCTTATGATGGAGGAAAAAGGCAAAAATGGGAAATTCTTATGTAAATCTCAGAAGGTGGTTGCAATTTCCTGGGGCAAGGAGGGGATGTGAAATAGGCAGAGTTTCACTATTCTTATGCTTATCTTTAGAATGATACCCCAACACCTCATTTTATATGTAAAAATATGGTTATTCGGCTGGGTGATGGGATATAGTCGACGGGACAGTTGGGAAACTACCCAATAGCCTATAATCTCAACGAATTCCTTGCAACTTTTTAATTTTTTCAACTTTTGCAAGTATATGCGAGATATAGTGGTGAAGCTAGTGTACATACATAGGTTGTAGTGGTGCAACTAGCATACATACGCGGGCAGTAATGGTGCAGGGCACGTACATCTTCAAAAATATTGTTTTTAAGAAGAGCAACTCAATGATGGCTTCAAAAAAATAGAAAGTAAGAGGGCCTGATGCCAAGTATGCATATGTAGATAAATTTAGGGTTATAAAAGATGCCCCCTAATGTGTGAGGTTAGAAGAGAATTTGATGGTGAAAATACATTACAAATCTTCACCAACATACGAAGCGAGTGAGCCCAAGACCAAAGTTTGGGAGGTGCCATCTGCAAAAATAACAATTGTCTCTCCGAGGCGGGCATACCCATGCTTGGGATGAAATAAATCATGGCTTCCAATCAAATACACTTCAGATCCATTTCATATAACTATATATGGTGTAGCCGTGAGATATACACAGCAGATCTACATCTCAAAATCAAAGATATACAAGTATAGTATCCATATTCAAGAAGCCAAGGACGCATGATGGTTGGATATGATGCCTTCAAAAATCGAGAAAGAACTTCAAGATATTGAAAACTCAGGCAGGAGTGTAATGTGAGTGTATGACTTCACTACCCAAAGGTCTTCGACGGTTTGTAAGGAACATACAAGACGATCTCAGTGATAAGGTAGAGAACTTTATTGATTTTGAACAAGGACTTGATTGGAATTTTTTGGATGGCTGGGCATGAGGTCAAGAGACAAACTACAGAAAGGCCAACTCAGGTTGGGTAAAAATTCACTTGGAAAATAGCACGACAGATGATCACACTCAGGTAGCATGACATTGACATAAGTTCAAGATGCAGGAGGCAACACAAAGTCTCCATGTGTTTGGAAGAATAACCAAATGGAGGAGGACACAACTCTATGTAGCGAGATCAAATTCCTAAGGTCAGATTAGATCCCAAATCCCGACGAATAAATGGAAGGATGTGATTTGTTGAAGGGAGACTCATTGTGTTGTTGTAAAAAGAAAATATATTTCCCATCCTATTTTTGGGAGTTTTTTTTTATTTTTTTGTCTTTTTCAATATTTTTAAAGAGCTTGAAAAATAATAAAATAATGTTATGTTACAAAGGAGGAACGAGTGTCATAAGCATACTATTTTCAAGTGAAAGGAACACACTAATGCTCAAAGCAAGGAGACATGTGCAGGAAAATGATACTCGGGGAAAATTCCCCCATGGGTCAAGGTGTTAGGTCCCAGCCAAAAAGTGCTACAAGGCTTGTGTATAAGGCATGCTTCAAAGGTTCAATTGAGAGGAACATGGAGTCGACATTAGGCCGAAGATGTAGAGATGCAAATGCGATTAGTAGGACACGATGAAACCCCCTTTAATGTATTTTTCACGAGCCCAAAGAAGGTAAGATCGATGGTTTTTTCACGTTTAGAGATTCTGAAAAAACGCAAAAGAAGACTCCACTTGGGTACCTTTTTTAAAAATAGTCTAGCCGGTTCGAAAAAGGGATAAACTAGCACCCAAAAGATGACTATTCAAAACCATTTTAATGAGTGTGATAAAGACAAGATCACTAGACAATCTTTTCAATTTTAAGGACTCTGAAAAGAGCTTAACCATGGACTCACAACCTTTTTCTAGATTTAGTCTTCTTAGCCTAAAAAAGTATAAAATCTACTTAGGAGAACTCTCCCGGTGAGATGATCTTTTCAATTTTAAGGAGTCTGAAAAGAGCTTAACTATGCACTTCGTAGGGGATGTTGTTCTGGACGATTTTAATGAGTTTGAAAGAAAAAGGTCACTCGGTGATCTTTTCAATTTTAGGGAGTCTAAAAAAGAGCTTAACTATGGACTCGGTGCGGGTTCCATTTTCATAAATTTAGTCCCTCGGGCCCGAAAAAGGGTTTAACTTATACCCGAGAATACTCTTCTAGTAAGACAAAGTTCCTAGAGTATACCATTCTTCGTACAATTGACCATCTAGACTGAAAAAGGGGTAAACTACCGTCAGTCAGATGTGCCTTCAAGTTTTAGTTTAGCGAGCGTGAAGGACAACAAGATCGCTCGGCAATCTTTTCATGTTTAGAGAGTCTAAAAAGGGCTTAAAGAAGACTCATTTTTGGGAGTCCTGAGGGCAAAGCCAAGAGTGATGACATATCATACGTATGAGGTTCAATCTTGTAATTAGGACAGGATTAACAAGGACTCCTGAACCTAAAGTCATTAGCAACGATAGGGACACCAAAATGCAATAAGGATCTAACTAGGGCATCCATTTAGAGGTAGGCTCTACCACTAAATTACGACACTTCTAAAGCATCAATGATGATTCTGTATCTCATTTAGGTGAGATTGATCCTATGGAAAAGAGGAAAGGAGAACGAGATGTATAAAGTGGAGGTTTAATCCTAACTTATATGCAAAAAGTTGGAAAAACGACTTTTACCAAAGGACCTTTAAAAATGACCCATCTCCCAAAACGTTTTCGAAACCAAAAGTCAAGTGCATCGTAACATCCACTGAGAAACTTTAGAACCACATTAAATGATTTTCAAGCCAGAAAAAATGACAAAAGGGTTCGAAAAAGTGGAAAAAAGGGCCAAAAAAGTTTATAAGTAGATGCTGACAGCTCATTTTCACCATTGCAAATTGAGAATTAACCAAAAGCGAAAAGACCCATTTTCTAAAAGAGTTGATTTTAGGAGGTTCAGAGGACAAAATGAACTTCTACTCGAACCAAGTAAGTATAAATTCATCCCTCTTACATTTCCATAATTCATTTATGTATTTCTTTTAGTTTTTTTGGGGACACCCCCTCCTAAAAAAGGGAGGCCCTACGTGTATGCAGGTTATCTAAGGATAGCCTGCGTATGCCCACGAGTAGAAAAAATATGACCACGTGCATACGTGACTATCTCCAAGACAACCCATGTACACCCTCAATAACATAGAAAAATGAAAATGCAAGAGCTAACTCTCCCCTTGAACTTTTCATGTAACATGATGTATGTCCACTAGAGAGAGAGGGAGAACGAGGATATTGATATCTTGGTCGATGAGGACATTGTTGCTATGGCCGCACTGAAACAATGCAAGTTATGGAAGTTCTTCTGATTTCCACTCATGAGGGCACAAACCAAGTTGTTGAATGCCTTGGTGGATTATTGGCATCCTGACATTGAGGCATTTATGCTTAAGGGGAAGTCATTGAGTCCAATGACTGAGGACATTTACTTTCTGACTAGCCTCTCGAGGAGAGGGGAACTAGTCAACTTGCATTCATTTCCCCTTGGGCCTTACAACATCGTCGATATTATCAGAATGCATTGCGAGGATGGAACAAAGAAAGTAGGTTCTCTGGTGCCAATCCACAATATTACCAATCTATCACTGAAGTTTATAGTTTTACTCATTGGGTTGATCACTGGATCTGCGACCTTACATCAGGCCTCTCGAGTGCATATGTATTGTCTGGTGCAGTCCTTAAATGAACAAGTTTTTGACTGGAGCATGAAGAATTAGCTCATAGAGTGTCGAGGGTGGAGTAACAACAACTTCAGGTTTGGTACCATTTTGTACTTTTTCTTCTTTGAGAGGGTACCCAACCTTAGTCCATGAGAGACAGTGCAGGGGCATGTGGCCTCCTTCCCAGTGCTGAGTAGATGGGAAGCATTGTTTCTGCAATAGGGGGGAGGGAGGACCATAGAGGCCTTCGACGATGCATTTTTTGACTAGTGGGCACAACAAATTCCAACAATAGAGGACTACCCCTATGCCAGAATCAACTTTTAGAGGGATCCGAACATGCTTGTACCTCCTAGAGGAGAGAGAGCAGAGATATGTACATTTTTTTTTAAAGGTATTTAATTTTTAGTTTCTTTTTAATATATATCATATTTTATGTGAATCAAAGTATCTAACAACTATGTATCTATTATGTACAGATGTGGGACTAGTGCATCCAATAGACTTCTCAAGGACCAGGCGACGTCCTCGAATAGAGGTAGTACCAACAACATCCACCAGACTTGCAGCAGCAGTAAGGCGACCTCTAGCCAGAGAGGCTGAGAGAGTTTTGAGATGGGTGGATCGGAACCTCACCGTGCTCACTCATGCAGTTCCCATAGCTGAGATCGAGGATATCCCACCATCGATGCAACCTCACGTAGTTGGGATGCCACGGACCTGGGTCCAACTCTTCTGGAATTTGGAGAACGTCATTCTTCACTATGGAAGGGCCAACCAGCCCCGTTCTTAACTAGGATGAACCACTTACATGCCGAGGGCACTCTTTTGTATATTGTTGAGTGCATAAGCCTTGTGATGTATACAAGACATGTATTGAGGCATTTGTGCCCACTGATGTACTCTGACACTTTTTGATATATATATATATGTATTTACATATTTATGTCTTATGGATCACATTTTTTACAATTGTATGTACATGTGCATGTGTGTGCTTATTTTTATGTGTGTGCAATATGACAATCTAATACTTGATTAGCAAGAGTATCTGTCATTTGGTTTAATATCCTAGGAACATGGATATACATAGTCTAATCAAAGCATCGTTGTAAGATATGTACCATAAGGAATCGCCAGTGTAGATTATGATCATAAACGTGGTAAACCCCATTTAACTGGGACACAACTAGATGAGAATCTAAGTAGACTCGAAGGTGAGATATACCATATGACAAAGTGTCATGAAGTAACTTTATTACTGCGTTGTACTTAGCGACATTTTTTGTGGTGTCACCTAAACAGATACCTCCAGAAGATAGAAACTTACCTTGAGGAGTGAAAATCACCCAAGATGCGGAATCAAGCCTACGAGTGTGTCAGCTAGCACCATTCATGAACCCAACGAACACCTCTGATTCACTTGACATCTGCCACAGTGAAAAAGATAACATAATAACAACATGCCCATAAAATAAAAGGAAAAAAACTAATTGTATAAGAACTATACCTATGTACAATAAGTCACCCAAGGAGACCCACCTACGAGTAATACTTATTGAGGTAGAGCCCATTTCTAGGCTTCACCAAAGAATTTCCCTCAAAGAAAACCAGACGATAAGCACCCTTCTTTAAGACCTCCTTCACTATGAAAGGTCTGAACCACATGGGTTTGAACTTGCCTGCCCCCAGGGGATCCTTATCTTGGTTGTAGACTAGGACAAGGTCACCTTCGGAGAAAATCCGAGGACGAATGGACCGATCATATTGACACTTGACTCATTTCTTGTGAACCTCATTATCTAAGGTTGCATCAGGTCGTTTCTCATCGAGCTGCTCGAGATATAATAAGCGTTCCTCAAGCGGTGAAGTGTCTGGAAATAATTCTACAACCAACTTTAGAGATGGGATTTGACACTCTATAGGCAAGACTGCTTCTAGCCTATAAATGGGTTGAAAAGGTGAGAAACCAATGGTAGTCTTTACAGACGTTTGGTAGGCCCATAACGTTGAGTACAACATTAAATGCCAATTTGACTTGGCAGAATTGATCATTCGTTGGAGAATATTATTGAGGGACTTATTCATAGTCTCCACATGACCATTCGCTTGTGGGTAGTAGAGTGATGAATGCTCTTGCCTCAACCCAAGATTTGATGTTAACTCAGACATCATTTTATTCTGAAATTGACTGCCATGGTCAGTGACAATATCCTTCGGGATGTCGATCCTTTCTACTATCTGGTTGAAAATAAAGAGAGTTGTTGTTTCGCCATCGTTGTTGAACGTCAGCATAGCTTCAACCCACTTTGTGAATTAGTCTACTACTACGATGATATAACGATGCCCCCTGGCTGAAGTTGGGTGGTATGTAGTATAATAGTTTCCCCACTTGGTGAAGGGACTGACAACAATGACATGAAACATGGGAGCAGGATGTGCCCTCATCTTTCGAGAGAAGATCTGATATGGGTGGCACTTCTTGACTGAATCGACACAATCATTGATTAACGTAGGCCAAAAGTTACTGGATCATAGAATCTTTTGGGTTGTTTCCAGCCCAGACAAATGACCACCACATGCTCCAGTGTGGAAGTTGTTAAGAATGAGTTCCACTTCTTCATGAATGAGGCACCGATGAAGGATGCAATCTACACCTCGACGATACAAACTTTCATCGAGTATGAGATAGTTTCTTTCCTGATGGCGTATATGTTGACACTCATCATGAGAAGCATAGGTGGGGCACTCCAAAGTTTGGAGATAGACTAGTATATCTCCATACAAGGGGTTCGAAGATGAAATAAAAACACGATCTCCTTTAATCAACAATTCTTTGGACGTAACATCACCTAATTCGACTGGAAGTTACGAGATAAGTTCCGCAAAGACCAGTGACTTTTTGGATTTTGCGGAAAAAAAATTCAAGTCAAATTCCTGGAGAATAACAATCCATCTATTGATATTTTTGCCGATGACGCATCATGTCAACATGTATTGAAACAGATTCACAATGACAATGATGGTGGTCTTATGAAGCATAATATAATGACGGAACCACTGGACATCATGCATTGCTGCCAATGCGAGCTTCTCAACATGGGAGTAGTTGATTTCTGGTCCAACCAAGCCTCGAATCAGGTAATAAATCACATGCTCTTCAAGCAGATCATTCTCTTGAACCAAGACCATATTGATGGTCGACTCTACAACGACCAAGTGTAATAAGAAATCTTTATTATAATTGGGAGGTTTGAGTAGAGGGGCAGACGTGAGGGAACGTTTCAACTCTTTGAAAGAGCACTGAGCGCATTCGTCCCAACAGAAAGGGACTCCCTTCTTCAATAAATGCATGAACCCTTTAGTGGTCTCAGCATAGTTTGTGATAAAATGCCGAAGAAAGTTTGCTTTTCCCTTCAAACTTTGAAGCTGAGGGATTGTGCACGGGAGAGGAAACTGAACTATCACCTCAACCTTTAGAGGATCAACCATGATCCTTATTGTCTAAATTATAAAACCTAGAAGACAACCCGACGTCACGCATAAACTGCATTTGTTTGGATTCAAGCGAGTTCGATAGTAGCGACATTTCTCAAATATTAGTCAAAGGGGCATGGGATGATCAGATCTCTTAGCAGATTGTGATGCTAAATCATCGAGATAATCCTAGAATATATGTTTAAGATCATGGAAATGAAAAGACATGGCAAGCTGAAAAGTGGCTCCAGCATTGTTCAGGCCAAAATGCATCTTACAATAAGAAAATGTTCCCCATGGACAGATAAAATTTGTTTTATGATTGTCTTCGGGTTTGATCTGAATCTTGTTGTATCCTGAAAAACCATCCATGAATGAAAATACTTCACAGCCTACACATTCATTGATAATCTGATCAATGAATGGGGTGGGGAAATTATCCTTTGGACAGGCCTTATTCAAGTCACGGAAGTCCATGCACACTCTAATCGTTCCCTATTTTTTGTTAACTAGAACATGATTTGACACCCATTTCGTCAATCGTACGGGGTAGATGAAACCAACTTTAAGTAGTTTCTCCACTTCAGCCCTAATAGCTTCCACTTTCCAAGGATTCATCAGACAATGCTTCTATCAAACCAACTTAGCGTCAAGATAATTCGTTATTTCATGTTCAATGATTCTTATATTAATGCATGGAATTTCCTCATAAGACTAGGAAAAAACGTTGCTAAATTCTTTAAATAAATATGTGTAGATTTGAATCTCCTCCGGGGAGAAATCCGCTCCAATGAAGACATGCTCCATGACGCCAGGGGTTCTAGAGATGTTAATAGGCATCATTTCAGTGATGGTTTCCATATTACTCTTGGCATAAACTGCGTTCGTAGCCAGAGGGTTAATAGGAGAAGACCTATCTCCATTCATAGTCAACACAAATTCACTTGCCTCTATTCTTCTTAACTTCGGGAGAAAATAAGATCTGTGATGGAGATCATCCTAGGGTCTATCCGAGCCAATCAATGCCTCTATAATCACCTCATTAGATGGAAATACCAAGTCTAAAGAATTTGTATTGGCGAGGAAACCTTTAGCCCAAATAGGCTCGAGAACTAGATCTAAATCTTGTGTGGGAGTCGGATCGGGATCGACGAAAGCTTGCTGGATAATACTGTATGCAACTTATGCAGTGGTCAAAGGCATGGCCATGCCAAGATTCTCTATCCCTTCCAATGAGGTGATGGGGAAGGAAGAGTCCACGGCTCATTAAAGTAAGTCGTATGGAACAACGACACTTGAAAAATGTTGTCCCTAGGTTGGTCGGGGACAGCTGATATGAGATTGACATTGCTAGAAGGAGGAAGGTAATCAAAAGTACCCATCAAAGGTGGGCACAAACCAACCCCCGCGTTGATGAAATTGGGTTGAGGGTTATCAATTATCAAGACTATGGATTCCATCGATGAAGGGTCAGGCCTGGAGAAAGAAAACTGATCAATGGTTACGATTCGACTCTCATGTGGAAACAACAGGACCCGAAAAATGGTGGCAACCACTGCATGCATTGCATATGTCCAACTCCTTCCTTACAATAGGTTGTAGTTGAGAGGCACATCGAGCACTTTAAATTTGATGCACATGGTCTTCCTTCTTAACTGCACGGGGAAAGAAGGGATGATTCCATGTGGTCTGAAAGAACGATCATCGAAAGAAGTAGGAAGATTAGGTGATGGTGACAAAACGGGTTGGACAATGGAATTCCAACATGCCAGCTACTTCATGCAAGTCAAGGCACCCTCATCAACCATCATGCGGAAAATATTCAGAGTAAAATATTTCATGGGGTAAGCCACTACTAACTGAAATGCAATGTGGTAAGGGAGATGAGGTTTCAATTCAGTGGTATCAAGCATGATCATTCCCATATTGCAAGTCTCGGTAGAGCCCAAAGTGGACAACAAAGCCTTTCTTTGTGAAGGGAATCTCTAGAGGACCTCCAAATCAGACATCGTGCAATGGATTTGTGACAAATCCTCCACCACAGAGTAATTCTGGGTGACCCTCATGTTTGGATTATGTGAAACTTTCTTGAACACCGATTTTGGGATATGCGTCATTATTTCTCCCATCGTCTTCTTAATCGGGAGAGGAACAGACAAGTTTACATCTTCCTTACCCTTTTTAGTAGATTCTGGCATTTTGTAGTTGTGTTCCCTAGTTTCTATGTAAGTGTCACCTTTGATGATATAAACGTTTTCAACCGAGAGATTACTAGAAGATGGAGAGGATCCCTGACTGCCCTCATCTGCGCTCGAAGAGGATTGAGTTAATTTTTTCCCATGAGGAAATAAGTTCATTAACACAACAGGCTGCTACTGTGTCAATAATTTTTGGGCCTCTGCAAGACGAGGGAACAGGTGAGTCAGATGGTATTTCATGCAAAGGTTACATGGATACTTCGACTTTCACTTTTCTGTGTTTCCCCCACCAACATTGTTGCTAGGTTTCTTATCCCCCTCACCCTTTTTGTTTTGCTATTTTTTCTTCCCTTCAGGCTATTGGTCGGCCTTTGGGTTCATCAACTGTACACTATGTACATCTAGTGTTTGAGTAGGGGGAGCAACCGAACTAGAGGTTTGGCTGACCGTTGTCTACTGTATCGACAATTGTTGCAATTGATTTGAAAGATGATCAATGGGATTTTATTCTGTTCAACCAACTATACCATTGGCATGTGGTCCAGAATTGTGTTTGGCCTTGTCAAGGATCGACCGTGGCGCATCTAGAAAAACCTCATAGAGTAAACCAGACTGAGAGTATATCATTTCAAGTTGTTTAGCTCTCATTATCACCTCTTCCTTTGAAAACACTCTCGACATTGCAACATATTTGGATAACTGAGGTACCAAATACTTAAGGAACCATTACAGCAGGAAAGTTGGTGGGACCGAGACTTTTATCAAACTCTTATAACGCCGCCATTGTCATATGTGATCCAAGATATGTTCAACCTTTGTTTTCTCAAAGTTGGCTAGTAATTCAGTGTCAACATTGTATCTCAAATGTAGTTGGAAATGGTTAAGGAAAACCATTTCCAAATCGCTAAAGAAAGAGTATCTTGAGCGGTCGATCTCGGTGTACCATTTCGCGACACCCCCGATAAGAGTGTGTTGAAATAGGCGCAATTGTACAGAGTCATCTCGGAGTGAGTTCGACAAGAACCATAGGTGAAAAGTGGTCACATGATCGCTTGGATATTTGTTAGGTTTAACTTCGAACTTCGGAATGTCCGAAGGAAACTTAGTCGGCATGGGAGGCCAATGCATATCATGAAAAATTGGGTCCTTTAACAACCTTGACAAGTCTAGCAAATTTAACGTTGTTAGAAATGATAATTTGGATTGTTGACTATGTATAGGAAGAAAGGAGCCTGGATTTTGACTGGCACCAGGCTGTTAGGAAAAGTTGGGTTGTTGACCAGGGTTTTGGTAAATACCATGGCCTTGCCTAGTGAACAGATATTACATTTGTTGGGGCATCATTGGTTGATTCCCATAATTGGATGTTGATGGCTGGGTGGGGATTGCTCCTTGCGTTGTGTTCCAAATATTCTGGAAAGGGTTTCCCCCTATAGATCTGACAGGCATAGGTATCGAGCCCTTCCTGGGGTTCCATTGACCATGGAAGGGGTTTCCCCCTATCGACATCCCTGATGAGAGAAATTCTCCTTGCCACAGATTCCAGAGTCCTTGTGAGGAGAAAACTCCTATGTTTTCCCCCTCTGTAGGAATAATACCCTGCATAGGATTTTGTTGTCTAAAACCAAGGTTTCCCCCCACCGAGACGATAGGTGATGAAAATGCATTGTTACCAAATGCATCGAACAAAGAGAATGACATTGAACCCACCAACGTGGTGTAGGAAGAAGGCCCTAGACTTCCTGCTCTGAACAAGCTGTAGTTCATGTTCAGCCTGATGCGTTTCTGGGGAGCACCACTGAGCAAGAGTGACAAAGGAGGTATATGACCCCCGTCGTAAGGGAAATGATTATAGGGGGCTGAGGTACCCCCCATGGACCCTTGCAAAGGAGTGTTTGAGCTCCCTTCCCCTAGAACCATGGTTTGTAGGGTGGATTAGGTTAGGACAAAGCTCATATCAAAGTTGGGCATCGCGTATGAAAATGGAGGGCTCGTCGCACTCTGTGTGAACGGAATAGTGATCGCTGCCATAGATGGAATCAGACCGTTGTCCAAAGTGGAGGTGGTCAAGACCATGGTGGTTCGGACCAGAAAAGATGGGTTAGAAGGTGGAATGCCCCCTGTGATGGTAGGCGTTGAGGGAATGTGAGAACTCCTAGATGAAGTATCAACATTTTCTTCCATTGCTGCTTGTAAAACTATCTAACGCTCGTGATGTGTTACCCTTGGAGGGGAAACCTGTATCAAAATTGGCACCTACAAGTCAGTGATAGGAGGGTTAAAATGATCGAGAGCTTCTTCTCCAAGGTTAGAAATAGTCAAGTCCTCTAGATTCGAGTGTTCTCCTCTCGGAGATGGATCGGGTACATTTTCTTGCGGCTTGTTCACCTCAAATGACCCTTGTTGGTCAAGTCTTCATTGTAACGGTGGTGGTGGTGGCGCCAATGTAACTGGCGTTAGGCCCAGAAGCCTTCGTGATTGACAGAGCTCTTGATATTTGAATTTGTGAGAATATCAACGACACAGTAAGGCTTTTACTAATGTTCGAAAACAAGCACACATTAGAAACGTTCCTACAAGATAAATAAAGCAAAACACTATCTAGTTGGAAGAGTAATTATGCCATCCAACACTAGAGAAACTTACCGGTCAAAGTGAAACTCGAATATGGAATAACCCTCCAGGTATACTCTGCAAAGTTTGGCCTGACATTTTCCCTAGGTACTGCAGTATACCCCCGCAATCGCATGTGTAAGTCCCAAAAATAAAGGCAACTAATTTTCCATCTTGCGAATAGTCACCAGGCGGGTATAGTCAATAGTTGGGTGGACTACAATGAGGAGGGTAACAAAGCCCAAAACCTACCAGGGGTTTCAAAAGCAAGTGGTTTGGAAGACAATTGAGGATCGTGAATGGATTCGGGGTCCACGAAGCTCTGTAGGCAAATGAAACCAACAATATCCCATGACAAGTCCTCAATATGCATTCCCTACTACACTTTGTCCGACTTTGGAGAGGTTATCCTCGCTACCTTTCCGCACGCGACCTCATGTTTATCCCCTGTGTTAGAGGGGGGTCCCAGATAACTTTCACATTTTCTAGACTTTTTACACTCCCTAGATCTAGTTCCAATGTTTATTTATAAGCCTTGAAGAGTTTCCTCTCCAACCTAATTCAAGGCTCTAGCCTAGACTAGTTGATTGACTCTACAAATATAAAGTCTAATAAATTTTAATTTTAGCGTTAATTTTAATTGGCTTGTTTTAAGTCAAGGAAATGAAAATGAAACTAGTGGTGTGTTTTGAGAGATGAAGGAGAAATAAACGAAATTGAAAGAAAAATCACTTCTAGTTTAACAATGAAGATTTGCAACTAACTCTTTAACCAACTTTTCATAACTAACTTTTACTAACATATTTTAAAGGAAAACCTAAACTGAAATTTTTCTTGACTACGAGCTACTTAATGTTCTAAGATATCCTTAAAGAACTTAATAAAAGAGCTCTTTCTCCTAACAATCAAAGTAACTAACTCAACTACTTAACCAAACAAAGAAATGAAATCTTTTTCTATTATTTTTTTTTATGCTTCAAACAAGAAACTTGAAATAAATTCTTTTTCTTTTTCTTTAAAGAAAGTGAAAGAGAAAAATTAAAAAACAAGACAAGACCAAAAATGACCTCTGACCCACTGCGAATTGCAGGGAGCCACTGAAGATACGAAACAGGTTGATCAAAGATTCACAGACTCGTATAAAACCCTTTCAAAGAAAACAGAAGAAATATTTACAAAGATAATAAAAATGATGTCAAACCCAGGCTAACAACTGTAGCAATAGAGACAATGTACTTAATCAAGAAACCTTGAGAAGTATGACTTCAATTAGGGAAGAGGTTGACTGCCTCTTCTTAATGAAAACATTTCTTGACACATGCGCACTACTGACACTTAAGCAGTGATCTAGATTTTACAAGAAGAACAAAATGACTATATATTATTAAGCAGTGATCTAGATTTTACAAGAAGAACAAAATGACTATATATTATTAACAGGTGCTTAACACAAAATAATAGAGATACAGTAAAAATAGATTTCTATTCAATAAAGAAATAAGATGAAACTATAAAATGCAGCAGAAACAAGCTTGTTGGAATGGTGGCGTCTTATCTATAAGAAGAGATGTGATGGCTGCTCTTATTCACAAGAATATCATTACAATGAGGCTCTGAAGGAATTTTTACAATAAACAGGAATGCCAAAAACTGTAGACATCCAAAAACCTAACCCTAGGAGATGAAGCTCCAAAAGTCATGTGGGCCCCGTTTGGGTAAGTTAGTACATCAACTTCCTGGGGTCGTAACTTTTGTATAAGATCTCCATTTTAGGCGTATGATATCCCGTTGGAAAGGTATCATAGAGGAGATTCATTTTCGGGGCTCAATCATGCCTTTGGATTTGATTGAGAAGCTCTATCCAGAAAAACCTTCATTTAGGCACTCAAAATGGCCCCGAAAGTTAAAACTGCTAAAAATAGTAAATTGCCAAAATTATCAGAAAACTGTTTTGAGCCAGTTGGGAAAGGTGGGTGGCCATTGATATCCACCTGGATCAATCATCCTTACTTAGGAATAAATGGTCTCCATTGTGTTCAGTTCCCCGATCAGATGAGGAAATTTCTGTTGAATTTGGCCCTAGGTGACTCACTTTCCTTGGTGCAGGAGTTGCCCTACTCAATGAACCGGGTGGCTTTGTCAGCTTCAGTTGGAGAAGGAGATGAGTCAGTCGAGATGACCGCAAGGGGAAGTGAAACATCTATGGGACCCAATGGATAGAATCCCAACCCCACCTGAAAGGGTCTGTGGCCGGTTGAGCTATGCAGGGCTTGGTTGTAGTTATGTTGGACATAGGGAAGGCTCCCATCCCATGTGCAAGGGTGATTTGAATTATACATGCAAAGGATATGCACAATCATTTGATTGACGACCTCATTTTGGCCATCTGTGTGGGGGAGGAAGGTCGTGGATTTGGTGAGCTTGGTGTCCAATAGTGACCAGAGGCTCGACCATAATGTGATGAGAAATTGACTGTACCGATATGAGACAATGGTTTGTGGGATTCCAAAATGTACCCAAACTCGTTCAAAGAAGAGCTTGGCAGTGGCCTCTGCTGTGATGTTCTTCTTGCAGGCAACCAGAATCACCATCTTATATAAGTGATCAAAAACCACAAAAACACAGTCATTTCCCCGCTTGGTGGACAAGAGGCCTGACATGTTGTCCATTGATATGGATTCCCATGGCCTGTCAGGAGTAGGAAGAGGGGTGTACATGCCCTATTTATTAGTGGTTGGTTTGGTAATAGCACAGGCAGTGGAGGACCTAATATAGTTGTTGACATCCTGTCCAAGTTTCGACCAGTAGAAATGTTTCTATAGCATCGCCATTGTCTTTTCAACACCGAAGTGTTCTGCCACTTGACTATAGTGGGCTTCCCAGATCACCTTCGCTCGCTCTCTTGATGAAACACAAATATAGCCCAGATGACACAAAAACCCATCATGAAGATGGAAATTATCGAAAACTACATTTGCACCCAACATTTGGTAGGTTGTGGTGAAGTCTGGGTCTATCTCATAGAGTTGGGGCCATCGAGAGGTCTCATGTACACAGAAGTCTAGCACCCTGGTGAGTGTCATGACTGGCATTTTGCTGAGGCAATAAATGACGCGATTGGTGCTTCCTTTTTTATACTTTATGTTGAGGTGGAATTTCTGCAATTATGTGGACCACTATTTATGGTGATCATTCTGCAATTTTCCTTGTGTTTGCATGAACTGCAGTGGCTTATGATCAGTGTGGATGACTGTCTCCTACCCAAGAATGTAATGTCTCCACTGGCGGAAATATTTCACAATGGAGTACATTTATTTTTCATAAGTAGGGTACTTATGTACACCATCTGATAGTGTCTCACTATGATAGGCCATAGGGTGTCCATGCTGAGTGAGAATGGTGCCCACCGCATAGTCTAAAGCATTTGTCTCGATCTCAAAGGGTTGTTGCAGGTCTGGCAGTGAAAGTACTGGGGCTGAGCATAAGCACTGATTCAAATATTCAAATGCTTGTTGTTGGTACTAGCCCAACAAAAATTTATCCTTACCACCACCCCTGGTTATTTGGTTAAGGGCCCATTCAATATGGGAGAATCCCAACACGAACCTGCGGTAGAAATTGGCAAGGTCCAAGAAGCTCTGAAGCTCACTGAGTGTGGTTGGGGATTTCTAGTCACGGATGACTTGGATCTTGGCTAGATCCACATGTACGTCATGATGATCAATTATTTATACTAGGTAATGGACACTGTCCATGCCGAAGGATCATTTTTCCAAGTTGGCATATAGCTTGTGCTACCGCAGGGTGTGCAGAACCTGTTGAATATGTTGCAAGTGTTCGACCCAAGTGTTGTTTTAAATGAGAATGTCATCTAGATACACCACTACAAAATTATTGGTGAATGGTCACAGGATATCATCCATCATCCTCATTAAAGTGGTTGGAGAATTTTTCAAACCAAAGGGCATGACCAACCATTCAAAAAGGCCTTCCTTTGACTTGAAGGTGGTTTTCCATACATATGTCTGTTCTATTGGTACCTAGTCGTAGCCAGACTTCAGATCAATCTTACTGAAGTATTTGGCCCCCGTGTGTTTATCAACGAGGTCATCGATTTAGGGAATTGGGTACCAGTTTTTGACTGTGATTTTATTCAGAGCCCAGTAATCAATGCAGATTTGCCAGGTTCCATCTTTCTTCTCTACTAGCATAATTGGGCTCCCGCAAGGTAATGAGATAGGATGGATATGCCCCTTGTGGTGCATCTCTTGGAGCTATCTATTGATTTCATCATTCTCTAATAGAGAGCAGTGATATAATGGCCCATTGGGCAGTGGTACGTCAAGGGTCAAATCGATGGGGTGCTTGACCTGGCAGTGTAGAGGTACCCCGGTAGGTGAGAAAAATATATCTGAGTATTCTGCCACGACCTTATCTACTTGCTTCTTCTGTGTGGAGAGTTCAGCCATAGAGACCCTGGATGTGGCTGTGATATTTCTCTTATTCTGAGAGTGAATCATAAAGAAGAAAAACTTCCCCATCTAAGAGATGACCTTCCTACATTTCTTAGCAGAGATGAAGGAAATAACACTAGGTGGGACTACCTCAGGTATCATGTACAAGTTCCTGTTCAAAGTAATAATAACACTACGAGGCCTAAAATCATATACAACATGATGTTTCCATGAATAAGGTTGGCCCAAAAGAACATCACAAACTTCGAGAGGAGAAACATCACACAACACCTTGTCTTTGAAGGGATTGATGTCGTATGACAGTCGTCACTATTGGTTGATGCGAAGGTTGCTTCCTTGGTGGAGCCATCCAATGGTGTAGGGTTTTGGTTGTCGTGTTGTTGGCAGGACCAACCCCTTGATGACCTCTGCTGAGATGAGGTTCTTCTAGGTACCACTATCCATGGTGAAGTGCAGTGGGGTACCTTTTACCCACATCTGTGAATGGAAGAGGCATTCTCTTTCTTCTGGCTCATCTGGTTCACCAGGCTGGAGCTTTGTGGTGGCAACAGTGGAACTGGGTTCTGTGTCAATGATTCATCTTCCCCTTTCTAGTTCTAGCTCAGAGTCTAAATCTACATCTGATTCATAGGATTTCACTTCGGCCACTAGCGACTGCTTTGAGAAGCAGTCAACAATGTTATGACAAGGGCTCTTATGGAAGTCACACCACTTCCCAGTATCTTTCTTTGTATTTCTAGTGTCCTTATTTTCTTGGAGATTGGACTGGTTGTCCTGCTACTGTCCATATTTTCTCTATCCTTTTTTTTGTGGGTTGGGGCCACCCTTTCCTAGATTTTGTTGTGAGGGGTTCCCAGGCCAAAATTTCCGCATCTTTTGTTTGATCTTCTACTCGATTTTGACAGCATATCGGTAGGCCGCGCCAAAGGATGAGATGACGAAAAATTCCATTTCGGTCTAGATGTATCTATGCAGAGCACCGCAATACTTGAGCACCATATGTCTCTCTGAATCTTTGATACCCATCTTGGTGCACAAGGTATGGAAGCTATTCGTGAAATCTAGCATTGCTTGGTCTCTTTCTTGTTGCAGTGTGGTCCATTTGGTATGCAAGTCGCCATAACTTCTGACAGGGTAGTATTGTTCCTTAATAACATCCTTGAAGGAATCCTAGGTGGTCATGACAGAAAATAATGAGGGTTACTTTGTTTCCTTTTTCTCACAGAAAGTTTCCTACCAATATTTGACATGGGGAACTACTTTGAGGAGCGTAAAAATCATATTTTCTCTATTCGAAAAGTTATGGACAAAAAAATACCCTTCTAGTAGATTCAACCACTTGTCTACAACATCTGTGTCTATCTAACCTTCAAATATAGGAATATCAAAGTTTATGTGTACCTTGAAGAGGGTGTCCCCTCTGCTCGAAGAAGATGCATTGCCTATTGGTAGTTGCCGAAGGATTTGCACGAAACTATCCATCATATCATTCCTTTTTTGCATGAGGGATTCCTCAATCAACAGTTTGAAAGGATCTCCTAACCCATCGTATTTATTTTCTCTTTCCATGAGAGGTCGCTTGGGTGTGCAAGAGATTTTATCCTCAATAAAAACAAGCTCGAGACCCAACTCTTTGTACTCTGACCTCACTAGGGACATGCATTAAGACAACAAGGAGAAAACTGATCTGATACCACTGATTCAGATTTTATTAGAAGAACTAAATGACTACATATTATTAACTGGTGCTTAACACAAAATAACAGAGATACAGTAAAATTGGTTTTCTATTCAATAAGGAAATAAGTTGAAACTATAAAATACAGTGGAAACAAGCTTGTTGGAATGGTGGTGGCTTATTTGCAAGAAGATCATTACAATGAGGCTTTGAAGGCATTTTTACAATAAACAGGAATTCCAAAAACCCTAGACATCAAAAAACCTAACCCTAGGAGATGAAGCACCAAAATTCATGTGGGCCCCATTTGGGTAAGTTAGTACATCAACTCCCCAAGGTCGTAAATTTTGCATACGATCTCTATTTTAGGCATATGATATCCCATTGGAAAGGTATCGTTGAGGATATTTATTTTGGAGCTTGATCTCAAAAAACCTTCATTTAGGCCCTCAAAATGGCCCCGGAAGTTAAAACTGCTAAAAATAGTAAATTGCCAAAATTGTCAAAAAACTGTTTTGAGCCAATTGGAAAAGGTGGGTGGCCACCAATATCCACCTGGATCAAGCAGCTTGCATATGTACATGGGTTTTCTATAAATTAGGGCATGTATGTACACGTGATTTCCCACAATAGGCCACATACACCTATGTCACTTCTCAAAAAAGAAAACAAACAGGCAGATTGATAGGGCAGGGAGAACTGGTATGGAAACAACAGGTGATCAGAGTCCCTTAAAGACTCAGAAAAATTATAGAAAACTCAAAATGTAATAAAACCAATTCAAACACCCAAAAATATCCCATAAAACCCTAGAGTCCTCCCTAGTATGGTCGCTAGTTCTTCTATAGTGGGAAAACCCCCATATGGGCTACACTAGGGTTCAACATGTAGGAAGATCTAATCGTCTAAAAGTATCCTACTTTTATAACTACCCCGAATATACCTAATATTAATACATGAAAGACAAAGTTAAAATATTAGGTAACTTTACCTTTTACTTCACATCTGGTTTCGCTCTTCTTGCGCTCAATAGCTCCACTGATTGCAAGCCTCCTCCCAAGGTTGACCTATATTCACAAACAGATAAACAAGGAACTACAAACATGCATCACATATATAAATCTTGGGTTAGATGTTAGAATAAAGTATAAATCATATAAAAAGATTTGAGGCATCATATTTTGGGACAGAAAAAATATTCCTTTTATTGTTATCACAATGTTTACTTACAAAAAGGTCGACAACCGCTCCATGAACCTAGTCCATGATCCTCTTCAGCAAGCTCCAAATTCGCTTCCACATATATTTATCCTCTCAAACTTCTTCTATGGAAATGGAATAGGCTTATGATGGAGGAAAAAGGAAAAAATGGGAAATTCTGATGTAAATCTCACAAGGCAGCTGCAATTTCTTGGCGCAAGGAGGGGATGTGAAACGAGTAGAATTTCACTATTCTTATGATTGTCTTTAGAATGAGACCCAAACACCTTCTTTTATATGACAAAACGATGGTTATTTGGTTGGGACACAAGATATATTTGGTGGAATAGTTGGGAAACTACCCAATATCCCGTAATCTCAATGAATTCCTTGCAACTTTTTAATTTTTGCAACTTTTGCGAGTATACGTGGGTTGTAGTGGTGCAGCTAGCATACATACATGGGCAGTAATGGCGTAGGGAACGTACATCTTCAAAAATAGTGTTTTTAAGAAGAGAAACACAATGATGTCTTGGAAAAAATAGCAAGTAAGAGGGCATGATGCCAGGTATGCATATGTAGAGAAAGTTAGGGTTATAATAGAGGGACACAACCAAAATTGTGCCCAAGTAACCAAGCACGTACACTACACCATCAACCATTAACTATAGTAAAATGATAAAAATATCATATTTAGGGTTTAAAATAACAAGTGGAAGGTAAGAACAAGTGGTTCGACCAGAGGGTTAAGACTTCAAATAATGCAAAAAGTCCATGCCTTTCACAATTTAATACATGACCAGAGCATGTAAAAATACTCTCGACTGTGAGGATTACCAAAATGATAGACTACCAATTCCAATAGGGAAACGACATGAAGCCAACCCCTTTAATCAACACTCTAAAACAAGTGACTAAGCACAAACCCATGCCCAACCAAAAGCATGAAAAATGATTCTATCAACTTTCGGGTGCATTAAGTTTAGACTATGCAATGTTTTTCAGACCACTGTGTTAGTGATGGCTTAACAAGGTAGCTAATAGCTCAGGTTTTTTCTAAGACAAGGGAAAAAACATTTTAATTTTTCAATAGTTCTCATTAAAACCATAGGGTCGAAATAATGTGTGTACACTAGCCACAGAAACGAACATTGCACGAGCAACTTAATTGCAGAGACCTATATTAACAATCCATAGATAGGGTACTCGCAAAGCTCAAGGATTTTGATGCAGGAGCATCGCTTCACCCAGCAATGCTCTAGCTAGACAACACATTCAACGTGCATTCAAGGAAGGAAGAGGCTCCAACCCTCTCATTTTCAAAATTTGAAATTGTAATTAAATCTTTGTAGGGTTGGAAGAGCCAAATAGATGCCTTTGCGCAGACAGGAGATAGAGTCACCTTTATTGGTTGACAAGCTGATAAGATCTAGACCTGATTCAAACTAGACAACCATTCAATGTAATTCAATGTAATTAATGAGAGTAGGTAGCTTCGAGGGAAGATCTCAAGGATCCCCTTTTTGTAAAAAGATCTTTGTATCTATAATTCATGAATTTTTCAGAGTGCAATTAGGTAGATAGATTAGAGAGAAGAGAGTGAGACTCTCTTGCAGTCCGAACTCGCATCCATTGTAATCAAACATTCTGAGATTAATATAAAGAGAAGTTTTTTCTGCATGAGAATCTTTATGTGTTTATGTGTATTTTATGTGTTTGATGCACATGTTATATATGTATGTTAGATTCCATATGCAGGGATAGACATAACTTTATTTCTATGATTATCTTTGATTTCAGTCTGGGTTCTTTGTGGATTAATGCAAGGGGTTTCATGACAGAGTGTTGAATAATTTGTGAGCCAGTGCAAGAGTTCACATATGAGTTCCGTGGAATTCAGGAAAGAACGTGCCAGGAGGGCACACCAACAAATCATTAACTCAAGGGAGAAGCCTCAAGGTTATTGAACACCTTGGAGGTGAGACTGTGCAGAGGAGGGCATAGAAAGAAGACAGAACTACTGAGGATTATGTGGAGGTCTGCAAGCTGGGCATCGAGCGAGTGTAGAGGATGCACAAGAAGAAATCTATTTTTAGTTCAGATATAAGGGAAGTGTCTAAGGAAGACACTTAGAAAGTTGTTGAATACTCTGTTGGCTCAGCAATGTAATGCCCATATAATTCTAAACATCATTACGTTTCCTAAACATTTTAAGAAAGTAAACTGAAACAAAACTTCATAACATGATATTGACTTTTATAACAGCAACTTCAGTAACTTGGATTTATCAATAAATACTAAATTATTTACATTATGAAATAATTACACAACTTAACAAGTACCTGGATCTGATGCTAATTTCTGTGGCCTCTTTGCTTTGTTGTTGCCTTTTTGCTCCCTGCTACAAAGATCAACCCTGCCACAAACATGAAAATAACTACCCAAAACTACTGTCCTCCCTGCCAACTAGGAAAACTACCTAGCTCCAGGATATCTACGGATATCCTGGCCCTCCGTGCCCAAAACCTCCAACAACTCAGTGCCTCCCCTGATCAAAAGCCATAGTCTCAAAACTCTATTCTCACAGTAAGTCCAAAAGTCCACAAAATACAATAGTGCTCAGAAACTCGCTGCTCACAACAAAACACAACCGTCCAGAGGCTCTTTGCTCTCGGCAAAACATAACCGTCCAGAGGCTCTCTGCTCACGGCAAAACACAACAGTCTTAGCCAATACAACCGGCTCAACAAATACAGTCCACAAAATCCATCCTCTCCAAATGGTGCGCACATCCCCCTCTTCCCCTCCCTTATTCCTCCCGGTCGACTCAAGCAGTTATTCCTCCAACCATCCTGCGTCCTCCATCCTTCGTCATGAGTTAATGTTTTATCTCCTCGGGATCCATGGCTATCCCTTTCTACATACGCCACCATTTTTATATCATTTTTCATTGATCTATTAATTTTATTTCATAGGTCATTAAATGTGATCTGTAATTTGAATTATTACTCAGTTAACCATAATTAATTTTACTTTATAATCTTTAAGCATGCATCCAATTAGGGTCGTTACAAGCAAGGCATGCTTGAGCGGAATTTTCCAAGAGGGAACTTGCATCTCTTCAACGGATAGAAGGGACAAATACCTTTGAGGTCCAAGTAGTTGAGGCTTAAGGAAATAGATTTGTTGAACACTTTGGAGGAATACTTGTGCAAAGAGTGCACCAGGCCAACACTCGAACAAAGTGTTGAGAGAAAACCATATGAAGGCTAGGCGAAGTGCAAGGAGAATGTGTTGAATGAACTTGTTTCAAGTTCCAAAGCTCAGGAGGTCGAGCGCAAAGTGTGCCAAGAGGAGCAGTAGAAGTCTTCTAAGGAAGAAAAGGATCGAGTCCCCTAGAACTGAGTAAGTTCTAGAATCCCAGGAGAGATATCACAAGGAGTGTGAAGGAGTGGACTTAATCCAATTCCAAAAGATTAGGAGGGGTAGAAATTTTAGAACGCAGATGAGACCCAAGTTCACAGGGCTCATAGAGGAATCAAATGCCACAACCTTTGAAATGTTAGAAATCTTCCAAGTCTAGGAAGAAATCCAAAGCTCAGGAGGAGGAGCGAGAACAACCATTAGATCATGCACAGAGGAAGAGATCTAGACCATTAGATATGCATCCATATACTCAAGAGAATGTGCATAGGAGGAGATCATATCTGAACCGCCAGATCTGAGAAGAGAGGACCAACATTCGTTGGATCCAGAGGAAAGTGTGTGAGGCTTAACCCTTGTGTGTGCAGGAGAGTGGACTCATCAAAGTCCTAAAGTTTTGAAACAATTGGAACCATCCATCGTCGGAGGTGACAGGTGGCAACAAATCCAGGGTGTTCATGAAATTAGACATCGAGATATTTGTGAGGAGCAGAGGAGAAAACTCGCGAGGATCGAACTCATGATTAGAGTTGGGCCATCATATCATGGGGAGTTTGAGCCATTGATATGGCACCCAAGAGTTTCATAGTTTCGACTATCAGGAAAATAGAAGCGAATACTTTCCCAAAGTCGTGAAAGGTAAATTGTCCATTTAATCAGGGCCATTGGTTAGTGGAGGATCTGAACTGTAGATTTGTTGTAATCGGATCATCGAGACTCAAAGACTTGGAATTGAAGGTAGATATATTCATTGATTCTCTGAATCATGAAGTCCTGAAATATTTGGGAGCTGGGAACCAGTTCCTAGGGGAAGGTCACATCAGGTGCATAAGAGAGAGGGATAGCGCTTTCTAGGCCCTTAGTCAGATTTTGGGATTTCAGAGGTTGGATTGTTGGGTTTGTATCACACAAATATTCCCAAGGTCACAATACGTGAAACACCTTTTGGTGTGGATCGTGGTTATAGTGTCATAATCGTGTGGGAGAATATCTTGTGCCTCATGCTAGTTTGTACAGGTGGATTTTCATACAGTGACCTGTGGATTTGATTGTAGGATTCAAGCAGGGAATCGAAGAGCCATTTCGGTTCAGGTTGTTGAATATCCTTAGACCGAGATTTTAGCAGACCCTATTGAGGGAGGGGGTCTACATCAAGTGGTATCAGAGCTTTCACATAATTGATTTCTGTAGGTCAGGGAAGAGTAAATAAGAAGACAGTTCGATACCATCAAGTGGTATCAGGATCTAAAGATAGGGTGTTGATGCTCTGTGTGTGGAGATTTTTTTGCATGTAGGTAGCGAACATTTGAAATCCAGGTGGGCTGAAACCAGAGATGAAAATGATGGCTACTGAAGGTCATGAACATGGTCCAAGAGAAGACCACCAATAGATAAGCAGTTCTGATATAGACAAAGAGCTCGTTGAGATAAGAGCACAAATGGAGAATCTTGCATTTAAAATGTAGCAGGATGCAAAGATTCATTGGGTGTATGAGTGGCCCATGAAGAAGAAGGTGAAGTGGTCAGTTTAGAAATTTTTTTCCAGAGGACATCAAATGCTATTGAGAGTGTGGTTGAGGTATGTTGAAAGACTCAGGGGTGAAGAGGAGATGGTTCAGATCTGTGAACCAAAGACAAGAAGACATCCCAGTGATGATGAGGAGAAGAGATCAGAGAAGGGTCCTAGAAACTTCCAGGTGAGAAGTGAGTTACTTTTAGGTTTCCTAGAGGGAAATGAGAAGAGGTCAATGGATGATCTCAGAATCTGCCAGGAGAGCAGTGAATAAAGTTCATATTGCAAGGTGGGCAATGAGATGGGATCGTTGGAGGATCTCATAGACTGCCAAGAGGGTAGGGAAGAAATCCCAATTTTCCAGGTGGGCAAGGGAGAGGAGATGAGACTGTCTGATAGTCTCATGAACTCAGAGGTGAGTTTATATAAGCAAGGAGAGATGATGGAGGAGGATCGGAAATACATTCTGATCATTGGAGGAATGGAGGTATTCCTTCCAAGTAGCCCAGAGAAGGCCACAACACATGTTGCATGTGCATGAACAAAAGAAGGACAACTAGCACAGACTGTCATAGAGGACGAAGAAATGGAGTAGATGTCAGAATATTCCCCAGCAGAAGAAGAGAATGCAGATAAGGTTCTCACTCCATGGGAGAAGGATTTGGATATGATGAAGGATTGGTTGAATAATCCAGAGCTAGTAGATGATTTCCATGATCAAACAATCATGCATATTTTGGTACAAGAGAATTCAACAGAATTTCTTAGAAATTTCAGCCAAGAGGCTGAACAAATGATGACTGCAGCGCTGAGGCCTGCAACAGAAGATGAATTTGAATTCTAGTCTGGGGAGAAACTGGAGGAGGATGGAAATACGCCAGAAAGAGGACTGACAAAATCAAATCTGTCAGAAGGTGAAGCTAAGCAGCAACCCAGTGATGAGACTACAGAACTGAAGTTTGTAGCAGAGTGGAGAGATAGTGCCATAGAAAAAGAAAACAACAGGGGGGATCAAGATGATCTACCCATTGCCAACAAGGAATTGCAATAGAGAAGAAATCCAAAGAGCTAGCCAATAGAGCAATTGGAGGAGGATATAGAAGAAATAAGGAGGCCGATGTTGAGGTCAGCGCAAGAAACAATCAGTAAAGGGAAGCTAAGTAGAAGGAAGTGTACCATAACAGCAAGAAAGACGCAACAATA
The DNA here is from genome assembly GCA_009831015.1 of Picea engelmannii. Classification (NCBI taxonomy): domain Eukaryota; kingdom Viridiplantae; phylum Streptophyta; class Pinopsida; order Pinales; family Pinaceae; genus Picea; species Picea engelmannii. Next base: position 962,401 of record ML779503.1, on the reverse strand, counting down.
GTAGTAGAAAGGTAGTGGAGTAGATGGGCAGATGCAAAGAATAGTTTGGGATCCAGGTGGATTTCGATAGAGCTGGGAAGCTCATGAGCAGGAGCTCATAATTTTTTCACAGCAGTGGAGTATGATGCAGGAGAATCGCTTCACCCAACAACGTGCCAGCTACACATCACATTCAACATGCATTCAAGGAAGGGAGAGGCTCCAACCCTCTCATTTTCAAAATTTGAAATTGTAATTAATTGTTTGTAAGGATGGAAGAGCCAAATATATGTCTTTGCGTAGATAGGAGATAGATTCACCTTTATGTTTGTTATGGAGCCTTATTATCTTTCTGATTCAGAGGTCTTTTGTTTTCAGTCATTTTTATACCACATGAATTATTTACACCCAAGAAGTATGTACACTCTTCCATGCGGGGGAGGGTAGAGGTGAGTTACCCCCTTTGCAGGGTCCGGGGGCAAGCGAGCCCCCAAAGGAAAAAATGCCTTGTAAATGTATATTGTAATTTCATCGTAAGTCTAGACCGTTCATTATAAGGTCATAGATCTAACAGTAGAAATCATGTTAGGGTTTTTTTCCCTAGAAGGAAACCCTCTGTTATGAGAGAAATGTATTGTTGCTATGCATGATAGCGAATATTGTATTCTGAGATAGAAGACTGTGAGAGAAAGAAGAGGAAGTTACAACAGGTTTTTTGTAGGTTGTATCCCTTCATATGTTGGATAATAATAAAGGAAGGAGCTAGAAATTTCTCTGGTTGACGTAGCCCACACTTGGTGAACCACGTAAATATGTGTATTTATTGTATTGTGTATCTTCTGTATTTTATATATACATTTGTTTTATTTTATTTCTCCACGGTCTTGTTTTTCTAACAATTGGTATCAGAGCGAAAGATAACTCGCAGGAAAAGAGGGTTCCTGGTTCGAGTGGGAGAAATGTCCAAAGATGGAAAGTTTAGGGTCGAAACATTTAAAGACCAAAACTATTAGTTATGGAAGATTCAAATGGAATATTATTTATATCAGAAGGATCTATTCCTACCATTGGGAGGAATAGAAAAGAAGACAACAACTATGAAGGACGGAGAATGGGAGATTATTGACAGAAAGGCTCTAGGAATGATACAGATGAGTTTAGCAGTGTCAGTGGCTTTCAATATTTCAAAAGAAAAGACAACGAAGGGTTTGATGGATGCATTGGCTAAATTGTATGAAAAAACCCCAGCTTCCAATAAGGTATTTCTAATGAAGAGATTATTTAATATCAAGATGTTAGAAGGTGGGTCTATTGTAGATCATTTAAATGAATTTAATACGGTTACTAATCAAATAAGTTCCATAAAAGTGGACTTTGATGATGAGGTCACGGCTCTTCTAATCTTGTGCTCGTTTCCATAAAGCTAGAAAGACTTGGTCATGGTTGTAAGTAACTCTGTCTTTGGTTCAAATACTTTAAAATTTGATGATGTTGTTGGTGTTATCCTTAGTGAGGAATTGCGATGGAAAAGTGAAGGTGAGACATTAGGTAATGTGTTGAACATGGAGAACAGGGGAAGACAAAAGGATAGAGGAAAGGGCTCAAGGAACCGTGGGAATTCTAGGAAGGGCATATCCAAGTCAAGACTTGGAAAGATAGAGTGCTAGAATTGTGGGAAGAAAGGACATCTTAAGAAAGACTGCAGAGCTCTAAAGAAACAAAGAGATGGACAATGAGAGAGAAATCAAGAAGAAAATGTAACATGTGATGTGTTACAAGATGCTTTGATTCTTTCTCTAGATAATATTTCTGAGTCTTTGGTGGTAGATTTAGGGGCTTCATTTCATGCCACACCCCATAGGAAACATTTTCTAGATTATGTTCAAGGTTATTTTGAATAGGTTCATTTGGGTGATGATGCACCATGAAAAATTGTTGGAATGGGAAAGGTAAAAATAAAGCAAAGCAATGGAAACCAATGGTTGTTGAAATAGGTAAGACATGTTCCAGATCTAAGTAAAAATCTAATTTCAATAGGACAGTTGGAAAGTGAAGGTTGTATATCCATATTTATAGATAAGACATGGAAGGTCATCAAAGGATCATTGGTGATAGAAAAATGAGATAAGGTAGGTACACTGTATTTATGTACTGGTAGTACTGACTCTTCTATGTCTTTAGCTTCTACAGGACTGGATACAACATTATGGCATCATAGTCTTGGACACATGAGTGAGAAGGGGATGCAAATGCTTCACAAAATAAATTTGTTGTTAGATCTTAAATAAATTGATTTGGACTTCTGTGAGCATTGTGTTTATGGAAAACAAAAGAGAGTCATATTTCTCAGAGTCAGAAAAGAAAAGAAGAGTGAAAGGTTAGAGCTTGTTGTTACACATAAAAATTACTCATTAGGATGATGGCCTAGTGTCGTCATTACCAGTGTTGCAAGTGTTGCATTTTGCCTACAAGTGTCACAAATATCATGCTGTCATCTTGTCTATGTTGTGTCTCAGACGACATTATCAAGAACACTTACAAGACACCTCAAAATACTAGTTTTGAAGAGAAGTCATTTGACAAATATTACAAGTCTTTTGACATCGAGAAAACCACTAAAAAATCAATTTTGGAAGGCAACACTCCCCTATACACTATCAGGGAGTCCCAATGCTCTGTGACCTCTTTTGGGGGAGCGTTCCAACACTCTGTGCCCCATTCTGAGGGAGCACTGGTCTTTTTTGAGTGAATCTTTAGATTGTTGAGAGAAATTAGGGAAGAATCCCTTCATATCTGGAGTTGGTTGGATTTGGATCTGAGGTCAAGGCTTGATCTGAAAACAGATCCAGAAGCCTTAAATTAATCATAAATTGCTTAAAGATAAACTTATGTCGTGCAAATACTTCAAGTACATCAGTTCATTTGCAGTCGTTTTTCTGATGTTATCATTAGCAATGTTCAGTACATGGATGATAGTGGCTTCAGTGAAGTGTAGCAGGATTGCAATGACTAACAATGTACTTTCAGTGGTCATCATTGTATTACAGCTGATCTTGATGAGACAGGTGCACAGGACAGAGTTCAGAGACAGAGGACAAGCCGGGTGGCCTATCCCGAGATTTTTAACTGGACAGTAACCTTTTGGGGACCAAAAGGTCTTGTTGTGGGGAGGTGTGATCTGAAAACAGATCCAGAAGCCTGATAGGGCTTGAAAAATGCTCAAAAATGAAAGTGCTCGTAATGCGATGAAACCTGTGCCATTGCGTCCGTCTCGTCTTCCTGATTCCGGTGGTATAATGTTTATCGCAAACGGAGTCCGTATGGGGAAGATATCGCATTCTGTCCGAAAAGTCAAACATGCAAAATTTTGGATGCTGACTGTACCTGTCCGTACAGTCTGTATAGACACGTGTCAGTCCATACAGATGACGTGGCAGGGCCGTACAACTGATGTGGGCCAACCAGAAGGCAACACGTGGCAGACGGAGATGACGACACGTGGCAGCATCAGAGAGCGACACGTGGCAGGTCCGTACGGAGGACATGTGGCATCACCAGGACGCGACACGTGTCAGGTGAATTCGGCACTTTGGGCGTACGATCGGCCAATTATGGGGTGACACGTGTCACCAATCACAGGGTGACACGTGGCACGCTGACGTCAGCATGCTGACGTGGCAGATGACGCGGCAGGTGACTGTGTTGTACGGTTGTGACACGTGGCAGCATGGCAGAGGCGTACGGTGGTTGATGTGGCAGCACACGTGGGTCAATGGCAGGCCGCCACGTGGCACCCCATGATTCGTCATTGGTTTGTAATGTAAAATTTGTTGTGTAACGGCTGGGGTTTCGAACGCGGGACCTCCCGATATACAAAGGACCGACAGATCCATGCTAGCCAACTCGCCGTCCGGTGGGTTTTGTTATACGTTCGGCATAAGTTGTTTTTGAATTGGTTGGAAGGTTCGGTTGGCGGGAAATAGGGCCGGGGCTTAGCCCCAACCCTCCGCGCCACTATACGGACCATATCATATAACCAACAGCGGTCGGGGCGGTTGTAACCACGGGCCATATGGCCAAACATTACGCCGTATGACCAGGGGACGGTTAGCCACGGGGTCTATTCAATTACCATGTGACCGGGAGTTGTTACAACAAACACACGGTTACATTACTGTTATGGCCCGTGGGCCTATTCAACTACCACGCGACCGGGGGTTTAAACAGTTAACACACGACGTGCCATATGACCCGGGCTGGAGCGAGAATTGGGGGCCCGCGCTATGGCACGTGGCCCCATGGTGTACCATACGACCGAGAAAAAGGGGGTCGCGCCCAGGATCGGGGGCTTAAGCCCAATACATAGTAAAAAGTGGGTTTTTTCCAACTAAATTTGGTTTTTTTGTAATTAATTCAGCTATTATTAGCTGATTGACTCCAATTTTGAGGGATATTGGGCATTTTTGGAGGCCAGATTCTTGGAGGAAGTTGGGGATGAGAAACCAAATTCATTCCTATATAAACCAGGCCTGTTAAGGCCAATGGGACAGTCAGATTTGTAGAGTTATGCTATTGGAAAGCCAAGCCATAGTCAGTTTGTTGCAGGGAAGCCCTTGAGGTGGAAACGTTGTCGGATCGTTTCTGGGAGCTTGGAGCATCAGATTTGCATGTCGTTTCTTGCATTGGGTTCTAGAGATCTGAGTCAACAAGACCAGATCAGTCTTGTAGCCTTTGGGCATTGCTGAGATGTAATTTTGAGCACTTGAGCAGAAATAAAGAAGCCTCCCCCACAGGAAAAAGGCCCGGAGACGTAGGCAAACATTGTGCCGAACTCCGTTATCAACCTGCGTTCTTATGGTTTGCTGTTCTTTACTGTTTTCAGATCTGCATATGTGTATTTGACTGATATAATCCTCTTCTTTGCTCATTTTTTCGTTAAATTCTCGAATGGTTAAAATATTCATGCAAGTTTAAAACTCAACTATAATCAATAAAGATCCTGCCCCGGATCAAGGCTCAATCTTAGGGAAGATCCACAACTAAAGGAGAAGAATCCTCAACTTATCCCAATAATCTCTTAAGTGGTTAGGCATATCCAAGCATATATAAGGAGGCCTCTTCATGGTGAATGGAGATACATTATGAAGCATCAAAATTATGACCTCATAAGGCAGATAACATTGAAGCATCAACATTCTATGTGGATTATTTGACCAAGGGTGTGGACAAAGACAGCTTGGTGAAGTTGTTGCACCTATATCCATGGCTGTAAGCATCTCACTTTGTTTTCATTAATATAAATCTATGCTTGGCCTATTTCCTTTAAATTTTGTGTACGTTTCATGTACTTGTTTCTTTCATAGCTCCATTATGAATGTAATCATGGTAGAGTAGGAAGTATGTCTCGTTGTTGTTTCTCATTGTATTGTAGGACATTATGAAGAACTTGGAGATCAAGATCAACTTGGATTGAGCAAGGATAAACATCGGTAAAAAGGTATTTACTCTTCTTCCTTATTCTTCTTTGGATAGTTTAGATTCATGAAAAGGAAAGTCAGTGTCCACAATATCACTTTTCTGTCTTGGTCATAGGGGTCTAGTATCCAAGAGAGAATCCACTTGTCCGCAAGGGGATTTCTTTGTAACACTTATGCATATAGATGTATGGGGACCATCTCACATATAATCTCTTGGTGGCTCTCATTACTATGTTACTTTTATTGATGATGCAACTAGAAAAACTCGGGTTTATTTCATTCGACAGAAATCTGATGTTTTTGATACTTTTAAGAAATGGAAAGCTTTGGTTGAGAATGAGACAAAAAAAAATTGAAGTGTCTCAAATCAGATAATGGAGGTGAATATTGCAGCAAGGAGTTTGATTATTATTGTTTATACCATGGGATTCGTAGAGAGAAGATAGTTCCAAGAACACCACAAGAAAATGGTGTGTCAGAAAGGATGAACAGGACAATGATGGAGCATGCAAGGAGTATGAGATTGCATGATGGTTTTCTGTTACAGTTATGGGAAGATGTTGTAGATATTGTTGTTCACTTAATAAACATAGGAACTTCAAGCTCTTTGGATGGTATAATTATAGAGGAGTAATGGACAGAAAAAACGTAAACTATTTTTTTTAAGACTTTCGGTTGTGAAGCATTTTTTCATATTGATAAAGAAAATAGAACAAAGCTTGAGGAAAAATCCAAGAAGTGTACCTTTATGGGATATGGTGTTAATGATTTTGGTTATCAATTATGGGATTATGACAATAACAAAATAATTAGGAGTAGAGATTTCATATTCAATGAGAAGGTCATGTACAAAGATCAGTTGCAGGGAAAGAAACAGGAAAAAGAAAAACCAAAATACACAGTGCTTGATGAGATCACTGGAAACAAAATTCCAAAGGAACCAGAAAATCAAAATGGACAACAACAAAAGCAAAAAGTACCTCAAACTCTTGCAAGTGTTGTTAGAATATCTACCAGGTTAAGTATACCCCTTGAACGATACTCTCCTTCATTGTATTATTTATTATTGACTGATTCTGGTGAACCAGAATGTTATGAAGAGGCAATGCAGGTAGACACCAAAAAGAAGTGGGAGCAAGGCATGAAGAAGGAAATGGATTCGTTGGTAAATAACCAGACTTGGGATTTGGTTCAGTTTCCTACAAGAAAAAGAGCATTGCAAAATAAATGGGTTTACAAGTTGAAGGAAGAAGATGGTGGAGAAAAGTGATACAAGTCTAGACTTGTTGTAAAGGGGTTTTCACAAAAGAAAGATATAGATTTTGATGATATATTTTATCCTGTTTTTAAAATGACTTCAATTAAGACTATTTTGAGTCTTGTGGCAGTAGAATATTTGCATCTTGAACAGTTAGATGTAAAAATGAATTTTCTCCATGGGGATTTGGAGGAAGATATTTATATGCAGTAGCCATAGGGGTATGAGGTCAAAGGGAGGGATAATTTGGTATGAAGGTTGAAGAAGAGCTTGTATGGCCTAAAACAAGCTCCAAGGTAGAGGCATTTGAAGTTTGATAGGTTTATGACAGAACATGGTTATAGTAGATGTCATTTTGATCATTGTGCTTATTTTAAAAGGCTAGAAAATGGAAGCTATATTATCTTGCTATTGTATGTAGATGACATGATTGTTGTAGGGTCTAATATGCATGATATAAATGTGCTCAAGAAGAAATTAGCTAAGTCATTTGTGATGAAGGATTTGGGTGCTGCAAAGAAAATCCTTGGTATGAGAATAACAAGAGACAGGAAAAATCGCAAATTGACATTGTCTTAGGGTGAGTACATAGAGAAGGTGTTGGAGAGGTTTAGAATGCAGAATAAAAAACCAGTTAGTGTACCTTTAGCCATCCATTTCAAATTAACTAAGGAAATGTGTCCCAAGACACAGGAGGAGATAGAATACATGTCCAGAGTCCCTTATTCATCAATAGTTGGCATCTTGATGTATGTGATGGTTTGTACAAGACCAAATATTGCACATGCAGTGGGAGTTGTGAGAAGGTATATGAACAATACAGGTAAAGAACATTGGGAGGCAATAAAGTATATTCTCAGGTATTTGAGAGGTACTTCTACTCATGCATTATGTTTTGGAGGATCAAACAATTTTCTACAGGGATATGTTGATTCAGATATGGCAGCTGATAAAGATAGCAGGAGGAGAACCATAGGGTATGTTTTTACTATAGGTGGAACAACAACAAGTTGGATTTTGAAACTGCAAAAGGTTCTTGCACTTTCAACAATAGAAGCAAAGTATGTTGTTGCTATAGAGGCTAGTAAAGAAATGATTTGGTTACAGAGGTTTATGGAGGAATTGGGAAAGAAACAAGAGAACAACAGGTTGTATTGTGATAGTCAGAGTGCCATTCATCTTGAAAATAAATAATCCCTCCATTCGAATAATAATCATATACATCTAAGGTACCATTTCATACGATCTGTCTTGGAAGATGGACATTTGAAGTTGGAAAAGATATACACTAGCCAGAATCCTGCAGACATGTTAACAAAGGGAGTAACTAGGGAGAAAATGAGTTATTTCTCAGTTTTAGTTGGTCTTCAAGAATGAAGATGAAGACAATAAATTTTCCAAGTCCAAGAAGGTCTAGAGTCCATCATATACAACATTGATGGAGTTGTTGAGATCAGTCTCTAAGTGGGAGATTGTTGGTTGTGGAGACTAATTATTTTCTTGATTCAGAGGTCTTTTTGTTTTTAGTCATTTTTATACCCCATGAAGTATTTACACACTAGAAGTATGTACACTCTTCCATGTGGGGGAGTGAAGAGGGGGGTTACCCCCTTTGCGGGGTCCGAGGGCAAGCAGGCCCCCGAAGGAAAAATTGCCTTGTAAATGTATATTGTAATTTCATTGTAAATCTGGACTGTTCACTATAAGGTCACATATCTAACAATAGAAATTATTTTAGGGTTTTTTTCCCTAGAAGGAATCCCTCTATTATGAGGGAAATGTATTACGACTATGCATGATAGCAAATATTGTATTCTGAGATAGGATATTGTGAGAGAAAGAAGAGGAAGTTACAACATGTTTGTTGTAGGTTGTATCCCTTCATATGATGGATAATAATAAAGGAAGGACCTGAAAATTTCTCTGGTGGAAGTAGCCCACACTTGGTGAACCACGTAAATCTGTGTCTCTATTGTATTGTGTATCTTCTATATTTTATTTCCACATTTGTTTTATTTTATTGCTCCATGGTCCTGTTTTTCTAACACTTTAATGGTTGACAAGATGATAATATCTAGATCCGATTCGGACTAGAAAACCATTGAATGTAATTCAATGTAATTAGTGAGAGTAGGTAGCTTGGAGGGAAGAGCTTGAGGAGCCCCCTTTTGTAAAAATATCTATGTATCTAAAATTCATGAGTTTTTCAAAGAGGAATTAGGTAGATAGATTAGAGAGGAGAGAGTGAGACTCTGTTGTAGTCTGAATTCACATCCATTGTAATTAGACATTTTGAGATTAATATAAAGAGCAGTTTTTCCTACATGAGAATCTTTATGTGTTTATGTGTATTTGAATGAATGTCTTTTATGTGTTTGATGCATATGTTGTAGATGTATGTTAGATTCCATTTGCAGGGGTAGACGAAACTTCATGTCTATGAGTTTCTTTGATTTCAGTCTTGGTTCTTTGTGGGTTAATGCAAGGGGTTGCATGACAACATGTTGAATACTCTATGAGCCAATGAAAGATTTCACATCCGAGTTCCATGGAATTCAGGTAAGAAAGTGCCAGGAGGGCGCACCAATGAATCATTAACTCAAGGGAGAATCCTCAAAGTTACTAAACACCTTGGAAGTGAGACTATGTAGAGAAGGGAATAGAGAGAAGACAAAATTACTGAGGATTTTGTAGAGCTGTGCCAGGTGGGCATCGAGCAAGTGTAGAAGGTGCGCAAAAAGAACTCAATTTCAAGTTCATAGATAAGTGAAGTGTCGAAGGAAGACACTTATAGAGTTGTTGAATACTCTATTAGCTTAGCAAGGCTTGCTTGAGTGGAAGCTTCCAAGAGGGCACTTGCATCTCTTCGAGGGATAGAAGGGACACAGACCTTTGAAGTTTGAGCATTTGAGGCTCAAGCAAATAGAGTTGATGAACACTGTGGAGGAAGACCTGTGCAAAGAGTGCACCAGGCCAAGACTCGGATGAAGTGTTGAGAGACATCCATCTAAAGGCTAGTCGAAGCGTAAGGAGAATGCACAGAGTGAACTTGTTTCAAGTTCCAAAGCTCAGGAGTTCAAGCGCAAAGTGTGCCTAGAGAAGCACCAAAAGTATTCTAAGGAAGTACATGGCCGAGTCCCCTAGAACTGAGTAAGATCCAGAAGCTCGGGAGAGATAGCATGAGGAGTGTGCAGGAGTGGACTTATTCTAAGTCCCAAAGCTCAGGAGGGGTAGCATTTTTAGAACGCAGACAAGACCCAAGGTCATAGGGCTTGCAGAGGAATCAAAGGTCGAAACCTTTGAAATGTTGCAAATATTCCAAGTCGGGGAAGAAATCCAAATCTCAGGAGGAGTGAAAACAACCATTATATTAGATGTTGAGTAAGATATCTAGACCTTTAGATATACATCCATATACTCAGGAGAATGTGCACAAGAGGATATCAGATCTGATTCCAAAGGACCAACAGTCATTGGATCTAGAGGAAAGAGCACAAGGCTTAACCCTTTTTTGTACAAGAGAGTGGAATCATCAAAGTCTCGAAGTTCCAAAAAAATTGGAATTGTCCACCGTTGAAGATGACAGGTGGCGACAAATCTAGGGTGTTCATGAAATCGGACATCAGGAGATTTGTGAGGAATAGAGGAGAGAACTCGCGAGGCCTGAACTCGCGATCAGATATGGGCTATTAGATAATGGGGAGTTTGAGTAATTGATCTAACACCCAAGAGTTTCAAGGTTTCAACTATCGGGAAAATATAAGCGAAGACTTTCCCAAAGTCTCCAAAGGTAAGTCATCGATTTAATCAGGGTCATTGGTTAGCAGAGGATCTGAACCATAGATATGGTGTAATCGAATCTTCGAGAGTTAGAGACTTGGAAGTGACAACATAGTTGTTCGTTGATTTTCCAAACTGTGAAGTCCTGAAATATGTGGGAGTTGGGACTCAGTTCCTAGCGGAAGGTCACATCGGGTGCATAAGAATGAGGAATAATGCTTGCTAGGTCCTTAGTCGGATTTCAGGATCTCGGAGGTTGGAGTGTTGGGTTTGTAACAGAGAAATATTCTCGAGGTCGTGAGACGCAAAAATCCTTTTGGTGTGGACCGCGGTCATAGTCTTGTGGTCGCGTGGGAGAAGAGGTTGTGCCTTGTGCTAGTTCGCATAGGTGGAGTTTCGCACAAGCACCTGTGGATTTGATCGTAGGATTCCAACAGGGAATTGAAGAGCCATTTCAGATCAGGTTGTTGAAGATCCTTAGATCGAGAGGTCAGTGGACCTTGCTGAGGTAGGGGTTCTACGCCATCTTTTGTAATCCATAATACTCAACTTCAACATAGATTCCAGACCCAAAATCCAAACCATGACCAAGCAAGCTTCACTGCCATTTTTATCCAATAAACCCATGCAAAGATTAAACACAACAAGGAGAGCATAACCATTTTTTTTTTTAAGTGCCAACAGTCCAGAATATTCACCATAATAAACCACAGACATGAACACCAATACACCGTTCAAATATATCATAACAACTTAAGAATCACACCGACCGCGAGCAATCCAAAGTCAAAAGTTGATTCAAAGGGTAGAATAACCATCATGAATGGAAACGTAAGAAACCCATACCTGGAAAAATCATGTGCGAGGGAATATTTTTTTTTTATATCTTCTTCACAACAGAACAAAGAGGAACAACAACAACCACCAGAGCCAAAAACAAAATGAAAGAATGACTAGGGTGACAGGCTCGAGGGGGAGTTTGAGTGATGTGCAGTAAATGCATGTCGCTTCTCCCTTCCAACCTCATTCAATTCAAAGTACGAGCCAAGTTGATTCACCATAGCACTAAACAATTAATCAAGCAAATGTCCATTGCCATATCACATTTCATAGTGCATCACCCCTTGTAATGTGTAACTTATTTAAAAAAAACTATGTTCTAGGAACATAACCCAATGTGCAACCATATATGAAATTCGAACAAGGTGGATAACCATAATAGAGAAGGGCTAGAGTGCCCATGCTTTGTCATGATAATATAACATTAGAACTTGACTATATTTCTTTTATTCAAAATATCTCCATTATTATCCTTTATCAAGATCGTCTAATGCCATGTTTAATGCAATATCAAAACCAAACTGATAATAATTCTTCCATCCACAGGGAAACCTTAACATATTATGAGAGAAATCATTAAATTCATTTACTGCCATGTTTTAATCAATAAAATATCACATGTTACCACAAAATTTTAAACCATGATTTGAAACAAGTGAACTGTAAAATACTATGTTGGTACCATCACATAGGAAAACAAAAGATAAGCACAACATATCCACCATAGCGCCATAATTATAACAAGGGGGTCCCACCTACTAGTTTATTATTAATTTAAATAAATAATAGAGCTTGGAAATCATTTGTGAGCATAGTATTCATCATTTCACTTTTAATTCTCAACAATAAGCACTACATCCACTGAGCCTTCTACAGAAAACATCTTGTTTCTAATGGCCTACAAAGCTACATCTATTAATGGTGATTCATTTTTAAAAGTAAATGTTATCTTAAAGCTTTGAGTGATCTTGTCGCAGTTCGTTGTTTTTCTGTGCATTTCTAGTTCCGGGTACTAGATCTTAGGGATTGTATCCAATGTATTTATGAACCTATAGATTCATTCCTCCTTCGGTATCAAACTCCATATCTTTCTGCATCGCAATATAATCTATTAGGTTACTTAGTCCTACACTTTTTTGCGCAATATACTCAACCTCGATACCAAATATAATTTACATGAATATTTTACACTGCTTCCAGTCTTTTATTCCTTATTTATGTGAAGCCCACCATTTGACTGGAGTGGCCTTCAAGAAAACATCTAATGTTGACAATATTTTTTTTCCACATATCTGCAACTAAAACACCTTTACAAAAGAGCATGTTTCAATCAAACCATTATGCTAGGGTGGGTCACATAACTTTGTTCAAATCTAGTGCAATTATCGAGTAATGCAGGCACACTGTATGGTTGATACTTCGTGCATCCTTTGCTACCAGTGTTCCAAACCTTCCTCTGAATATGACACACATGAGATAATTTTTATCCAACTTAGTGTGCCATCTGCATTCGGATTAATGTAGTCATCCATTCATGCGGTCATGTTATACATGTTATCAATTTTGTTCCCTTTAGCTAGTTCTATGTATATATTTCCTTCTATTAGATCCAATGGTGCAGTAACCTTCAAGTCCCCTACTTCGAATATCATTTACCTTCTCTTCATATTAATAATCGACTGATTTTCAAAGCCCCATTCAAGCCCCATTAGTGTTGTATATGGATGACTATCATACACGATCTCGATGACTTCAAAATATGCTATACTATGCAACCCATCTATATTCATAGGTACCCCTAACAATCGATCAATTGGTACTATATTGTGATGGTTCACCAATCTTAACTGCACGAGAGACCAAATTAACTTAGGCTTCCCCATCATTTCCCATGTTTGGTTTGGTAAAACATTTACATCAAAACCAAAATATAAAATGGCATGGTCCATTTCATATTCTTGAATTTGCATATTCAGTTTGAGCTATCTACTTTTCCTCTTTTTATGCAATACTAATTCATGAACCTCTACGTGGTAGGAACTTCCCTTTCTTGTGCACAATGATCAATAATTCTATGCAATGCATTCAATGCAGTTTCATCTTTCATCAATTCTAAACAAAATTTCATAAAATTTTTCAAACTGCTTATTTTTTGAAGTGACCTTTTCAGGATAGTATGATCGTATATCGAAGGCATGTCAACCATTGGAGGTGCATATGATGTTGATGCTATCCAATTATATCCAAGTATCTCCTTTATTATTTGTTGATATGTCTATTTTTCTTGTTGTGGGTCAAATGTCGGCATAGGTCCTGTTATCGCACGGTTTGTAGGAAAGGTCCAAGGGCTTGAGTCAGGGCTTGAAACCGGCGTAACAGGAGCTTCCCCACCCACTGTCATTGCAATATATTCTAGCTTTGTTGTTTTGTCTCGTAAACAGGTGCCATCCAGTGGAAGAACTTCTCTTGACTATCTCTATTGGGCATCAATCTGTGGAAGGGGTTTTCCTTTACTTGACCTTTACCTTTAGCCCTTCATTAAGCCAGATTGCCTTAGGGACGTCTCCCTTGGACTTGCCCTCCTAAATNCTCCTGTTACGCCGGTTTCAAGCCCTGACTCAAGCCCTTGGAACTATCCTACAAACCGTGCGATAACAGGGCCTAATAATTTCCTCACCTATTACTCCATCTGTGTACCTTTATCATCCCCTTTCTTAGCTCCTCTGTGCATGACAATGAATATTCTGGGTCCTTCTTCACATTTCTCTACTGATATCTTATGTATGTTCTGATTCAGATTATGGTTCTGATTCCCTTTTGCCTACCACTTTGCAAGTAGTTGCATACATACTTTTGTTTCATGATCCAATGCTCTACAATACATGCAGGGATTCAGGAAGTCACGAGCTATGTGTCCTAGTTGATTACAATTGTATCATATTATTGGTCCTCTACCTCCTCTACCAAAACCCCCTTTGTCATGACCTCTACCAAATCCTTCTTGGCCTCCTACAATAAAGAATCTATGATTGTTATATTATGGAATGCCTCCTTATGTCGTGGTATTTTCCTTCTGAATTCTATACATATATGAAGTGTGCTCTTTAATCATGTTGAATGAATGATAGTCCTTCTCGTGCCTGACTGAATTGAAAAAGTTACAAGATAAATTTTGAGGAGTACTATGGTATTTTTACAGTAGTGGAAAATCATGCAAATGATGTTCCCATTTCTTGTATATGTCACAGTACCCTCCTCCCGGTAATGGGTTTGGTGCTCCAGTTGCCAAATATTGCACAAAGGTTGGGCATTCATTCTTATGGTGGAATTCAGTCCTACATGTGATACACCAAAATTTTTCCCTCTTCTCCTTTCCTTTTGTAAGCTCTGCTAATTGGATCATCAAGGTAGCTAAATGCGTCTTGGATTGAGCCATCCCCCCACCATCCCCTACGGGAGATGCTTCCACCTTCATTGCAATCTCCAAAGATTGAGGATGCGATGCAACCTTTTGTTGTATCAAAGGGAAGAGAATGTGTGGTAATATTCCTACAATAAACCATTCTCTGTGTTGTTGATCTAGAATTTGGAATTTCAATCTACCCATCAAATCCTTAAATATTTGATCATAGTCCCAAACTGACTCATTCTAGACTTGTTTGATTTCCTTCAATTATGTAATGTATTGCAACTAAGATTTCGTCTTCTTGAGTTATTTTAATAAATATTGATGAATTTTTTCCAATGTCCTCGCTTGACTTGTTGGTGTAGTGATCTACAATTTCATGTACTAGACTAATGCATGACCCTCTAAAAAATGTTTTCAACTTTGCAA
This sequence comes from Picea engelmannii, assembly GCA_009831015.1. Taxonomy (NCBI): domain Eukaryota; kingdom Viridiplantae; phylum Streptophyta; class Pinopsida; order Pinales; family Pinaceae; genus Picea; species Picea engelmannii. The sequence goes on along the minus strand of ML779503.1, from coordinate 947,232 downwards.
TATTTGTGGCCTCATCCTGAAAATTCTTCACAGCCCAAATTGTATCACATGAAAATTGATATTTTGTTATGGTTCCTTCAACCCAAGTCCTTGAAACTCGGGAATTCTCAATGTATTGTCCACCCCCAACATGGTATTTTTCATAGTAGTTGCCCTCATTGTTTCTGGATGATTTTGATTCGATGCACTACTTCCACTGCTCTAGATACCACTATTCATACTTCCTTTTGTAAATATAAGTTCTTTTGAAAGATATTCAAATGTTATCTCAGATCTAAGTGGTGTACACAGGGTCATGGGTTTGATGCATGATCTTGTCTCCATAGGAATTAATGATTCTTCTATTATAGGACTGAACTAAGGACCGTCTCCCTCAATTTGTGTGCCTGATATTTCTATGATATAGACTGTTGCACAAGGTTCTCTCCTCTCGTACTCACTTTTTGACTCTCTTTTCTCAGCCCCAGTTTTCAACCTCTTGTATCTTCTCCCACTGTGCAATAATCCAAATTCATCTTCTTCTTCTAATACAACTTCATTGTTTCTCTGCATCCTTAGTCCCTCCCTTCCTTATTTAGTTCTTTCTTCATTCCTTCCCACCTTTAGAGAATCCCTTGGTCAGCATGCTATTTCCCTATGTGCATGAAACACCCTAGCAATTAGATTCCATCGTCATCACACGTTTTTCACACAACAACATCTTTATCTAGGTACCCAATTCTTTCATAAACCTTCCACGCAGACCCTTAAAGAAATCCCTTTATGCAACACTATACGATTGGGTACAATCCACTACAAGTTATGTAACATAACCCCTCAGTATGTTATTCAACCTGAAATTAACTACGCGAAAATTAGTATTGCTTATATAATTCGATTGTCATACCAACATAGGGGTCCAGTTCCTCAGAGCTACAGTTCGGTATCTTCCAACATTCTCCACTAACCTTTCTAACAATTCAGCTAAAATATTTGAAAATTCAATGAATAAAATATCATGTAGATTTGTGTACACATACCTTTGCAACCATTGTTCATCACTGATCTGAGGGTTTCTATTCTCCTCTTGGGGAAGTTCTCTCTCCTTCTTTTCCAACCATTCGAGGATCTCTTTCTTAGTTGGTCTCCAAAACATTCCCTCAATTAAATATTTTGGGTCTCGACAATAGAACCATTTGGTGGCACACAATTATATGACCCTAGTTTCAAGTTATTCGACTAACAAAACACTTAGACACTGGCCGTTTCGACATCACATGTATGCAATTGAAATATCACCCGAGGTATCTACTAGGATGTCGGAACCAAGTTTCTGTAGGGATGAGAGGAAGGGAGGCCATCAACATAATCATTAATACTTATTCACCCTATGTGAAATATCCTTATTTAACATCCATTTTATCAGTTAGCAAACCCTTTGTGCAAATTTTATTAAATAGAAATCATTACTTTTACTAGAGTAGTTGTGCAAGATTAAGCCATCAAAGATTCATTTAATATTCTAAATCCTAGTGTGCATAAACAATATAATATAGATCATGACGTAACCAATATACTGAATCATTCATTGTTATTGCACATCAATCATATGTTAAACATATTTATATTATTCATGCCTAAACTTAACATCCACAATTCATTACATCAACAAACACAGAAAACATATGATTTTAATGTGGTTCACCCAATCCTTGGGCTACATCCACAACAAATGGCTTCTTGTATTAGTCTTAATGAAATAATCATCTCAGGCTTGTGCATTGCACTTACAAAATATACAAGATATTGTAAACCCCAAACATTCATATCTTCTCTATAGTGAAAACCTATCTCTTCATGACTCTTTCCTTCAATCATGAGAAACCTACTTTATTACTCTCAGCCTAATCTCTCTCTAGAATCCAACCTCATCTTCCCCAACCCTTTACATATTTATACATAAAATTAGGGCTAAAAATCCTAGTAATGACTTATCCCAAAAACCATAATGGGTCATAACCATTTTTCCTGCTTTAGTGTCGATCTGTTGCTTTCACTTCTTTAGCACTGAACTGTTTATTTTCCCTAATTTAGCATTGAAATGTTTCTTTTATTTTGTTTGGCACTGAACTGCGCTCCCTTTCCACACTCTCTAGTATTTCCTTTTCCTCTTTCCTCTGTTATGGGGTAATTCCCAAAAATTATTTATTCTCATCCAAAATTCCTATCCAATAGAGGGGTTCCATTGAAATGTGTAAAATTCCCCCTTGTCCAGAGAAATCTGAAGTGACAAGAAAAACCTGAGTGATATCCACTTCACTCTTCAAGGTAAGAGTGGGATCGACCAAGAACTGAATTGAACCGATCACTTCATCAACCAATGGTGGGTTGGATGAGGACTCATGGGAAGTAGTTAGAGGTTGTTGTTGGGAAACAACAATTTCTTCCAAGAATTTCAAAGATTCATCCATACGAGGGCATAGGTAAGAATGGTGCATTTCGTTGCATAACCAGCAAGGAATTTTTACCTTACAAATTTTACCCTTAGCCACATGATCACTGGTTGATGGGTTTTCATCAACATGATGTCCAAAGGATGGTGACGTGGGTTGTTGGGAATCCATGGAACACACTTCTAAGACATTGGGAAGACTAGGGAAACCTTTAAGAAGGTGGTTGCACTTACAAATCCTGCAAGGGAATTTGGGCTTGCGACGTGTGTTGGTAGGATTTTCAATATCATCAACACTCCCAACATGATTAAAAGTGGTTTGTTAATTTCCCCCTTTCTTATTTCTCTTCTTCTTAATATTTGTTCTCTTCTTCTTCTTATCCTCTTGGTTACTATCATTAAGACTTTCACTAGGTGAAGAAGAAGAAAGGGAAGAAGACCTAATGCGGGAAGAAAGAAAAGGGTCAACATGAGTTTGATGTTCTTGGGGTGGATGATTTGCATTCGAATCACCAAGAGAATTAGAGATGACTAGAGTGGAAAACAACCATACCGGTAACCCTATAGTGAATCTAGGAAGACTCAATGTACAAATGTAAGGAGGACCAATATTTCCAAAACAATGAAAAGGACGAGGATCCCCATGTAAAGGGGTTCCTTGATTGGCAGGATCCTAAACTATTTCCATAGACACAAAAACAATCTAGGGTCTTATAAATCAAAGAGAACACACTACCAAAGTCCCTATAATATAAGAGAAACAAAAAAACTCTCGTATGAGAGAGAGAAAATAAGTAAGGATATTTTGGAGACGGGAGATGAGGTTGTCAATGAAGAAATGAGAGACAATTACCCACAACTACTCCGTGATGGAATTCTGAATGTTCAAGTACTGAACACAACCAAGTGCCCTCCTAAGGAGCCAAAATCATTTGTTGTAGGTCTATCTCAGGTACTGATAATACCACCACTATAGTCGCTTGGGAAGGTAACATAGGAAAACTGGGGCTACCACTTAGCGTTTGGCGGTTAGGAAGAATATTTGTGGGAGGAGGCTTCTGCAAATGGGAAAGGAACATAAGACACATGTCATAGACTCGAAGAAACTCATATAGTGGTTTCACCTTGAGGACTTCCCACTTGACTCACATAACCCCACCAATAGAGAGTATTGGGAATTGGTCCAAGCACTCTTCTCAACATCTCCTACTGCTTGAATCTTGTGTTAGAGGATGTTTCCCAACAAAAAATTCACGTTACTAATGGATTTTCACTCATTATTTTTCCAAGTTTTGTTTCACTTGACTTGGATAATTTACTCTCCACCCTACAACCAAGGCCCTAAAACCTAGACTTGTGATCGTTTTCTACTAAACAAAAATTCTTGTTAATGTTTAGATTAGTTACCTTGTTCCTTTTATGGTTGTTGTTACTCAAAATGGTAGATGGAATTGAACTTGTTGATGGGCCTAAATTCACCCGACAATAGTAATTATTTATCCCCGATAATAAGTCCCAATTAAAACTCTCACCATTTGGAATAGGAAACCCATCTAGATTCTGGCCCGACAACTATTTTTGGTTTGGTTTTACCGGTTACAACCCGGTCCACCGATCACGGTGAATGATGGATGGTTATGAAAATAGAATATGTAGATGAAGACTATGTAAATGAAGGTATATAATCTACTTATAATCTACCCTATCCTATATAGGAGTGAATAAATGTAAGTGAATGATCTATGACATGAAACTAACTCTACCAATAGCTTCACCCACATAGCTAAAATGAAGCAATAAAGTCAGATAACACATGCACATGAATATATAACGATAATAGTCTAAGTCACTATATCACATACATTGGAAACTGATTTTCTCAGGACATGTAATATAATAAAGAGTAACACAACTGCAAGAAAGCATATATTGCGTCAGAATAGTCCAAAACAAACATTCTTTTACAACCCATGTGAACAACAAACATTCTTCTTGAAATAGTTTGCAACAAAACAACAATAGATGTGAGTCCTTCTCTCTATCAAAAGTTTGACTTGAGGGATTCTCTATATTAATAGTTTCAACAATAGTACATGAAAAATCTAAGGAAAGCCCTCCAATTTTAGTTGAAATTGTATTCCCAAAGCATTTTAGAATTGTATAATGTTTGAAGATCCAAAATCCCTTTCATTTGGTACAATTCTTGTTTTTATTGAGGTTCAACATGACTCTTGACCTTTGTCTACCCCATGATATTTAATTTACAAATATTTGTCCTTATTTTCTTTCTAATGACGAGGGGACAAGACATCAATTACAATTCCAAATTTTATTCTAGCGTTGGTGTGTCATCATGGATTTTGGATATAATGCATTTTGTCTAACATAGTGACTGGCTCCGACATTGGGGAATCTGATTGTTCAAGTTTGGTCGTTGATCATCGTGGGGTTCATATCTCCTCTTTAGTCATTTTCCTCATAATTTCCTTTCTTCTCTTCTATCACTATGAAAATTATTGCTACTGTTTCTTTTTTATGCTTTGGTGTATATTGCATCATGAGGATGTTCAGTATAATCTCCCTTTGTCATTGGCACCTTCCAATCACATTAATTTCGCATGGAGGTTTAACTAGAAAGATGAAGACATGTGTTGATGTCATTAGAGGATTTTAAACTGTTAAGCCCCAAATTTTAGCACATTACCCCTTAATTTGGGCATATTACATTAGTATCGTTATTTTTTTTATTTCAGCTTGGGTCCATTAGTTGTAATTGTACCTCTTAGTCTCCTATATATATCAAGGAGAGATTTTCATTTGGAATAACCTTATATTGGTGAATTCATGTAATGTATAAGGAGGTTTCCCCATCTAAGAGGATTATTATATGAAGTTATCTCTTTGTCAAGGAATGGAGTACTTTTTCTGAGATTTTTTATGCTATTTTTATATTTGGTTATTGACATTTGGTATTAGAGATAGACAATCCTTGGAATTGGCTTCTTCAAAATAAGTCTTCTTAGAATTTTCACTACAATTTTTTTACTGGAAGGTTTTGGGATATATAATTTATATGGTGTATAGGAGACATAGAGAGATAAATTGGGAACAAATTTTATATCTTGGTTCATTATAAGTTTGGAGATACATTATGTGCAAGTTAGGGTTTTTGACTAGTCCTGGAACTAGTCTGAAATAGGTCTTCTTGGCATTTGCGCTCCCAATGTTTTTTAGTTTGGTTTTAGGTCCTGAAATTTTTACAATAAGAAGGAGGAATAGTAAAGTACCATGTGTACACATTTCATCCCTTTATTCATTGTTCTTCAAAATTTATTCTCTGAGGAAATTAGGGTTTTTGACTAGTCCATATTTTAGTCTAAACCATGAGTTCTTGGGAAAATTGTTATATCTGAAGCTACTGACCTCCAAATTTATTGTGACCTATTCCATTGGTTGGGGTACGTACTGAAGTTTTATTGGTGCAAATTGAAAGTTATGAAGTAAATCCAGCGACACAAGGAAGGTTGTACACGTTCTCTCTCCCTAAAGGGAAAAAATATGCACATCTTGGGAAAGTTATCATAAAATTCTCTTGGAGAATCAAATATTGGTCTAACCTGTGGGTTTGGAAAGAAGACACATTAGGATACCTCAATTTGAAAACTTAGACTCAGAAGGGACAAAATTGTATAACTATAACATAAGAAAGGTCGACTAGAAGAACAGTCTGCAAATCGGGGTTTTAAAAGGTGCATTTTTTTTTATTTTTTTTAAAATTTGCATATCTTTTGACTAGAAGATCCAATTGGGGTGATTAAAATAGTGGAATAAAGTGGGATAAAATGAGTATCACATAAAGTTTGGAGAATATTAAGTATTTTTAGGTACGAATGTATTTCGACGTCTATAAATGTAGGATTTTTCATTACTTGTTAGTGCTACAACTTGAGGACAATGTGGTTCTTCCACATACCTAGAGTATATCAGAATTCCCCTTTCAAGTGGTTGTGCATTAGATAACACTAATATGGATTTGAGCTCCCATGTACCTAGTGTATATTAGGATACCCCCTAGAATCCTGAGATCAATTGAGTAAACCATTTGGACATCTTGTTTCTATAGTACACCGAGAACAACACTCGAGGAGATCACTCTCTAGTACCTGGGTAGTTAGATAGTATGGATAAGGGAATGGTCAATCCTCCTTAGTTATTTCCCTAATATATTGGGCCGAGTAATATTTTTGGACCCCACACGTATATCAGAGAGATATAACACCTAACACTCCCTTTTTTGTTAGGATATATGCCTAAGCCAATTAGGAATTCTTACCTTGCAGTGATACTTTCCCAACATGCCACCAAAAAAGGGAACTTATACACCAAATTATCCCTCAGAAAGTCCTACTTGTTATCTTGATGAAGGTGAAGAAATGCCCAGGGATGTAGATGATTTAAAAAAGAAGGAAGTAAAAAAATATGAACTACAAAAGATGATGGATTCAACTGAAGCTAAGATGGAAGTGACGATGGATACTAAGATGGATGGATTAAAAGTGGATATCATGGAAGGGTTGAAAAAATTGGTAATAGAGAGGCCACCTAAAAGTGACAATGTATCCCATGAAATTCATGATGAAGACATAAGGAAGATGAATCAAGACTGGAGAAACTCCAAGTTTGGGTTGAATACCAACAAATTTCCTAAGATAAATATGAGGAATTTTAATGGCAAGGATCCAATCACATGGATACTCCATATGGAGTAGTTCTTTGATCTACATGATGTGCCACACACACAAAAGGTATGAATTGTATCCTTATATTTAGAACCTAATCAGTTTGTGTGGTATCAATGGCTTTGTTCTCGCAAATCACTTGTCACTTGGACAATTTTCATTGAAGAAATGATAGCACGCTTTGAGGATACAAGGAGAAATACCTTCTTTAAGAAATTGATAAATCTCAAGAAGAAGGATTTAGTTACAAAGAACATTGAGAACTTCCAAATATTGAACATAAAGGTAATGAATATTCCAGATGAGCACCTGATTGATGTCTTAATAGGAACTTTAAAGAAAAACATTCAATATGAGTTTCACCTTTGGGAACCCAAATCATTAGAGAATGTGTTCAGGCTGGCGCAAAATGTTGAAAGTAAAAATATGGCTATGTCTACTAGAAGGACCACCCCTAACATATATCGAGAGAATAATGTTCCTTCTTATAAACCACCTCAACCTACAAGGTTGACACCTCAACAATTGGAGGAAAGAAAAGAAATATGTTTATTCTTTAATTGTGATAAAAGGTACAATAAGGGACATAAGTGTGGTGAGAAGAAATTATTCTACATAGATTGTGAAGAGGAAAAATAACAAGAACCATCTCAAGATGAATATGTAGTAGAGATTTATTATGAAGAGATGAATCCCACCATATCATGTCATGCATTGGCCGGAATCAACGCTCCTCAAACCCTCAATATCAAACGATATATCAAAAAGAAAAAGGTAATAGTGCTAATTGATTCGAGTAGTACTCATAATTTCTTCATTATAAATTATCCAAACCTCTAAATTTCTTTATATATCCAGTGGAAAAGTTTCAAGTAATGATTGCAAGTGGAGGAACTATCAATTGCTCAGAAAAATTCCATAAGATCAATCTTACTATGGGGGAATATGTAATGAATAGTCCAATGACTTATATACCCATGGGTGGTGCTGATGTCATACTATGCCTCCAATGGTTACAATAATTGGGAACAATGGCTTTTATTTTTCAAGAACTATTCATGAAATTTTCATTGGAAGGAAAGGAATTTGAGTCAAGGGGTATCAAAGGGAAACCCAGTAAGGTGTTAAGCTCTAATGGCATGACAAAATTATTGAAAAAGGGGCATCAGGGTGTAATTGTACAACTATGGTCACTAGATTTTAAAACATCTAAGACATATATTCCCCTATATCTCTAAGGGATCATTGATAAGAATTCCATAGTATTTGAAGATATCCCCAATGGTCTTCCACCCACTCATGATCATGATCATGATATTCACTTAATTCCTGGGAGTGTTCCTCCTAACATCAGGACTTACATATACCCTTATGTGTAAAAGAGTGAAATTGAGTGTATGGTTGAAGAAGTGTTAGAGGATAGAATTATTATACCTAGCCAAAGTTCTTACTCTGCACCAGTGGTAATGGTACTCAAGAAAGAGAGTGCATGGCATATGTGTCCAGATTATAGAGAGCTCAACAAGATGATCATTAAAGATAAGTTTCACATTCATCTCATTGATGAATTGTTAGACGAACTACATCGAGAAATCTACTTCAAAAATATGGATCTTTGTTCAGGGTATCATCAGATTAGAATGAAGGAAGAAGATATCCCAAAAACAACATTCATAACTCATGAAGGCCATCATGAATTTTTGGTCATGCCTTTTGGCCTTACGAATGCAACTTTCGCATTCCAAGTGTTGATGATTACCATTTTCAAGCCCTTCCTTTGAAATGTTTTGTTCATATTTTTTGATGATATACTAATCTATAGAAATTCTTGGGAATATTATCTTCGACATGTTGATAGGGTGCTTCAACTAGTAAAGGAACAACATCTATAAACCAAACTGTCCAAAATTTTCTTTTGGGTGAAGGAGGTAGAGTATTTGGGTCATATTGTATCTCATGAAGGTGTTAAGGTATAACCTAACAAGATTAAAGCCATCATGGACTAGCGGAGTCCCAAAAAATTGAAGAATCTTAGATGATTTTTGGGTTTGACAGGTTACTACCGCAAGTTTGTTTGTAACTATGGAAGAATAACAACACCTTTTAACTAAGAAGGATTCTTTTTCATGGACACCAGAGGCAACTCAAACTTTTTAACAAATTAAAGAGGCAATGTGAAATATCTTATGTTAACCACACCAGACTTCGCAAAAAACTTTATTGTGGAATATGACGCGTTGGGAAATGGCATTGGTGTTGTTCAAATGCAAAAAGGAAGGTAACTTTCTTTTGAAATTAGACCACTCAGGGGAAACGACTTACACAAACCGATTTATGAGAAGGAAATTATGTAAATACTACATGCATTGAAGAAATGGCGCCCTTACCTAATAGGTAGGAACTTCAAGGTCAAAAATGATCATGATAGTCTTAAATACTTCTTGGAACAAAGACTATCATTAGAAGAGAAACAAAAACGGGTGACCAAGATGTTGGGTTATGAGTTTGAAATCATCTACAAAAAAGGGAAGAAAAATGTTGTGGCATATGCACTTTCAAGAAATGATGAAGATGTTGAGGCATTTCTCTATGCTATATATCTTATCCAACCTGATTATATAACATAAGCAAGGGATGAATGGAAGAATGATGGAGAAGTGTGAACTATCATTCAAAGGTTGGAAGTAGGATTCTAGTGCATCTAATACATTTACATGAAAAAATGATTCACGAGGGTACACAGATTGCTTATATTTATGTAAGAACTCCCAAATCAATCAAAAGGTACTTTTGGAATTGCACACCTCTCTGGTAGGATGGAACTCATTATTTTTGAAAACCTATCACAAGGTCAAGAGGGAATATTTTTGGGATGGCCTAAAAAATGATGTTCAAAGGTTTGTGGCAGAATGTTTGCTTTTCAAACAAAATAAGGTGGAAACAATTAAGACCATAGGTGTTTTATGACCATTATCCATTCCAAGTTAGTGTTGGGAGGGGGTTTCCATGGATTTCATTATAGGGTTTCCAAACTATGAAGGAAAGTGTGTCATCATGGTTATTGTTGATAGAATTACCAAGTACAGACATTTTTGTTCACTCTCTCATACTTTCAAAGCCAGTATAGTTTCTACCGCATTCATGGAGACAACTCAAAAGCGACATGGAAGCCCAAAGATTATTGTAAGTGATAGAGATCCCATCTTCACTAAACATTTTTGGACATAATTATTTTCTTGTTTGGGTACTCAATTGGATCATATCTCATCTTATCATCCTCAATATGATGAAAAAACTGAGATAGTGAACAAATTTCTAGAAGGTTACCTTCATTGTTTTGTCTCTGATAAACAAACACAATGGTTCAAGCGGTTACCCTTGGTAGAATGGTGGTATACCACTTCCTTTCATACTGCAACAAAAATGACACCATTTATGGTGCTTTATGGATATCAGCCACTGTCCATCACTTATTCTCTAAAAGAAAAATCTAAGGTTCAAGAAGTGGAAGATCACATCAAGCATCAACAACAAGTTCTCCAACTCTTAAAGGACAACTTGACCATGGCATAGAATCACATGAAACAACACGTAGATCAAAATCGTAGTGAAATACGTTTTGACGTAGGGGATTGGGTATTTTTAAGAATACAAACATACAAACAGATGTTCGTTAAACAAGCTAAGAAGGATAATAAATTATCACTAAAGTAATATGGCCCTTATAAGGTGTTGCAAAAGATTGGTAATATGGCATACAAATTTGAGTTGCCTACATATTCACAAGTACACCCAGTTTTCCATGTTTAGTGCTTAAAGAAGGTTATAGGTGAAAAGATCCCAGTTCAAACTATATTTACAAAACTTGATGAGGAAGGAAAAATCATATTGGATCTTGAAGCTATCACTTACACAAGAATTCGCTAGCTCAAGAATAGATCAATTTCATAGTATCTCATTAAGTGGAAGAAACTACCTACTGAAGATTCAAAATGGGATGATGAGTAATTTATACATAAGCATCCAGAACTACTGAAGCATTGAGGAAAACTCTTTTATGAAGGGGAGGGGCATGTTAATCCCTAAATCATGGCACATTTCATGTTAATTGGGGCATATTACATTAATATTGTTATTTTATTTATGTCATCTTGGGTCCATTAGTTGTAATTGTACCTCCTAGTCTATTATATATACCAAGGAGGTTTCCCCCTCGAAGAGGCTTATTTATCTGAATTTATCTCTTTGTCAAGGCCTGAAGTACTTATTCTGAGGTTTTTTATGCTATTTTGATATTTGGTTCTTAACATACAGACCAATAACTTGATCATACGATATCATATTGGATTGACATATTTTACATTGCGGATAAGAAGGAGGGGTATTTCCAATGAGTCTTCTATCCTTGGCATTCAAACATTCTATCGATGTTGCGTCTATCGAGGCTGACCAGGCTATAAATCCTTGGAGATCGTTTTGTAAAATTATAGCCTCAAAATTCGATTCCATAGTTGTGATAGAATTGTAATGGCAGGAATCATACAATTAACCTATTTTGGGGATGCAAAATTCACTTATACAAACACTGAAAAATTGTGCCCAAAGGAATTTTTTAATGAAAGTCCGGGTCCCACATTTGTTGGTGCATCACCCAAATTTAATTCCTTCAGTTACTCTATCATTTTTGATGTACACACTCTTGATTTAACCATTTATATTGGGCTTATTCTTCAATATCACAAAGTTATAAATTCTCCAAAGAAACTAACTGACATCTAGTGTGCTTAGTACTGTCTAATAGTTGAAAGGACCAAATTTCTCCCGAAGTGCATTTCAGAACCAACACAAGAGAAATAGGTGTTTTTGTTAAACCATCTGATGATAGGAGATGCTTTCACAATTAATATTTAGTCATAACATCAAGAAACAAAAATAAAACAAGCTAGTACCATGTGCACGAAGAAAGTCATTGGAGCCATAACAAACTTAATGACGACTGTAATATGAAGTGGGTTAGGCATAGTAAGAAATAAATGACCAATGAAATAATTAGGCATGGAGAATTTATATTTTTGGAATCTAAGGAGATTGATTGATGAGCGCAACAAGAAGGGATCTGATCTGGGAGGGGAATAAGATAGGCCTCAAGAAGAAAGCAGGCTACATTGACTTGATCAACAATGGAGAGAGCGAGATGATCATCCTTGATTCTCTTGATGAAAAAAAGGGGTTGAAATCCTTCTGATGACGAATTTGTGACAAGATAGGGAAACTCATCAATGGGTAGTGCGTTGGAGAAGAAGAGGTGACCCTCGTCGATAAGAAATGTAAAGAAGTGAAAGGGAGGGAATGTTGTTGTTATGTGATGAATAGGTGCAAGTGAAAGAGAGATATCTGGTGAAATGTTCACATATGGTGATGGAAATTGTGTGAACATTATTGATGTATCAGTGTTGATCATGCGTGATCCAATTGGATATTGGTGGCCACCCACTTGCTTCAAATTCCAACTGGATCATCTTGACAGTTTTCAGTTCAATATGTTTCTCTGTAATGGGGGGAATTCTTTGTAATTATGGGTTCTGCAATTATTAGGTTGTCTTGAATCCCTACACAACATCTAGGTGGATATGTTTGGCCTCCCATCTAGTCCAACTAGCCTAATTTGGAAGTTTTCATGTTAGTACATCTTTTTGTACTTCTGAGGCCATTTTGAGGCCCTAAACAACATTTTTTTGGGCTTGTCACACTCAAACTATGGAGAGAGTCAAGTTTGATGACATAATGTGTAGTTCTATAAAATACCTTTCCAATGGGCTATCACACGCTTAAAGCAAAGATCGTATGAAAACTTTATGACCCCGAGAAGTTGATGTACTAACTTACCCCAATGGGGATCACATGAATTTTGGCGCTTCATCTCCTAGGGTTAGGTTTTTGGATGTCTAGGGTTTTGGAATTTATGTTTATTGTAAAAATTCCTTAAGAGCCTCATTTTACTCATCTTCTTGTGAATGAGTGTATCCATCACATCTCTTCTCATAGATAAATCTACCACCATTCTAACAAGTCTTGCAGTCTGTATTTTTATAGTCTTTCTACATTTCTTTCATTAATAGAAATTATGTATTGTTGTATTTCTCTATTTATGGAAATATTTATGTGTATTTCATTACAATATCTCTACTTTCATTTTGTTCATAAACTAATATGGATCAGTGGCATTAGAGCAAGCTGCTCTTGATCGTTTTTCAGTGCATGTCCCCGATGAGGTCCGAGTATAGAAAGTTGGGTCTTGAGCTTGTCTCACTTGAGGAAAATCGATATCACATGCCCAAGAAACCATCCATGGAGGAATAAAGGAGAAACAACGAAACAAATTATTGTATTAACATGTTTCTTGAGAAATCTCTCATGCGACAGAGGGATGAAATTATGGAGAATTTTACCCACATCCTTCAACGCCTTCCGATAGCAATAGGTGCATATTCATCAAGTGATCATTTTGGAGGAACTTCTCCCTTCAAGGTACAAGTTAACTTTGATATTCTTGTATTTGAAGGTTAGATAGATGCAGATGCCATAGAAAAATGGTTAAATATGCTAGAAGGTTATTTCTTAGCTCACAATTTTTTCGATAGGGAAAATATCATCTTTGCACTCCTCAAGGTTATCCCCCATGTAAAACATTGGTGGGAAACTTACTGGGAGAAAAGTTCCACAGAGGAATCTGGAATATATGGGGTCGATTCCACTTGGTAATGTTTTGTGGATGTGGTCAAGGAACAATATTACCTTGTTGATAACTATGATTACCAATACATGAGATGGACCACACTACAACAAGAGAAGGGCCAAACAGTATCAGAGCTCAAAAATACTTTCCATACCTTACATACCAAGATGGGTATCAAAGACTCTAGGAAACATCTAGTTCTGAAATACCATGGGGATTTGCATAGTTATATCCAAATCAAAATGGATTTCCTAAACATCTCATCACTAGGAGTTTCCTATCGATATGCTTTCAAAATTGAGCAAAAATTTGGGCACTAGAAAAAATTAGAGCTCGGGTCTGCAAATACACAACAACCAAAGAACGATAAATAATTCCCTAACCAACACCCTTTCCCTAACCAACACCCTCCCGACAACTAGTCCAAGACACAAGAAAATAAGGGTAAGGGAAAGACGAAGAATGACACTGGGAAGTGGCATGACTTCCACAAAATCCCCTGGCATAACACCTATGAATGTCACTCAAAATAGTCATTGGTGGCCGAGATCAAAGACAAGGAGCCAAACCCTGATTCAGAATATGATCTAGAAAATAATGAAAAAGGCATATCATTGATGCAGACCCCACTTCTACTATCACAACTGCAACAATTCAACCAAAATAATCAGCTGATCCTAAAGAGGGTAAGTGCCTCTTCCATTCATAGATGTTGGTGAATGGGACCCCACTTCATTTCATTTTTGATAGAAGAAGCCAGAAGAATATCATCTCAACTGAGGTCGCAAAACAGTTGGGTTTTTGAAAAAACCACACCTCCAACCATACAACATCGAGTGTCTTCGCTAGGAACGAGATCTTTGTTTCATCCCGCAGTGTCTCATGTCCTATGGCATCCAACCCTTCAAGGATGAGGTATTATGTGATGTTTCCCCTATTGATTTCTATGATGTATTTTTGGGCCAACCATATATGTGGAAACATCATGTTGTTTATGAGTCTCGACCCTGTAGTTTCATTATTACTCTGGGGGGTTAGATATACAATATACCATAGGTAGTTCTGACTATTGTTCCACCAAAATAGTGCCACAAGGTAATCTCTCATAGTGAAAAATTCACCCTCTTCACAATCTATTCAAAGGATTCACAAAATCCCACTACAACCACTGCAACCTCAACATCTTCTATCCAGCAGATGTAGATTACAGAAAAGAAAGAAGATATCATTTCTTCACCTACGATGGTTCCTACACAATGCCCCATCAATTCTAGAGACAACCGATTAGTGGAACAAATTCAACCCTACCAACAACAGGTTTGTGACAACCTTCCACAGACAAAACATCACAACTTGTCCAGCAAGGCACACAACTCACCAAGATTAATATTCAACACTCTTTCCCCTCTTCCCCAGGAACTCAACAGAATGGAGACCATTTCTTCCTAAGTGGGGAGGACTGATCCAAGTGGATATTGGTGGCCACCCACCTGTTCCAAATTCCAAATGGCTCATCTTGACAGTTTTCAGTTCAACGTGTTTCTTTGTAATGGGGAAAATTATTTGTAATTATGGGTTCTAAACTTATGAGGCTGTCTTGAATACCTACAAAAAATCCAGGTGGATATTGATGGTTTCCCATCTAGTCCAACTGGCCTATTTTGGAAGTTTCCATCTCAATACATATTTTTGTACTTCTAGGGCCGTTTTGAGGCCCTAACCAACATTTTTTTGGCTTGCCACAATCAAACTATTGAAAAATTCAATTTTGACAATATAATGTGTATTTATCGAAAATACCTTTCCAATGGGCTATCACACGCCTAAAACGAAGATCGTATGAAAAAGTTACGACCCTGAGAAGTTGATGTACTAACTTACCCCAATGGGGCCCACATGACTTTTAACACTTCATCTCCTAGGGTTAGGTTTTTGGAAGTATAGTGTTCGGAATTCATGTTTATTGTAAAAATGGCTTCAGAGCCTCATTGTATTCATATTCTCGCGAATGATCGTAGCCATCACATCCCTTATCGGAGATAAAGCTGCCAACATTCTAGTGAGTCTTGCACTCTATATTTTTACAGTCTCTGTACATTTATTTCATTAATAGAAATAATGTATTTTTTTATTTCTCTGTTTCTGGAAATATTTATGTGTATTTAATTGTAATATGTCTACTTTCATTTCATTCCAAAAATAATCTGGATCAGTGTGCACCTTGCCGGTGATAAGAATGTGTGTAGTGAGGTTTAGCAGAGTACATCAGCATATAATCCAAGTTCAAAGGAAGGAGGCCTATGTATAGGCGAGGAAATGAATGGTGTGTCAATGCAATGGTGGAAGAAGGATACTCACATATTTACACTATGTATCAATGTAGGATGAGAGAAATCGCCGAAGTGAAAATCGACAGGTAGAGATGACCTGAGAAGGGATTGGAAATGGTGAGGAGGGCAGAGCGAGAGGAAACTTTTGGGTGTATTTGTTTATGAGAGNGGAGGGGGGATCAATTTCATGTCTTGGAGAGACTCTAAGGAAATAAAATTGGGAGGTTGTTGTGAGCATACAACAAATGGAGATACATTGGGGGAAGCCAGAATCTATGCTAGTATTTCCTAATTGATAAGAAGAAAATGTAGAAGTTCATATAATTACTTTTAAGATAAAAAATCATGGAAATGATGCTCAACAATTACCTGAAATATTTCATCGTGGTGGGCTCAGTGGCAATGCTTGCACATTGACTTGTGAATCTCTTCTGTTGTAAGTAGAGGATGCATTATGATGAGATTTATTTCGTTAAACTACATTGACGATCCAAGTTGGTATCGTCGTCTTGGGGATGATATAGTTTTGGGATAAATAAATATTTTTCACTAAGTGCATATATAGATATCGCGCAAGTGTTTCTCCACTATTCGTGAGCATCCATAGCCCCAATGGAGTCACCACAACATCACATACCTTTCTCTACTGCCAGAAAGCGTCCATAACCCTAGCAGAGATATCTTCATGTCCCCTATTAAGGTCAAAATTTCCTTTCCATTCCTTCCCAACTTATTTAGTGCATTCTTGATCCAGGTGGATATCGGGGGCTACCCACCTTTTCCAAATGGCTCGAAACAGTTTTCTGGCCATTTTGGCAATTTACTATTTTTAGCAGGTTTTAACTTCCGGGGCCATTTTGAGGGTCTAAATGAAGGTTTTTCGAGATC
>ML779503.1:902199-924048 GCA_009831015.1 Picea engelmannii | reverse complement strand
AAACAAACAAACTCATGGTGCTTTACATACTTTATATTTTCAGTGATTAACATATGTGAATCCAAGTCAGAAATTTTAGATTGTAAAGGATCAACGAATGATAAGTTGGTACCTACACTCAATTATGGAATAGAAAAAGTAGTCACCAAAAACATGATCATCATGATTAGATTGCAATTCAACATGTTCTAGAAATTGAAATTGCAAAGGGGTCAATTTGGTACATCCTGGATGAAGTGTCATTAGGAATGAAACATTAGTCGATCAAGGTTGGTCACTCTTCTAGATCTAGTCTATCAATCAATGTTTCATCATTAAAAGGTAAATGTGAAGAGTGTAATGTGGGATAAATAAATGGTTTCTCATGCGGGTGACTTCCATCAAACACATTTGTACAAAGGAAATTCAAATATTCATATTCTAAAGTTGATGAGATTTATTCAATGAGGGATTCATCATAGACCACAATATGTTCATGATTTTTAGAAGGGGTATCGTTACATGGTTCACACTCCAGCACTACGGGGTCTATAGTGACTGATGATGATTCCCCTACAGTTATATTAGAGTGTTGGTTATGTATAGTGTACGACTTATATTTCATGACCAGACTTGAATCTTGTGAATGAGAGGTGATTTGATTATCTAGGTCACATATTTCAGGATCAAAGGCAAGATAGGAAAACCAATTCAATATTAGTTAGTCTGATGGTTTATCATTTTCAGGAAATATATGAAAAATATGAATAAATATTAGGGAGAAATTATCCACATATTTGTTTCTGAGCCTACAGACTTCTTTAAGTTCATCAAAGATTTCATTATATAAATAATATTCGTGAGCTACGATAAACATTTCCATAATTTTTTTCCAACTATGAAACAATTTCGATGGCAATGTATGAAACCCATCTTTAGTTCTCCCTTCGAATGTGAGAATGAATAGTCGACATGTTTCATTGTACTGAAAAATATTCATATTTCATCGAGTGATGTCAAACTGATTAAGGTGAGTGAATGCAGAGGCATTCCCTTCACCATTGAATTTTGGTATTGACATGATATTGATTGTCTTGAGTGAAATGTACTCAGTGGGTCTTGTAAGACTCAATGGGTCATCCCATATAGAGGTACAGAGAGGAGCCATGGGCTAGTTAAATGTTTAAGTGAAATGAATCTACATGGGAAGGCTTGTCATCAAGCCCTCCTTCTAGTGCAGATTCTGTTGACGGGTATAAATTCACCCAAGAAAAACAACGGGTACTCCTTGATACAAAATCCCAACTAGACTATGTACCCATTGGATTAGGAGTCCCATCCAAAATTTGTCGCAACTTCCATTGATACCATTTTTGGGTTTTTTGGTCGGTTACGGTCCGGTTTATCGATGAGGATGGATGATGGATGGTTATGCAAATGAAATATGTAGATGAATACTATGTAAATGAATGTATATAATATAATTCTAACCTACCCTATCCTATCTAGGAGCGAATTAACGTAAGTGAATGAGATATGACATGAAACTTACTCTACCAATAGCTTCACTCAGATTGTTGAAATGAAGAAATAAATTCAGATAACACACAAACATGAATATAAAATCAAAATAGTCTAAGTCACTATATCACATGCAATGGAAACTCATTCGCTCAGGACATGTAATATAAGAAAAAGTAACAAAACTACAAGAAAACATAGATTGAGTTAGAACGGTCCATTAACAAACATTCTCTTACAACCCATGTGAACAAAAAACATTCTTCTTGAAATATTTCACAGCATAACAACAACACATGCGATTCCTTCTCTCTATCAAAAGTTGGCCCTGAGGGCTTCACCGTATTAACAACTTCAACAATAGTACATGAAAACTCTAAGGACAACTCTCCAATTTTAGTTGACATTGTATTCCCAAAGTAGTTCAGAGGTGTTCAATGTTTGAAGAGCCAAAATCCCTTTCTTTTGGTACAATTCTTTTATTTATTGAGCTTCAACATGACTCTTGACCTTTCTCCTACTCCATGACCTTTCCTTTACAAATGTTTGTCCTTATTCTCTTTGTAATGATGAGGGGACAAGAAAACGATTAAAATTCATATTTGTATTCTTTTACTGGTGTGTTTTCATGAATTTCGGATGTAGTGTGTTTCAACTAACATAGTGACTCGATCAATCATTGGGGAATCTGATCACTCAAGTTTTCCAGTTGATCATCGTGGGGTTCAAATCTCCTCTTTTATCATTTTACTTAGACTTCCCTTGCTTCTCCTCTATCACTATTAAAATTAATGTTACTATTGATTTGTCGTTCTTGGATGTAGATTACATCTTGAGGATGTTGAGTATGATCTCCCTTGGAACCTTTCAATTAGAGTAGTTTTGTGTGGAGGCATACCTAGAAATATATAGACATGTGCAGATGTTGTTGGGGTATTTTAAAGCCCAATAAATTTATCATACGATGTCATATTGGAGTGTCGTATTTTTCATTTCAGATAACATGGAGGGTGTTTTCTGGTGAGTCTTATATCCCTTTCATATTCTATCAATGTTGCGGTTGCTGAGGATGACTAGGCTAGAAATCCTTGGTGATTGTTTTGTAACTTATGGGACTCAGAATTTGTTTTCGTCAATTGCATTGGAATCATAATGGTGGGAATAATACAAGTAATCCATTTTGGGGATGAAAAATTCACTTTGATGGATGCCAAAAAATTGCGCCCAAAGGTATTTTTTAATGAAAGTTCGGGTACCACGTTCGTTGGTGCTTCAAAAAAAATTAAATCCATTAGTTTTTTAGTCATATGTGATGTAGATGATCCTGATTTACCCATTTATATTGAGTTTATTCATCAATATAAAAAAGTTATGAATCTTCCAAAACAACTAACTAATGTCTAGTGACCTTAATACTGTCTGAGAGCTGAAATGACCGAATTTCTCCTGAAGTGCATTTCGGAACTAGTGAAAGACCAATAAATGTTGTCATTAACCCATTTGATGCTAGGATATTATTTCACAATTAAAATTTAGTCATAACATCAAGAAACACAAAGAAGACAAGATAATACCACGTGCGTGAAGAAAGTCGTTGGAGACACAACAAACTTAATGATGAATGAAATATGAAGTGGGTCGGGCATAGTAAGCAATCAATGAAAAATGATATAATTAGGCATGGATAATTTATTTATTAAGAATGTAAGTAGATTGAATGATGAGTGAAATAATAAGGGATATGATCTAGGAGGGGGACGAGATAGGCCTCAACATGAAAGTGGGCTACATTGACCTGATCAGGGTTGGATAGAGGGAGAGAATCATCCTTGATGTGCTCGATGATGATGACAGGTTGATATCCTTCCACTGACACATTTTCAACAGGAGAGGGAAACTTGTCAATGGGTAGCATGTCGGGGAAGAAGAGGTCACCCTTGTCGATAAGTAATGTAACAAAGAAAAAGTGAGGGAACATTGTCATTATGTGATGCATCAACGCAAGTTAAAGAGAGTTAGATGGTGAAAGGTGCACGCATTGTGATGGTAATCATGAGAACATTACTGATGTATTAGTTTTTATCGTGCACACCTCGCTAGTGATAAGAACATGTGTAGTGAGGTTTAGTGGAGTGTATCGACATATAAGCCAAGTTTGAAGGAAGGAGGCCTATGTATAGGAGAGGAAATCAATGGCACATCAATGTAACGATGGAAGAAGGATGTGAACATCAGTATATTATGTATCAGTGCAATATGAGGGAACTCACCGAAGTGAGGATTGACAGGTAGAGGTGACCTAATAAGGAATTGGAAATTTTAAGGTGGGCAAAGAGAGAGGAAAATTTTGGGTGTATTCATTTACACAAGAGAGAGAGAGAGAGAGAGAGAGAGAGAGAGAGAGAGAGAGAAAGGGTCCTAGTATGAATAATTGGAGGGGGGATCAATTTCTTGTTTTGGAGAGACACTAAGACAATAAAATTGGGAATTCTTTGTGCATGCACAACAAATCTATATGGTATTATCACTCTGAATCCAAGAAGATGTCAAAATAAAACATGAGTGGAATGAAATATTTAGTTTCGTTGAAACCTATATACGGAAATAAGAAAGTGGTCTCAAACAAAGAAACAAGTGTAACATTCAATGAAATAAACATGAGCTACTCTTTGAATGAAGAAGGTTTTTGATATATGAGTCAAAGAAATTGTAGGATACATGATTCTTGGCCCCAGCCACTGACTAGAAGATTTAATTTATTTTTCTTTAAAATGCAATATCAAACATGCTCCACCCACTAAATAGAATGCGAGATTTTTCCTTTTGTTTTATTCTAAATGAAATGAAATGAAATAAAATCAAGTCATTTCTTCTTCCTTAATTTCAATTAAAATGAAAGAATTTAATGCTAATACAAAGGGACACGAAGAAAAAAATGTCCAAACAAACTGTTCACTCAAAATGTTAACAAGAACTCAAAAAAATGCAAATGTAGGAATGCTTCTAAAACAAGTTCAAACAAGAACCCAAATATGTAAAAAGAGAATGGAAATCACTTTTTAAAAACCTCAAAAACAAAGATGAATAATCAATGCAAAGCTACAACAAGGCCAAATAGTTCAGGACTAACAAACAAGAAACTCAACAACAAAGTGGCCAAAGAGTTTAGGAATATGATAAAGGGATCAAAATTTTTCCCAAGAGAACAGAGCAAGAAACTCAACAACAAGGCTTGACACAACCTATACAATCTCCAAATGAATTAAAATCACTCCACATCAACAAGTGAAACACCTGGAAATTCTTGGAATCGAAATGATAGAAGTTTGAAATCTTGCAAATAACATAGATCAAACTGTTCACAATAAAGATAGTGAAAAAGGATCAAGTTAACTTTGGAAAACTATAAACATTTCACAATTTGATGAAATATGATAATTCAAAAGAGGAAAAAGAGAGTAATAAACACAATTATTTCAATCAAACAAATTCATAACCAATCATAAAAGACTCTGAGGCAAAGCTTTGAATCAAGAATTTAAGAAAAGAGAGGTAAAATGAGCTTAAAACTTACCCGGAAAGGAGATCAATGCTCATGTAATAAGGTAGATAGGGCATTGAACAAAGGTCAATTCTCCTCAAAAAAATAATAAAGAATTGAGAGCATTGATAAGGGTCTTCAATGCTTTTTAGGCCACTATAAGGGAGTGTTGAATATTGTTAATGATTGAAAAAGAAAAAAAAAATCCCATATTCAAATGGAATTAGATGTTTGACTCAATGAACTTTCCAATCATGATGAGGGAAGGGAAGAAATCAAAATGCATATAATTAAAAAATATCAAGTAACAATCAATATTCAAAATACTAAAAGAAACCAAAGAAAGACTAATAAAATATCTCCCTAGTGGAGTCACCAATTCTCTGTTGTGGTTTAGTTCCCCCCACAGACAGGTGAAACCCCCCTTTGGACTAAGACCCCTATTTGATCCAAATATAGAAGAAAACAAATGGACACTAACTTCCCTTTAGACCTATTTAGACAATTAAATGAGAAGAAAGAGATGGGTGACTTACCTTCTTATGATGGTTTTTCTCGCGTCTCCAACATGTGACCTTGTTGACCAAGCTCTTGGGTGCAAGAAAAAGCGTGAAAAGAACAAAGGGAAACCACCTTCCTCTATATTGTATTTTCAAGTGAAAATATATCTCTATATGATGAATCTCACAACATTAGACATGCATGAGCCAATGACACAAAAAATCAAGGGAATAGGCCACGTTATATATTAATGGAAAGCCATAGTGAAGCACTTACAATCCAATGTTGATGTTGCAACAACTCCTCCAAACTCTCCTATCCATCCCTCTACTAAATGTCTCAAGATCGGAATTATGATGCTTTCATGGATTCTCCACCCTTTTCACCTTGGAATTGATCTGGAATATCCTTAAATGCTTATTAATATTTTAAATACATAAGAAAAATCTACTTGACATTCGAAATAAAATGATCCCTTGACTTTATGCAAATTACATGTGAAGTACTTATGTAACCAAATACACTTTAATGATAAAATGAATTGCAAATAGTTGAGCACAATAGAACAAAAATAATGAAAATCAGATACGGAAGTTCGATAATGGAATTCACCCAATTTGGGCTACGTTTCAAGGTCTGCTTCCAATAGAGACCTTCTTTATTAATGCTCAAATGATTGTGTTTTACGATGATCATTTTACATGTTGCTCAGATGTAGAAATGGAGTGAAATGGTGCATTCCTTGCCAAAAATCATGCAAAATGAGTATAAGTTCTCAAAATTCCATTAAGGGACCTCTTGGCATGATTTACAGTGTATCCTCAAAAGTATGTACCCTCAGGCACAAATTATGAGACTAAACTCTGCATAAAATAATGTGTACAATCCTCGATCTTCACATCCATTAAATACGGCGTGGGCCCTTAAACACTCTATGGATTCCACATGACCCCTTAACTATTATTTAGGGTCTATTTTCAACCAACTAGACTTGACGGACTGTTGATTAGTGGAGTTTTTTAGGTTGTTGACATAGTTGGTAGGCCAGGGGCTCTATTCCAACCGTCCACAAGTTGTTTTTGTTATAACTATATATATATGCTATATATAGCCCAAATTCCAGTGCTATATCATTCCAACTATATGTTATAAATGAAATTTGTGGTAATCTCCACACATAATATATGGTGGTCATATTGTATGTAATATACCAAGGGATAAAGGTTGAGGGATTAAGCCCTCGATCCTTTTATCCACCGAATGAACCTTTATTTAAATTCAAATATAATTGTTGCCACATTAGGTTAAGAACCAATTGTATGGTGTATTGGTAACATATGTTTGGTAGAGTCTTTGGGAGGTCACGGGTTCAACCCCCATAGACTCCCATATTATTTTGGTAAACATTGACCAATATTGGCCAATGGGAGGCTGTTGTGTGCTAGCCTTTGATTGGCTATCCCTTTCCACTTGTCAACATATAATTCGACTACTTGGATTGTACCTTACCCATTCAGCTGCCAACAATTCATCTAACACATCACCTTCTACGTCACCTATAAGATCATGTGCCACATGTCACACTTGTAGTCATGACATGTGTCAACCTTTTTCCATGTGGATTTGACCTTTGACCTTTGACCTGGTTTGACTCAAACGTTGACCACATATAATGTTTTCATATGAACTTCGTTCGAGGTGAAATTTACATCGTTGGAAAGTTATCTCCAAGCGCTACACATTGATGGTGGTTTTCGAGAGAATTTAGGATGGTCACATTTTTATCATTTTTGAACCATTCTAGACCTGTATGGATGTTCTTAATCCTCTTGGACCTCTGTGAGCATTCCTGAATCCTCTTGGATCATTCCTCCCCATTGGAACTCTTTTGTACCATCAAAAGTTTTGATTACTCAACAACTAAGTGAGGGTAGATTTCACTCACCCTTTTGATCTCCATCCATTTTTCTTTACATGGTTTTACCCCTTTAAGACCAAATCAAAGATATTCCACATCACCTCATTGTGAAGTTTAGATTATTCTATCTAGAATAACATCTGTTGAAATACACACTGACACTAAGAGGGGGGGGGTGAATCAGTGTCTAGAACTTTTGACTGCTTTTCACACTTTCATAGATTAACTAAATTAACATAATAAAGTGAATAAGATATATGCAACTCAATTAATTATTCACAAATATGGGTAACAAAAACTGTATGAAGTAAATAAAATATATTTCTTTTATTTATTTAGCTTGAATGAATCCAAATAAAACCAATCCTTTAATATCTTCAACTTCAACTGAATATGAGAGATCCAACTCTCTGATACAAGACCTAGCTTGTAGTTTTCATATCCAACTGAGAAATGAGGAATCCACCCCTCATAACAAGACCCATCTTGATGATATCAGATCAAACTTATATGTGAGGAGTTCAACCCTCATAACAAGACTCAGCTTGTAAACATGCACCAACCTAATAGAATGAACTTCCATTCAATCCATTATATAGATAAATAGATAGATAGATAGATAGATAGATAGATAATCCACCAAGACATCGTAATATTCACCACTAATTTTGGTTTATACAGTATTTCAATAGGTATAGGATCGAACCATTGTGTATTTTGACATGAACCATTGCATCTCTTCATTTAATTTAACATAGATAATCTTCTCCTTTTATTCATTAATTTATCATGTAAGTTTCTCAATTAATTAGAAGATTAATCTTAATTCAAATTTCGTCTACATGAGTTGATCACTGGTATGGATCAACTCCTTATAATGTTCCCATTCTTCTATTGCATCCCTAGTTCTTCAAGAGATCATATTCGAGCTTTTACTAGCTCTATGTAATGTTATGGTGTTAATCTCATCAAATTACTTCACATGCCCCTAACAATTCATAGAAATCAAATTCTGCAAAGGCTCTTTCTTCAACCCACTTACCTTTGTGATCATAGGCTCAAAATCATGGGCTTAGCTATTTCAAACATTGTTTTGTTATCAATTTTATCCTTACACATTTATTCTTCTACATGAGACCATATTCAAGTGTCCAAGGGATTATTTACTTCTATCCCCTTTATGCTCCTTATTATATTTTTTACCTTATCATGTGATCGGTGCTAGAGCCAGGTTCTCTGGTACTCCGGCCTTCAAGATTCCGGCTTTTGTAATCCTTGTATTATTCCAGAGTTGTTACATCCAGGAGTGGTTACATATCATGCTGGATAATCCAATGGCTATCATTACTCCCGAATTTCTCATATTGACGGTCTGGTCTAATCCTTGTGCATTGGTTGAAATTTGTCTTTTAGATGATCGATGACTCTGACTTAGTCTTTTTTTGAGGTGGACAATTGTCATCTACTTTAGAACTTAGGAGATTCATGAATCCATGACTCCAGGTTACTATAACTCTAAATTATTTTGATTCTTATGGAGGTTTACCTACCGAATAAGTCATAAAACAACGATGACCTCTTGTTGTCAGTTAACACCTCATGCTTACTCTATTCTTCCACTATGTTTGATAAATGGTCAAGACTGATCCCGAATTAGATGATCGATTAATGTTACTTCGTGATTCTGTCCTTCGACGATTAGCTGATAACATAAGTTTGGATATCCTGAAGTTAGTCATCTCAGACTGACCTGGCTTGTTGAATTCACTCAAGATGATGTGGACCCTAATTCTATGTGCCATGTGTCACCCTGATTCGTGAATTTCAAGGTCCTTATGTGCCACATCAAACTTGAAATTTTTTACCACCTGATTGGGCCATGGGTCATCTTTGTCTCCTGCCACATGTCTCCCTCCTGGATCGTGGATTTGCACTTCGTGGATTCAATATTGAATGGCTCTAGTATTTTTTCACTTTTATATCAATCTTCAATCATCGCCAAAGTGAAGAATATTTTTTCCCACCATTTGATCTTTCCTTTTCTTGATCCGACGACCTCGTTTTACTATGAGACTTCATTCCTTTGTCCCTTATTATCCTATCCTTCCACTACTTCATCCAACGATCGAGAATGGTCTTGAAATGGATCAACAATTAGAATTACTTCAGGACTAAAATATTTCAAGTCTTACCCTATCCTTCCACTTTTTGTTGATCAACGATTGGCGTGATTTCCAAACTCTTCCTTTGATTCGATGGTCGAAGGGAGTTCCTGACTTCATGTCTTCAACCTTAAAGTATTCCTACATGATTCAAACTTATTTTCATTGGAGTGGTCAGTGTTGAAGTTTACCACCATTGGACTCACCTATTATCATCCAACAGTCACCATAAATTTCCTATATCTGATCGCATTCATTCACTTCCGGTCTTTTGGGCTCCAACCTTCGGGTATTCTTAGTTTTTCTAAACTTCTTATCGCCGAAGTGGTCAATGTCGAAGTTTACCACCTTCTTTCCTTTAGTACGATTTGACAGTTCAACATTTCCATTCCAGTTCGATGGTCAACATTTAATTCTAAATTAAATCTTGATCTAACAAGTAAGAACTAATCTGAAGCTCCTTCCTGATCAATGGTTGGCATTTATTTCATGAATTCAGGATTTAATGGATTATCCTTGTCTCCAGTAATCGTCGAAGTCGTGAAGTGGAGAAGTGCCAAAATGTATGCTATCCTTCCACTTGGTTTCGATCAACGGTTGAGATTTTGACTGACTATTACAGAGTTTCCTCACAGTTCTGAGGGTGTTTAGTGGTCTTCTTTCGGATATGTTCATCGCTATTTCTCCTAAGATTTTAATAATTTTTTGTGCATTATTTTATGCAACGATATTTAGTCGCTAACCCTCTTGAGATATTAATTCCTTGTTCTTCGTTACTCTGTACATGGATTCTCTACATGCTACTTTTATTGAGATTTAGGAACATAGGATCATTGTCAATCCTATTGTGATGAACATTGATCATGAATTGATTCTTCCGCAAGGTGATCTTTCTTTTTATTTGATTACTGTATATGTTTGACTCATGTTGCAATCAATGAAAACAGACAATCAATAGTGCCAACAATCTCCCACTTTGGCATTGAGGGAAACATATTTGTAAAACAAATACTTTTTCTCCCCTATCACCAGGGATGATTTTAAGGATGGAAATTTATTTAAAAATGTAGAAACCTTGGTGAATTTTACTTATCCTTCACATGCCAACTATAAATGTTTGGCGATATTTTTGTAAAAATATTCAAATTTATAAGGATTTTATATAGTTTTTATAAATTTTTGGCGATTTTTAAGGTAAAATGATTTTTTCCTATAGAATTTGGGCAAATCATTTTTAAAATAGTGAATCTTGTTTTTGGAAAAACCATGGAAAATTAGCCCATGAGCGAAATTTAGCCCCTAAAATCATCCATGCCTATCACTGATCTCATTTTCAGGTTGGAGGATTGAACCAAATACAGATACCAATTTTTGTTTTTGTTTTTGTCCCCCATTGACATCAATGACAAAGAGTTAAAATTTTATTTCTTTTCTCCCCCTATGAATGTCCCAGTTGTTATCTCAATCTCTTTAGATTTTGTGTTCAAATAGGTAGTCTTATTGATACCGATTTTTTTGTAGTGATCAAGTCTTTTAAACCTAATCCCATGAATTCCTCATTTGATGACCAAATTAAACACTCCCCCTGAGGTTTTATTACTTCATAGGGTTTTGATGTCTTCTCCTTTGTCTTAAAGGACAAGGGTGTGAATACTAATAATCTTCTTGATCTGTTTATTTATTCTTGTTGATATTCTGATATTTCACATGAATACCATTGATCGATACCAATTAATTTAATTTACATTATTCAAACAATTTAATATCTTATTGACAGTCCTTTGACTTTGCAGAAAGCAACTTTAACTTATGTCCCTTAGAAATGAGATTGAATTGGTCCTTTCATCTATTGTTTGTTAAGTCATCTTCATAAGTTTTTCATTCTTTTGGAAATTCCTCAATGGGTTTAGATCATACCATACATTAGTAGTATTTTGTAGTACTTACACCAAATCATGTTATAAAATCCTTCCTTCTTCCTTTTATTCATATTTTTTGTTAAGGGGAAATTTAGTAGTTCATGAAAATAACATTGGAAAACTTCCAATATTTTCATAGATCAATTCCTTTGGTTGATATGCTATTGAAGATTCATCATTATCATCATTGTTTTGTGTAAGTGAAACTTCTTCATTTTATTCTATGGGATTTTATGTTCGCATTTTTCTTTTATTGGTTAATGTAGTCTTGATCTACATGATATCGTCAGGATATTCTATTGTTTCATCTTCTTCTTTAGGAACTCTCCTTTCCTGAGTTTGATCCATTTCATATTCAAATCTATGAATTTCACATTCCTTATTAGGAACTTAACCCATCATTTTCTTGTTATCAATTTCTTCATTTTTAGATGCCAAAACATCTTTCTTTCTTTTTATTTCAGATTTTCTTCTCCATAACTTTTCATCAAATATTTTGTTTGTTGGATATTTCTTTTCTAAGTTTTTCCTTTGAGATTTGTCATTTCTTTTTTTAAACCTTCATTAGATTTTCTTCCTGAATTGTATGAATTATTTTTCATGGATTGACTTCTTGATTTTTTGTAGTTGTTGGCCCTCAACCAAGTTTTTAGGAAACATTGGTTGGGTTTGACCACCTTTTTGGACTTTGACAAGCTGGTCAAAGATGGAGCGCCCATGCGGAGCTGTGATCATGGGATCTCACTTGATTTGTGGACCCAGAAAGGGGTTCATTATGGTTTTTGTATTAGGGTGTATGGGATGTTAGCCCATGGGTTTACCCATGATTAGGCCTTTTTGTAAGTGATTGTAAAATTATACATAAGAAAGAATGTAATGGAGTAAGGGGGCGTGTGATGGGGATGTAATTGGCTAAGTGAAAGAGGAAAGTAATTGTGAGTTTCTTTGTGCAACAAAATGCGTATGTAAGGATATGTGCTTGATAGAGGAGTTGGCTCTGTGCCTTGACCTGATTTTGGGAAGGTGGATCTGGTGCTCAGTGCACAAATCACATGTTCGACGTGAGGCTTGGCTTTGTCGCTTAGTGCATAGAAGCAGATAAATGTATGATATTGAAGAATAATAAAGAAGATGAAGTTGTTGGTGGACATAGCCCCACACTGGGGTGAACCACGTATATCCCGTGTTGATGGTTTTCTTTGTGCTATGGTGTTTATGTTGTTGATCTTCTTAGTGCATTGACTGTTATGTATGATAGATATATATATATGAATGCTTAGTGCTTTATTTATGTTGAATGTGTTAGATCTAACTTATGAGTCTAAGTGTGATGTGTATTTTGTCATTATTACTGCACCGATATAACTTTAGGGGTTATTTTGTGATATGAATAAAGTTGTTTAAGCTAATGCATGTTTTTCTTAAATGCTCTACGAAGTGTAGTAATCACAGATCTGTGTCCAAGCTTGGTTATAGAAACCTGAGTCCTGTAAACCCCCCTGCTTCTACCTCGGGTGAGACTTCGCTTGCTTCGAAGGTGTTGTCGAAAGGGTTAGTAGTTAGGTTTTTGTTGTTGCGTTGAGCCCTGGTTCTGCCCCTGTGCCAACAAATGGTTCTGTTGTCAGGACCTGAAACTATGATTGTTGGGAATTGAAAGAAAATAGAAGATTTGTGCGTAGATTTGTTGTTGTAGTGTGTAGTACTCTACCTGACTTGTGAAGCTCTATGTTAAGAAATAAACTTGAATTGAACAAAAGAGGAAAGATCTTGAATGAGGTAAATCTTTGTGATTTGATAAGAGTAAGATACGTGATTTTTTTTTTTTTTTCAAAGCATGAATCTAGGTATGTTTGATTGATTTTGTACTATTCTGAAGGTTAGGGAACAGTTGCAGAAAGTGTTGATCTGAATAAATTTGATAGAATTGAAGAAATATATGTTAATCCTATGCATAGAGAGAATTTTTGGAATAACAAGTGGATGCAGGAACCTAGAAATAATTTTTGCAGATTCCAGGTCCAGCACTGTGATCCTAGTGCACAGTACTGAAGAGGTTGGGGAATGTATAGAAGAAAAAGAGGATTTACACTATGCTATAATTACATAAGACCAAGAAATCTTGCTAAGGAATGCCCCGATACATGTCCTATCTGTCTTTGTTGTAAAGTTTTTGGTCATGAAGTTGAGGATTGCCCAAGGATGATTGCTAAAGTTGACCAAATGAGCATGAATCAAGAGAATAAGAGCATGTTAGAGAATCAGAAGGAGAAAGGACCAGAGGAAGTTCAAAATACATTAGTACAGTTAAAAAAAACAATGGATGATCACAAAGATGTCAGTTTACCAGAGATCATGAAAGAAAAAAAGCGCATAGATGAAAGAATAGGAAACTTCAACATAGAATGTGTCTTGGATGAGGAAACACAAGTGAATATTATGACAAAAAGAACTTGGGAAATTTTTGGAAAGCCTACTATAGTATCTTCATTGGGAAGAATAGGCTTATTCAAAGGAAATATGATAACCCTGTGTGGAAGAGTTACTAATGTACCTATTATTATTCATGGAACATCGACTGAAAAGGAATTTGAAGTCATTAAGTTTGTTGAGAACAACACCCCTTTCCCTCTTTTGTTAGGAAATACTTGGATTGAGAAGGATCATATCTAAAGGAAAGTAGAGGAAGAAGCTACAGAAAAGAAAAATCAAGAACTAAGAAATTTTGTAGCTAGAAAAATAGATCGACTGATAGAAGAATGAGAAGTTAAGTCGAAGCAAAAGAACGCAAGAGAATTAGTTGTTGAAGTTGAAAGAGAACAAGAAGGTTTGAAGGACCTATCCATGCAAGAAGAAAGTAAATCCACCCAGGAAGTAGTAAGAGAGGGGATATTAAACCCTTTGAGATCACATCAGCAGTGCGAAGTCACTACATTAGGAGAAGATAAGAATAAGAATAGAAAGAGGACTCCATAAATAGTTAGAGAGACTCAGATCACAAGAAAGAAGGCAACAAAGCTTAGTAAGAAGAAATCCAAGTTAGAAAAACTACAGGAAGTTATAGAGAATACTTCGCAGGAGGCAGGCTTGCAGGCTCTGAACCTCGTCGGAACATCAAAACCATGCAGAATGGGACTTCGCCATGGTGAAGCTATATGACCGTTGGAGGCACCCCGACCATTAGAACGAAATTATAGAACATATGGAAGACAAATTTATGGATGAATGGACCACATTTGGGATGTTGGGACTGCGCCATAACAGACAAACTCACATTGATGGAAGCACTCCTACCTGTTGGAAGAATCTGTTGTGACACTTTATTATTTAACCCATCGGACGTTGCACCAGGACCACCTTTTTCCATCCGTGATTACCTGAGAGAATTGATTGTGTATTGAGTTGTGTTATTTGAAGTTATACCTCACCATCCTTTTGTTACCCCACATATCCATTCGCCTACCCTGACCCATCTGATTAAAATTTTGAATGTCGGGCAAACCTAGCGAGTTGGAGAAATCCGTTGAGGAAGTCGTAGTGAAGATAATGGTTGAAAAACTGTTGTTTGAAGGAGTATAGGCATCATTGACTAGGGGACTAGAAGATTCCCCTTTGACTGGATGATGTTCAGGCCATGCTAACCCCGCGACTAAGAAGTGCATTAAACATTGCGACGATATGGCTAATGCAAAGAAAATCTTGTCGATCTTACCAGATTATATCTCACCTTTGGCTGGCGTGGTTAACCGTGACAACATCCCATAGGACTACGAGTATATTTTGATCACCGTGTACATCCCAAAGGGGATACACATAGTTCGAAGCCGGTTGGGACATATCCCATCCCTGAAGAACAGTGACTTTAACCTTGGAGATAGAAAGAAATACGCAATGCTCGCACCGCATAGATACTTGACAAAGATCACGGGGAAGAAGCCTCACATAGTCTCCCAACCATGGATTAAGGAGCTGGCACAATCCATGATATTGAATGTCATGAATATTCCCCATTTTGGCCAACACTAGGAGGTTAAATCTTGTGTTAAACTCCTCTTGTCATTCTATCATGGTGGATACTTTTGGCTCGACACACAGATTACTGTGGATCCAACGCTAGTCCACTTGATCACAGGATTGAGCATGCAGGGAACCAAACCTCAAGGAGGCATATAATGAAGTATAAAAGAGAAATCAAGGCTACATGGTAGCCTCTATCCAAGTTCATCGGGTTCGTGGTGGACCTTGCAGGGAAATGCATGGAGGGGATGCACATGAATTAGGCAAGTTACCTCATCAACAAGCTTGAGAAAGTCTATCATGAAGTGCAGGATCAGGGATACGAGTTCCACTTCAGTTGGCTACTCGTTTTGATTGCATTTGTCGCTTGGAAAATGCCTGAGGGAGCAAATTTTCCACAAATTGAACCATCGAAGCCATTGGCAGCTAGATTTTCTACATTATGGTATACGAATGGAATTTTGAAGCAATGGAAGTTGAACGTAGTGTTCCATGCCTACTATAAGAAACTGAAGGTTTCCATAGAGTCATTTCTACCTATGACACTGCGCACCTTGCACCAGTACAAACCATTAGCTAAGTTTCACATAGAACCACACTTCATTTATATCACTGCGCGCAGAGATGAGAGAAAGGAGGAGTTATAGTCATATTACAAGATGACCGACGAACACATGGAGAAGATCACCAAGGAATGGCTGGAGGAATTCCTTATGCCCGTTGCAGATGCAAAACTTTCTTACGCTGACATTATAGGAAGCCCCTTGGGCACCCGGTTCGATCATATCACACAATCCAACGCGAATAAGAAGAAGAAAAATGAGGAAGTCCAATAAATAGAAAATGATGAGGAGGACAACGCCTCAGAAGGAAATGGATATTGATCACCAAGAGGAGAAGATGAAGTAAATAGAGAAGGAAGAGGGGATGAAGGAGAAAAAAAAGGAGAAGGAGAAGCTACACCACCGAAGGATCCCCCTATCGAGATAGAAACACCAAAGCAGAGGAAGGTTTCTCCAAAGAAACCTTCAGCAAGAAAGAAGACTCACACCAGTAAGCCCCAGTTAGAGGCCACACTCATGGAGGATGACATTGATCTAGTCTGTAGAGCCATGGAGGATTCTTTACAGGACCTATTACAAAGATATGGAGTGAAGAAGGAGGAGTTGTATGAAAGGGGTGAGAAATAACTAAAGGAAATGCAATAAGATATTCATTCATTCCATGCAGTACCTACTGTGCCCTCTTCGTCACGGGTTGCATAATTGGGGGATGATCCCACCCAATTGAGAAGATTAGCAGATGCAACAGAGGCTCAACTCCAGAAAATCCAAGAAGACAAGGAGAAGGCTATAGAAGAACTGAAGAAAGAGAAATAAGAAGTCTTAGAGAAACTAAGAGTTGTGCAGTACTACGTGACTGCCTATGAAAATGAGAAAGATGAGTTCTAGGCGATGCTTGAAGAGGACAAAGAAAATATACAGAGAGAAAAGGACCAACGACTTACATAGCGGATTGCGGTCAAAGAAGTGGTGAGCAAGGCACTTCGCTCTATGTTAGGCTTGGCATAGGAGAAACAATAATCGGTTGAAATTAAAGTGGTGAAGCTAGTTGAAGCCATCCAACAACTCCAAGCATGGATA
Source organism: Picea engelmannii (assembly GCA_009831015.1). Lineage (NCBI taxonomy): Eukaryota > Viridiplantae > Streptophyta > Pinopsida > Pinales > Pinaceae > Picea > Picea engelmannii. Next base: position 906,850 of record ML779503.1, on the reverse strand, counting down.
ACAGAGATAGAAATCCAAGTAGTACCAAGCACCCCGCAAGAAGTGTGCGACTAGAAGGAGGAAGCCACCGAGAGCACAGTAGGAAGGATCATATTCATTACCTCAGAATGAAAACAACTGAGCAACATAAGTGCGTAGACTTATGAACGCCTCACAGAAGACCCAGAGCTGAGGAAATTAGAAGCACAACTATGGGAGGCGCAACAATAGGCACTGTTAGTACAAGCACAGATGAACTTACTCATTGCAGTCGAGAGAATGAAGAGATCACAAGAGAAGCCATGGTTTAAATCATGGATGCATGGACGCATTGCCTAGACAAACACTTGAACTGCTGAATATTTTCCCAGACACTCACCTAAACTGTTGAATATTTTAGCCAATCCTCTTGTTTTATCCGTCAATGAACAAGAGATCTCCTCTAGGGAGGAAACCCTAATTGACAAAGATTTTTGCATTTTTGAAACAAAGATAATTGGCTCACCTATTTCTGTGTCTAGATCGAATTTGTTGGACAATATTGGAACACACATACCTTTCCTCAAAGTGGCTCAAGTCTCCATCATCCCTTATGTCATAAAAACAGTCTTTCCATACCCTGAATTTGTAATTTGGTGTGCAGAGCGATATTCTCAAGGAGAAAGAATCATTTAAAAAAAATTAGGGTCAAAAGCTACATGTAAATTAGACATTCCATCACTCTGGCATACTCTCAATATATCAGACACCTCCCCCATGGTGTCATATCCCTTCGAGGAATAGAGAATGATCACAATTTATAGAGAGTGCCCGCTCGAAGTTAAAACCCTATTTCTACAGACCATAGTCAAGCCTGAACATCATTTAGAGAGTTTGTCGTTACCTTCCAGTGTAAGCATCATGATTATCGAAGCTCAGTGGGTTTGTTCTCTTCTAAGTAAAATTTTAGGGTTAGACAATGAAAAATTTGTGGTAGAGGTCATGTTAGGTTTCCTGTTGATGTGCTTTCTATCTGGTTACTCAGTCTGTGTCAGTTTTGATGAATTTATTGCAAAGAATATACATCAACAATTGGTTAACTTCATCTCGTTGAGACATTTCAGATACTACACTCACTTGATTAGAATGTTTTTGGAATCCAACAAAACCAAATTTCCCGAGACAGTTTTTATTTCGACCAAGTGTAAAAGGATCACCATGCTCATATTCATCAACAAGATTATGTCAAGGGTATACAGTCTCATTTTTGGTTCATGTCTATCGAGAGTTCTGGAAGAAATGAAAATCTCATTATAGCCAAATCCAGAAAGCATGGTAGGAGACTAGGTGTTGTTCACACAATCTACTTTGATTTGGGTATATGGATACTAGGAAGGACCTTATATTTTACCAATTTTTTTGATTCCCAAGATCTTTTCTTTGGAGTTCATAAGACAAATAATTATCTAAAAGACTGATCATTTTCTAAAAGCACACAAGTCTTCTAATCTAAAATTTCCTTTCGCGGTAGGTCCCTTTGTGGTGAAGAATAAATCTTGTTTGCCCCATATTCAATCCAAGCTCGGTGAATTTCATTTCACGCAGTTGCAATGGAGAATATATGATCTGCATCAGATCATATCAAAGAGAAGATTGGCTAGTAGACAAGGTCCCTATGAACATGAACATGTCGAAGGATTCAATGAGTTGGCCAATTTGGAGACCTGTGCAGAGATGGGGGTCACCATGCAACATGATTAAACAAAACAAACAGGACCATCCTTCTAGAAGATCCCAGCACAAAAACCTTCCCCTAAGTTGGTTATCAAAGCTTCTAAAATGAGTGTCTATAATAAGAGGAGAAATGCAGAAGCACTAGGTACAAGTAGCTAGCAAGACACTCTCAAGAGAATGAAAATCACATCATCATCTCAAGTAGTTGACCTAGAAGAAGAAGAGCCCAAAGGGAAAACATGCATGGAGATGGTAGAAGCTACAGCCAAGAACGAAGAAACCCGTACAAAAAGAAGGACACAAAATGAAAGCAACACAAAGGTCTTCAGCAGTAGGAAATACATATTTGTCCAGACACCTGGGGTAGTGTATTAGTCCAAGGAAGATTTAATAAATCAGTATGTTGTGAAGGGAAGTATGGAAAACAGTGAAATAAGAGACCTTTTACTTGACGTAGAAAGGAATTCTCAGCATAATATTTCCTTACTCTCAGTCAGCGATTTGGAGAAAAAGACATTTAACATTGCAGTGGCTGATGATGATAAGGTATCTGAGATCAAAATCCACTATGAAAACATTTTTTCCCCTGACAAAGTAAAATTTCATAGGAATGTCAGTGACATGTTATATTCTGATTATCTGAGCTTGGAACTAAAAGTTGCAAGATTAACAACATACACATCAAAACTAGATGGAAAACTGAAACAAGAAAAAGTGTCCAGCAAAGCATGGATCACACAGGTCAAAAGGTTAGATTCTGAAGGTCCCCAAGGGTTGAAAGTTTCTTTGGATGAAAAAGAAAAGATGATCCAAAGTCTAAAGAAAAGGTTGAAGATGTCACCTACAGATCATCCACAAACAACAAAATTGACTGCATTGGAACAGGAGAAAGAAACATTCATACAAGAGGCACTCCATTACAAGGATAAACTGTTGTTGAAGGAAAATCTTCCTGCAGAGGTAGATCTCCTCAAAGATATAGATTCTTAACTCTAAGACAGAAAGTGCTTATCATGGTCACTGACTTCCTTTTAGGTCTACACAAACTAATGCATGAAGAGGAAGGAGGAAAGACGTACCTTTTACCGGTGTTTGTCCCTGCACGCTCTGAGTTGAACTCCAATATTGAGCTCCTCGATAAGACCTGTAGAGAAACAAAGTACAACCACTTCCTATTCTATCGATATTAGTTCGAAGAAGATCTATCTACTTAGAGACAAACTCATGTAATGTCAAACAAAAATTAGAAAGAAACAGGCCAAGCATATTACATTAATGAGGACAAAAATTTACTTACAGCCATAGATGGAATGTAGCAGTTTCGTCAAGTTCTCCTTACCTAACCCTTGCTCAAAAGTTACACGATCAGAATGACGATAGCTTTTCTGATTAGCCTCCACTTCACTGTGTGTTTCCTATGAGATCATAGGTTTCATTCTTCTCATCCCTTCTCCAAATATCACTTATGAGATCATAAGTTTGGTATGATTCTTCATCTAGGTCCCCCTTTCACCATGAGAAAGCTTGCTTATATAGCCTTGGAGAGGCTCAACAACTTGAGATATCTTTGGGGTGAGTTGAGGATTTTCCTCCTTGAGTTAGGGATCTTCCCTAAGATCATGGCTGGACTAGGGGTTCAAATCCAATTGCCTTCCAAGATTGAAAAGATGTTTCCCCCATTCTCCTCAACAAACCAACTACTACCCGGAATAGGCAGCGCTCCCTCAAAAGGGCCATCAGAGCGTTATAGTGCTCCCTAGCAAGGTTAGGGGGGCGCCATCACTCCCAAAAGCAGTAGCGCTCCTCCAAAAGGGCAGACGTAGTGTTATAATGCTCCCATATAGTGTATAGGGGAGCGCCCACTACTACACATTGTAAAAATTCTGACGTTTTATTTGCGGCGTTATGGAGAAAATTGTCCATATTGTCGCAAAATAGAGGAAATTTATAAAAAAAAAATTCATGTTTCCCGATAACGTCGCTCTTGCCACGTTGAATTCTCTCTTGCCACGTTAACGTCGGTCTTGCCATGTTAACGTCTCTCTTGCCATGTTTTCCACTGGAACATCTCTCTTGCCATGTTTTCCACTGGAACGTCTCTCTTGCCACGTTTGTGAAGATGTATGTCTCTCTTGCCACGTTAACGTCAGTCTTGCCACATTAACGCCTCTCTTGCCACGTTTTCCACTGGAACATCGCTCTTGCCACGTTTGTGAAAATGTATGTCGCAATTGCGACGTTTTGGAAACGAGGTTTTCCCCTCCAACGATCACCTTAGTATGTTCACCAAGTCAAAATACCAACGGTCACTTAGGACTTTTTACGTCGGAATTGCGACGTTACAAAATCTATAAATATGTTGCATTTGATGGATGTTGCGACAAGTTTTCTATAATAACGGCGCTTCAAAAAGGGTTTGCGGGTATTCTCGGCGAACAAAAAATAGATATTTGTTTCAGTATAAGTCTGTGGGGAAGAATGTCAGAAAACATTAGAGCTGGGAAAATAATTAAAGAGGGTGAAAAGGGTGATGGTAAATGTTATTTCCCTTGCAAAAAATGGTGTACTAGACGTCCCGAAAGATTTTTAATAGCAACAACTACAAAACATTGTAGAAAATATGGGCACATGGATGGGGGATCAGATAAATATCGTCCGATGGTATATACATTCATTATCTATTTCAATATTTATTATATTCTCAAATTTTATAATGTTTTATACATGCACTAATTTTCCATGATTGTTTGTAATTATAAAGTTAGATTTGCCCCCTAACTTTATGCAGAAAGCACCAAGTAGTAGCAGAAATGATCTTGTAGTACAAGATGAAGAACTTGAAGCAGATAATGAAGATCAAGTTAATGATTCCATGGAAGTAGATGACAATAATAACATATTTCAAGTTGATGAGACAAATCAAATGATTCAAGACTTATTCGGTCATCCAGATGAGGAT
>ML779503.1:844105-883785 GCA_009831015.1 Picea engelmannii | reverse complement strand
TAGATGGAGCTTGCTGAGATGATAGGTTATCACCTTCAGATATCTTTTTTGCATGATATTATTTTCCTTGGGGACGATGCAAAACTACATATGTGGAGTTTTTTCAAACTTCCTTTAACATCTATATTATTCTCCCCTCTCACGATTTTCTGGAGTTACTATTTTTTTATGGAAACATGGTATGCTCGAGAAAGCAGAGTCTCGTGGCATATTTTCATTATTGTGTGAAATAAATACAGAACTCAAGGACATGACTTCTAAAGCATACTTAACAATATTCACAACATAAACATACGATGTTTAAAGTATAATCCATTCGCCATATAGAAATCAAAGAAACATAAGATAGAATGTGAGTAATCATGAAATTGCCATTTGGTTATGGTTCTGGTACATTTTTTCAAGGCATCCTTGACACATCAACTCTTACCTTGAAATGGTGAGCACATTATGCATTTATGCTAGATATTTCATTTCCTCTAGAATGTACCTGAGGGAGATGTCCCCAAGGATGTGTGGGGCCTCCTCCACAAGGATGGAGAGCATTGATTGTAGTCCTAGTTTGTCCTAGTCTATATAGGAGATGTTGGGCAGACCATTGTGTTGGTTAGCTTATTTGTGTTTTGAGCTATAACGATGTAATTCTTCTTTCAAATTTCAATAGAAGATGGATGTTGTGTTGAGCATTGATTTTTTTGTTTGCGCTGTTCGTATTTACGGCAATATGTGTTTGTAGATTACCTTATTCAGAAGTTGCTCATTTTTTTGGAGGTTTTCATTTTTTAGCTACCTAGTACTATTTAGGTTAATTTCGAATGCAAAATCTGGTTACCATGATCTGAAATTAACATTGTATCAGAGTACGTTCCCTGAAATTAAAAAAATTAGTTTCTGTTGGTAACTTGCCCATTCAGATTCAGGGTTCTCTAGTGATTTTTTTTTGTTTTAATCACGGGGAAAAAAACACCCAAGTGCTAGGGTTCGAGTGCTAGGGTTCAGTGCTGGTGTGAGCAGTGTGGTACCATGGCGGTGCCAGGGGGTGGGGCGGTCGCCCCCCTCCCTCAAAATCGGTCAAAGATGCCTTTCACAGGCTGGTCAATAACAGAGGAAAGAAGACCTCCCCTCCGGTGATTCTGAAATTCATTAAGAAGCTGGAGGAAATTCCAGAAATCATTTTACCAGAAGAGAATCCAATGAAGATTGCTTTGGCCCTGGCCCAAAAAGGGCTCGTGGGGCAGTTCATGGGCCTCTGGCCATCTACCAAAACAACGGACGACTGGATCCAACGAAATTGGAGACCAAATCTGGAACATGGCGTTACTTGCTACCCGGTTGGAAGAGGGTTCTTTGTGTTCGAGTTCATCTCAGAAGAAGATCGGGATTTAATTTTCAGGAATGACCCCTATTTTATGGGAACACAGGGCCTCTATTTAAACAAATGGACACCTGACTTTGACCCATTGGTGGATACACCTAAGGAAGTGCCAGTGTGGGTCAGACTACCAAACCTTCCGATGCACTGCTAGGATTTCGAATCATTGCAAAGAATAAGGAACAGAGTGGGTAGGTTCATCGACAAAGATGACAACAAAGGATAGTACACCTGCACCAGAATTTACGTGGAAGTCGATCTGGAGGCAGGGCTCCGTGAAGCAGTAAAGCTAACGGTCGGATCTTGGACTCACTATCAGAAACTTGATTATGAGCACCTACCATTCAAGTGTAGGAACTGTCAGGAGCATGGACACTTCCAAAGGAATTGTCCCAAGCTGCAAACCAATGGGAAAGAGGACACAGAAGGCTGGCAGAAAGTGAAGAGAGGGAAAAACTCATACACTGCTAAAAGAAAGGACAAGAGGAACCAGGAACCAGCAAAGGACGATAACCCCTCACAAAACGCACAAGTAGCCCCAAAAGAGAAGAAAACCCCTACAATAGAAACAGAAGGAGAGGGAATCCAAACGCCTTTGGCCCCAAATGCACCAACCTCGCCCTCCAAGAGGCTCAGTCCGAATAAAGAGAATATCAGCATGAATACGAATACAGATGTGGAAAACCTGGAAGAGGAAGATACAGAGGTAAGCAGCCCGAAAGGATCACCTAATCAACCAAAGAGAGGAAGGAAGACTGAGAAGAAATGAAGGGAAGAGAAATCCTATAAGGAAGTAGCTCAAGGCACACAATACACAATCCTAGAAATGGTGAATACCAGGTCGAGGGTGAAACAGGGGAAGACACCGAAAGGTGGGCTCCCTCTCCATCCAGGCAAATAATGCAATACGTCTCCTGGAACTGTAGAGGGCTTGGAAGCAAATTGAAAGAAGAAGCCTTGAGGGATTTATTAAGGCTTGTGAGACCAGAAGTCCTCCTAATCCAGGAGACGAAAATGGAGGAGGAAGAACTCCACAAAGTAAGCAATAAATTCTGGAAGAAAGGCCCTGGAAGGGCAGTAAGCGCTAGAGGAGCCTCAGGGGGATTGGTAACACTCTGGGATTCCACCAAACTGGAGTTAGTCGAAGAGGCAGGAACCACCCATTGGTTATTTACCAAACTGTACCACAAAGGCTCTGGACATCTGGTAAGTCTCTTTAACCTATATGTCCCTGTTTCAATCAATGAGAAGAAAGAATGCTGGGATTCTTTAAAATTATTTCTTAATAGGCAAAACACCGAGAATCTAGTCGTGGCAGGGGATCTAAATGTCACCCTTTCACTAGCCAAGAAGAAAGGGGGTTCTATTGTACGGGACCCTGCTAGAGAATGGGTACAAGACCTGATGTCAGAATGGGAATTGGAAGATATTCCTCCAACCAACGGTAAATTCACTTGGACCAATAAAAGATTAGGACCAGTCCACATAGCAGCCAAGCTTGACCGTTTCCTTATCCAGTCCTCTTTACTTACCATTGGACTGATGGCCTCCTCCAAAATTCTACCTCATTACACCTCTGACCATAAACCCATTTCCCTTTCCCTTTTTCTTGGCACTGAACTAGGCCCCATTCCGTTCAGATTCAACCCTCTATGGATAGGTCAAGACGACTTCCTCAACCTGGTTCATTTCTCCTAGAATGTTCCTATCACTGGCTCCCGCTTTTTTGTGTGGGAAGAGAAGATTAGAAGAGTCAAATTTAATCTAAAATTGTGGGCCAGGAAGCTAGGCTCCCCCTTGGACGAAAGGAAAAGAGTGCAGGAAAACTTGGAAAGACATCAATTGGTTATGGAAGAAGCCCAGGTCACCCAGGAACTCCTTAATCGGGAATCCAAAATCCAAAGTCAGTATCATAAAAGTTGTAGGCAAGAAGAAATCTACTGGAGAATTAAATCAAGGGCTTTATGGCTCCAAGATGGGGACAAGAATACAACCTTCTTCCACAAGCAAACTCAAGCAAGGATAAACTATAACTCCATCAATGAGATTCAATGGCAAGACCAAGTTTTCAAAGACTCCCAAAGCATAAAGGAGGTGGCTCATTCCTATTTCAAAAAACTTTATTCAACTCCTGATATGGAGGACGTGGATTCGTACTCCTATCCATTAACAGAAGTTCCAGTTTTAGTTACTAAAGAAGAGAATTGGATGCTTAATAGGCCGGTCAGTGTTAACGAAATCAGGAAAGCGGTCTTCAGTATGAATCGAGATAAGGCACCTGGGCCAGACAGTTTCACAGCTCACTTCTATATTATCTGTTGGGATATCATCAAAAAGGACTTATGCAGAATGGTAACGAAATCCCAGAACTGTAATAAGTTGGGCGGCAACACAAACTCATCCTTCTTAGCCCTCATACCAAAAGAAAAAGGGGCTAAAAGCTTTAATAGATTCAGACCGATTTCCCTTTGTAACACGGGGTACAAAATCATCACCAAATTAATGGCTAACAGGCTCAAAAGAATTCTGCCAAAGTTCATCCCCGAAAATCAAGGTGGGTTTGTAAAAGGGAGACAAATTCTAGACAACATTATTTTAGTTCAAGAAGCCATTCATACCAGCTACAAAAAAAAAAGAAAAAGGAATGGTAGTCAAGCTGGACCTAGCCAATGCCTTCGACAGGGTCAGACATGACTTTTTGTTTGCAGTCATGAGAAATCTTGGATTTAATCAGAAGTTCATCGGGTGGGTTAAGGCCTGTATCACAGCTCCTTGGATCGCCCCTCTGATAAATGGTCGACCTACCAAGTGTTTTCAGGCTTCAAGGGGGCTGAGGCAAGGTTTCCCGCTCTCCCTGGTGCTCTATGTCTTACAAGCCTCGGTGCTAAGTTTCCAACTATAGAGATGCCTTCAAAATAGATCACTACCAGGCATTAGAGTAGTCCCTTACATCAAGGAGGTCAACCATGCTCAGTTTTCATATGACACCCTCTTATTGGGTGATGCCAATATCAAAACTACAAGGAACTTCAAGACAGAAATCAATCTCTACAAAGCCTGCTCGGGAAGCGAAATTAATTACCACAAGAGTAAGATTTTTGGCTGGAAATGTAACCCTCGTGAACTACTGCAAATAGGGCATATCCTTGAAATGGAAGGCATAACAACCTGGGACAACTTTATCTATCTGGGGATCCCTATCTTCAAAGCCCAAACTAAGGTTGTGCACTGGTTGCCCTTGGTTGACAAACTCACAAACAAGATTCAAGTGTGGGGAGCAAATTGGCTTAACAAAGCAGGTAAGTTGGTGCTGATGAACTCAGTCATTACCAGCCTTCCTATCTATCAGTGTTTGGTGCTTCTCGCCCCCAAAACTATAACAAAAAAAATTGATGATCTGCTCCAGAGATTTCTTTGGGAAGGAGGCAAGAACTATGAGAGGAAACTCCACCTAGTCAATTGGGACAAGGTCAAGAAGCCAAAATTGGAAGGGGGTCTTAGTATAAGAGACGTGGCTTCTCATAATCTTGCTATGGGAGGCAAGTTGCTTTGGCGAATGATTACCGGGAAAAGATCCTGGAGCAAACAAATACTCAGAAAAAAATATTTCATAGGCGATAGGGAACGATGTCTCGAGAGACCCCCAAAAGTATAGAAGGGATCCCCGATCTTCAACTTGTGCCAGATGGCCCTGCCTTGTTTTCAGCCAAACCTCACCTGGATCCCGGGGAATGGATCAAAAATTCATATCCGGGAGGACTCCATTCTTGGAGATCAACCCCTTATTGGGTCAAGAGGGACAAAGAACATCGGCGACTGGCTCTTGGCCAACAATTGTAGAACGCTTTGGGACATCTCCCGCTGGGAGAATGACGACAAACAATCCTGGAAAGGCTGGAACCTAGGGAACTATCCAGATGAGATCCAAGAAGAAGCAACGATTCTTTTAGATTTCCTTCAAGGGAAGGCACCAATTAGTGCCAGATCCAAAGATAAATGAGGTTGGGGCTCAGATTCAGGGTTATACACAACAACAGTGGGTTATAAGGTAGCCCTTGAAATTCCATGGGTCCCTCCCAACCCAGGTCCGTGGAAAGCACTTTGGAACTTTCCCTCAATTCCCAAAGTTGACCTCTTTGCTTGGACCTTGAACAACAACAACATTTTAACTTTTGATAATCTTAAGAGGAGAGGATGGGAAGGGCCCTCTCGCTTCCCTCTGTGTTTCCAGGAAAAAGAAACCACTGGGCACCTTCTTTTCTCTTGTGGGTTTTCCAAAGAAGCTTGGGGCCTGCTAATAGGTTCGACCTCCTCTAATCTTCCCACCTCGGCCTCGGAGCTCCTAAGTAGATGGAAGTCGCTATCCCCATTTAATCTGAGCAAGAAGAACCTCCTCATAACCGTCTGGATGTGGATCCCCAAATTTATATGCTGGAAGATCTGGTTGGAGAGGAACAACAGAATTTTCAAAAATGAAAGAAGACTGCCTGCCCAGGTGGCCATTAAATCTAGGACTATGATTTCAGAAGATTTAAATGTGAAGACCTCTATCCGGAACTCGTCTTCCCTCTTGGAGGAAGAAGGAAGGTGGCTCAAGGAATTCACCCAAGGCCATTCTGATGCCAAACAAATTAAACCTCTACCAAAAAGGAACTGGGAGATAAGGCTGGAAGAACAGGAATTTCTGAAGTGGAGATCATCGCTTGAGGAGTGGTGTCTCTTCTTCGAAGGGGCCTCCAAAGGAAACCCTGGTCAGGCTGGGGGAGGGGGAGTAAGCCTCGCTCTCTCCGGCAATCTTCACAGTTCGTATGCATGGGGCTTAGGCTATGCCTCCAACAACCAAGTGGAATTCCTTGCAATTTGGCAAGGTCTCACACAGGTGTTAAAGCTGGGAATATAGAAAATCACGATATTTGGAGATTCTAAACAGGTATTTGATGCGTTAAACACAAAAAATATCCCTAAGAATATAAATCTGGCTCAACTGTACCAAAAAAATCTCCTTCTCCTGGCGCAGCTCAAGGATTACAAATTGTATCATGTGCTGAGATCTCTGAATGGACAGGATGATAAGGAAGAAAACTTTGGTAGCCTCCTAGGTAAAGGCCACTTGAAGGTTAATGGGGAAGCATCCCATCATATCATTCCCTAAGCCATTAGACAATCGCGACAGGGCTCTTCATGTGGGCAAGGTGACTGTCCGGAAAGACATCAAATCCAACAAAGCTCCGATCGAACGGGCAAAATCTCAGAACAAATATTCGAACTTAGGATTTGGCCATGGGGGTTCACGAGAAGGGGAAGGTGACTTTGATTTATGGGGGCCAGCTTTGGTGCAAACCTTCATCTCTGGAAACAATCGCGCGATCTCCCTGAGCACAAGGGAAACAAGATTCTCAGGAGCAAAAAATATGGAGTCGGCCTCTAAGACAACTCTCACTCCGAAGAAAAGAATTGAGTTGATCAGAGCAGAATTGGAAAGCATCAAAGCCTCCACGAACCAGTGGAAATGGGAAATGCTTAATATGGAAATGCAGGATATAAAGGATGATCTATCAGATGAAATCTAGACCGAGCTGAAGGATGCGGCCAATCTTATGGGAGACCCGGGGAAGCGACTCTGCAAACTGGAACATCAAGTGGAAGAGCTCACTAAGGCTTTAAGCAAGATATCGGAGGCGACTGCTGAGGCAACCTCCAAAGACGGGTAGCCTCTCGGTGGAGGGCCTGCACCACTCGCCCCAGTATTTTAAGGTTCTCCAACAAGTCTTTTGTATCAGTAGTTGTAGTTCAAGCTCTCAGTAGTTGGGCTTTGTATCAGCATTTAGAATCTAGGTTTGAGAAAGGTTATGTACTCAGGAATAGTAGTGTGTAACAGAGCACCAGCTCTGATTTTGAACTGTAAGGGTTAGCAGCCCTCTCTGCCACTTACTAAATAAAGCTTCATAACCGTTTCTGTTAAAAAAAAAAACTTGCCCATTCATGCTAATTTGAGTATCTCTGGCATGCTTGAAGGCTTGAACTAAAGTTTGTTCAACAAGTCAACAAGTTTATAAAATAAGCATCGTACAAATATCAACTGCCATATTACTATTTATTTACTGTGTAGTTTGGTTTGGACTTTTAACCTTCTGCTTCACAATTTTGGAGGTTCATGTTAATATCTTACATATTGCTTTAGTTATCTCCGAGGCTCAAAATTAAGGAGCTCTTAATCATGGACAAAGCTCAAAGGTTGGCTTTTTAATTAAGTTTTATATATCCTCGACACTGTAGGCGATATAAAAGCTTTTCTTCATCTGAAGAAATTGGTTCATGTACTCCATGAGTGTTATGTCAAACCCCTTGGCATACACAAAAGAAAGGCCTATACAAAGCATATAATGCTTGGCATTGGAACATGGTTTGGTCCAGTTTCATCATTACTCCTGTTCTTAAACATTGAGAATTCTTAACCTCAAGGAGAAACTTTGGAAGTGCTTTTCAGGGAAACTGATGTTCTCTTGATATGTGATAACTTGTCTATGTTCGACATTGAAATGCCATAATGGTTATGATATTATTAGTTGGTAGGTTTGATTAATTTTGTATGGTTCTGCTATGGACATCATTTAAAGAAGAGGAGATGAACATGTAGTTAGACACAAGTTCATTTTTAAAGTGATTTTTCATGCACAAATTTTGCATACCTCATATTTTAGGTCTTCATGCTTGTGGAGATGATACCAAGAGTAATCTCATTAGGATAGAAGTTGTGACAACATGTTTCATTGGGTAAAGGTTTGAAGGATCTGTTAGACGTGTATGAACTTAATGTCAGTTCATTCACTATATTGGGTCTTTTTATCTCTTAGACACTCTCGAAAGAAAAAACCCAACTCTTAGTGTGAGGGAAAGCCTAAGGAAACTATTAAGTGGGTCATTAGCTGACACCTATATGACTTACTCCTCCTTTGGGCTTGGAATGACTATTAGGTTTTGATATTGATATTGTATTTTTTTTTTAAATACCTACACAAAGGTGGCAATTGTGACATCTTTCACTCTCTCCCCGTCGCTATTGCCACGTCCAAGACGTCTCTCTTTCCACCTCCAAGATTGTCACTCCCATAGAAAACACGTCGGAGCTAATACCTCGTCCCGTCAGTCTTGCCACCTTCAGAACATCTCTCTTTCCACCTCTGAAACGTCTCTCTTGCCACCTTTGAAATGTCTCTCTTGCTAGCTTTGAAACGTCTCTCTTGCCACGTTTGCAACGTCGGTCTTGCCATGTTTGAAACATCGGTCTTGCCATGTTTGAAACATCTCACTTGCCATGTTTGCAACGTCGGTCTTGCCACATTTGAAACATCGGTCTTGCCAAGTTTGAAAAGTCTCACTTGTGACGTTGGAAACATCGGTCTTGCCACGTTTGAAACGTCTCACTTGCCATGTTTGAAACGTCGGTCTTGCCACGTTTGACACGTCAATATTTCCACGTTTGAAACATCGTCAGAAAAATGACGTCATGTGAAACGATGTTTGAGGGGGTCCGAGGTTTTTCGGTCTTCCGACAATATAAAGTGGCAATTGCATCGAACGCGTCGTTGGAATTTGACCCAAATGCAGTAGTGGCCAGCACTCCTGAGAGAGGTATAGGGGAGCACTCTCCTCCAAAAACTCAGTTTTTTTGGGTTCTTTCAGATGGCAAGAGGTTCATAAGCCCAGTTAACCATTCCTCCTCTTCAAAATCAAGTGTTTTATGTGTGTCAAGTGTCCTTCTCATGTCATTAGGGGAATGACATAGGCATCATGGAAATATGCTTTCCTTGACACTTGCGACACTTGTGAGCAAAATGCGACACCCGCGACACTTGTAATGACGACACTTGCGACACTATCAAAGTGAGTATTTTTCATGTGTAACAGATTTCTCCCCAAAGTATAAAGTTAGAAGATGAGAATTGATAACTGAAATTCTTTGTAGACTTTCAAGCAAGGGTATAGACATAGAGAACCTGACAGAAGTTGCACACAAACATCCAACAAATATTATGACATGTTTCAAACCCAAGGCAGGCATACCTATGCTTGGGTGATCAAGACTTGCAAGATATGGCCACCATAAAATACACTGTGGATCCATAATTGTATTGATAAAAGGTATAGCCCCCGAGGATATAGTGTGGATCTATACTCTTATGACTTGAACTGATCGTAGCCACGAGGAATACACAGTGGATCTACGAGATGATAAGACATAGCCACAACCAATACAAAGTGGATCTATGTAACAGTATATGTGTCATTGTTCAAGAGAAACTCCATCGCAACCTAGGCAAAGTACATATTAGAGTGATCACTCAACCCAGGGTCTCCTTACAGATCCTGATGTAGTACGAATCTAACCATATAAATAGATGTCTTGATGTTGAACATGGCAAAAACCACTTGATTACCGGTCAATGATGTAAACCGTTAACAAGCGCGAGGGAGATCACCATTATTGTCAATGATTCCCAAGGTAATCTAGTACATTCCAACGAATGTGAATGGATGAGATGAAGTCGAACATTTGTGGAATCATCCGATCAGAGGTTAATGATGTAAACCCATTGTCGAATGTGAGGAGGCCTTCCATTGAGGCATGCAAGTCCCAAAGTACTAACTGGTTTCTAAGTCTAGTCCCTGGATAATGTGTTGAAGTTGACACGAATAGACTCGTCGAAAGAGTGCCTTGATGTATCCCCCTTCAACGACATGAAACAGACGCAGAGATGTAATTTGGTAGATCAAATGAACATGGACTGACATGGGTACTAAGACAAGATATTTTTGATGGCTGACTCTTGAGGTGGATACTTGCCTTGAACATTGAGGTGCAATAGCAGAGATGTGACATGGACCAAAACACGATAATGCAATGGATACTGTGACTTTCGTCAGGTGACCCAAAGGAGTAAGAAAAACTCAGAGGATTGGTTCAGTGCAGAGGTTCGGCGGATTAAGATGTGTGCAAAGACAAAGTGTTGTGTTCAAGGGAGAATCTAAGAGTTACATGGTAATGTTCTCAAAAACCGCTTGGCTTGCTTCTTTAAATTCCCCCCCCCATCCAGATAGATGAGTACCTCTTTTTTATTTAACGAGCTCGAGGAGGATAACACATGCTCGATAAAACTCACCTTCGGTAAGTTCCTCTTCCTTTGTTTAACAAACTGGAAGAAGTAAGGGTTCGGTCCCGTATGGGCCTATCGGTGTTTTGTTTAGCGAGTTCAAAGAAAGAAAACTCGAAGGTTTTTCATGATTATAGAGTATGGAAAAATACTTAAAAGAGAACTCTCTCAGTTCCTTTTTCATAAAGTACTCTAACGAGACCGAAAAAGAGATAAACTATTGCTTAACAGATGTTTTCTTCAAATACTTTAATGAGCGTGAAGAGAACAAGGTCGCTCGACAATATTTTCATCTTTAGAGAGTCTGAAAAGAACTTAAAGGTGACTCCAGTGTTGTCCTTTTTCATAATGTTAGTCTCGCAAGGCTGAAAAAGAGATAAATTATCACTCGAAAGACACCCTTTCAAACCGTTTAATGAGTGGAAAAGAAAGCAAGATCACTCGACAATATTTTCATGTTTAGAAAGTCTGAAAAGAGCTTAAAGGAGACTCTAGGGGGTTCCTTTTTCATGTATCCATACAGGTCTGAAAAAGAGATAAAAGTCTACCCGGATGCATTCTCATGTATTTACGAGCACGAGAAAGAACAAAGACTAAGCTCGGTATGCCCCCATCTTGACAGCTAGTGGCTTAACTCCATAAAGATCATCAAAGGTTGGAGACATGCCCTCCAAGATTCAATTCATTCACCGGCTTCGAGGTCGTCACCAATTTCTCTAGTAGATGAGAAAAAGGAGAAGGGTGGATGAAAAGAAGGTTCAAGAGAGGTGACTGGTTCATTTTTTAACGAGCTTGACACAGGAAAATGACTATGCTCAAGGCCTCTATTTCATTTTTTAACAAGCTTGCCACAGAGAAGAGAAACTATGCTCGTGGTTTCATGCAGATCATGGCTTCCAAGAGGATAACGCTCTGGAAGGATATCATGTCAAGGGACAAAACTCAGTCATAGCCTCTAGGAGATCTTCATTGGATGGAAGATAATCACTCGAAAAGGAACACATGTTGAGGGTCGCGATAGGAATAAGGAGATCAGGCTCCAATAATACTACCGAAGAAATCACCATGTCCACTATCGGATCCAAATCATTGGAAGTTGAAAGCATGGGAGATGATAGAAAGTCGACATCAGGAGGGGAGATAGACTGTATATCTTCCCAAATTTCTTCACGAGGGGGGAGAAAAGAGGATCGGTGACGGTTATTATCCCAAGGTAACTTTTCAATGCGAAGCATTTCTAGAATAGATTTATTCGAAGGAAAAGTTGGGGAAATGTAGTCGATTGCAGATGACAAAGAACTCAACCGTGATTGCATCGAGGAACTATCAGGTGCCAATAGATGTTGGGCATCCGATGAGGGAGAAGTGGATCGAGTAGAAACGTATGACGTTTCGGCTAGACTAGGTGGCACGGTGTCACTTAGTGCATCGAATTCCAACAGACGAGGTACAATCCAAGGGTCAAATGATTCCAAATATTGATAAGCCATGGTCGAAATCATATCGACGGTGGCAATATGATGTGTAGTCGGTGGAAGTGGTGTAGGGAAAGTGCCCATGAGGCTACAAGCTTTCAGTAAGCCAACACCAATGCTTTCATACGTGATCTTATGGTCTCCCAAGAAAGGAATATTGTTGGTAGCAGGAACGCGAGCATCGGTCGTGCATAAATCCAACTGATCAATAGTGACAATTTTTCCCTGGTGAGGAAATTGTACACATCGAAAGACCGATGAGGCAACGACATTCATAGCATAAAACCAACTTCTTCCAAGTAACAAGTTGTAATCAAGGGGAGCATCGACCACCTTGACATCAACAGTAACAGTTTTTCCACCCAATTCGATGGCCAAGGATTGTAAAAGACCATGGGGATGAGAACCTCACCCGTTGAAGGTACGTAACATCATTGGGGATTTATTGAGTGCTGGTGATTTTAAACCTTTCCAACATGCCAAATACATGACACAATTTGAGGCTCCCTCATCCAGAATAGTTCGATGGATTTGTTGATTGTGAACAATAACATCAACTTGGAAAGAAAGTTGGTGGGAGAGTCAGGACGCATAATTGTCTAGGTTAAACATGATCTAATTGGATGAATCAGGATCAACAATGCCAAGAGCGGCCAAGAGAGTTCTACGTTGACTGGGGTAGTGTTGTAGAACTTCTAACGCAGACATAGCGCATGGTGCTTGAGCCAAATCTTCAACAATGTTGTAGTTCTGGGCGGCACATGAACTAGGATTAAAGGTAGATTTATGTATAGTACTCTTAAAAGGGTGTAAGATAGAGTCAAACGTGGGTTTCTCAATCTGAAGTGGTCCAGACGGAGGATTAACCGATGGCAGACTGACAGAGGGTGAAGATGGATCTGGTAAAGTACCAGCACCGTTGGTGTCTTTTCCTTTGTCAGGGTTACCTGGTGTGTCACATGTATTAGAGCGAGTGGTCAAATTGATCCCATTAAACATATAAATATGTGCACTCGACGATGCCTCATTGTTAGGATCGCTAGAAATTCCCCCAGGAGAGGGGGTTTGAGAAACCATGGATTGCTACTGTGGAAAAGGTTGAGTAAGCACAGCAGGTTGTGATTTCCATTGGAAAATTTTGGCCACTTCATTGCGAAGTGGACAATCCCGAGTGTAGTGATCATCACCACAAATGATACATGGGAATTTCAGTTTCTGTTGTGGTTGCTTTTCGGTAGCAGGTGTTTGATTTTTGGGTTGTTCATTATTATTTTTTGATTTATTCTTTGTCTTCTTCTTACCTCTGGATTGTTGTGAAGAGGCAGATTGAACTACATTCACCTCAGAGATCTGAGTTTGGGGGGAGGTAGAGGAGGGTGTAGTTGATTTGGAAAGAGTTTGAGTTTTGATGGAACTGATAACACCATCCGCATGAGATGAGGATGATGGCTTAGAAGGGTCGGTATTAGCTCGAGCAACATTCAGAAGTAAATCATACAAAGTACCAGATTGGGAATAAACCAAATCTAGATACTGAGCCTGAGTTATGGATTGTTCCTCTGTGACTGCACCACCCATAGCGACATTGTGAGCGATCAGGGGTAATAGTGATTTAGTAAACCATTCCGCCAATAGTATGTCGGGAATGACTGCCTTTATCATCCTTCGTCATCGCCTCCACTCATGAATATGGTCAGAGATATGCACAGAGTTAGTTTGACAAAGGGAGGTCAAGATTTCAGTACCCATCTTGTAGCGAATAGGTAGTTGAAAGTGCGTGAGGAAAGACATGGCAAGGGAATTGAAATCATGAAAAGAAGCACGTGGTAGTTCAATATACCACTTTGCTACCAAACCGGTAAGCATTCACTGGAAAAGACACAAACGTACAGAATCATCCATGAGGGAGTTTGATGAACACTACAAATGGAAAGTCATCACATTGTTGTTTGGATATTTTCCAGGGTTTCCGTCAAATTTCGTAATATCAGAAGGAAGTTTAGCTGGAATGACTAGCCAAACCGGTGAATGAGAAATAGGATCATTAGTTAACTGAGACAAGTCTGGGAGATCCAGAGTCGCAAGGAAAGGTAGCTATCGATTAATGTGCGAAAGATACTGGTGTGGCATAGGAACACCAGTAGGACCATAGACTGGGTTAGGTGGATAGTTGTAACCAGTAGGTCCTCCTACATACAGTTGTTGTTGGCTAGGATAAGAAGGATTCGATGGTGCATGAGAAACATTGGCATAACCCGGTGGGTTCTTAACATTATAGGTTGGGTGATTTATTTTCCCGTGGAGAGGATAAACATTTTTCCCTTGAGAATGGTAAGGATTAGCTCCTGGAGGTGGATACACATGAGGCCCATGAGGAGGATAAGACTGTGGTCCCAAAGAACTCTAGGTGGTGTTTGGGATGTCGCCTAGATAAGATTGTCCATAATATGTTCTGAAAGGGACAGGAATGGATACTCCTCCTAGTGGGTTATTATATAAGTGCCCCCCAATGTGGGGTTGGGTAAAAATGCCTCTTGAAGATACTCCCTAGGATTGTGAAGGGTTTCCAGCAAACGAGGGTTGCCCCCCTGCCAGCGGTGGATTTACAATCGGGGTGTGACTGGAAAACAGAGGTTGCCCTCCAGGAGGAGCATGAAAAGGGGGTTGCCCCCCAGGAGGGGTAGGCCCACCATGGAAAGGTAGTCCTCTAGGAGGGAAAAGTGCATTGGATGGTGGTTTCCCTCCATCCGGTTTTGTTTAGCCAACAGGGGTCTACGTTCTCGGGTGAGAAGATGTCCCAGGAAGATCATGTGGAACATGTGGAGCTATAGAGTAAAAGCTTGTAGAAACGGGGGTAGATATTGAATTGATTTGGGGATGAGTAGAGGTGATGAGTCCAACATTAGGATGGATTTGTGTTGGTGTAGCAGTAGGGTGAATAACTTGATCGACTAGGTGATTCATGGTTTGAACGGATGGTATTGTTTCACTAGGAGGGTCATGAGGTTAAAAGGGTTGTCGAAAGGATTCGAAATGTTCATAAAGATCGTGTCTCGATGAAGTCCTCCATATAGAATGAGAAGGTGCGGGATTGGTTTCTACTACGGTGCTAGGATGAATAGGAGTCCTATACTCATCACCAAAGATTGGTTCTATGGATCCCATATATGTTTCGGTAAATATCCTCTCTGGTAATCGTGGGATCTCTTCGTATATGACATTCCCAAGGGATTCTAAAAGAACCGAAAGTGGTTCGAGAGGGGTTACCAACACAGATGTAGTGGGATTTTCAACCGTGACCAAAGCGCCTTCTGAGTTATTTAATGGAGGAGCAATAGCACTTCCAGCGTCAGATTGATTTTCTACCTCTCTACGATAGTTGTCTTCTGGAGGGTTAGGAGGTAAGGGTTGATAGCCTTCCAGAGGAAACCCTTGCATCCTACGTGATCGACGAACACCTTTATCGTCTATGGGCTCAATTGTGGAGAAAAACAGAACACACTGAAAATATAGGGTCAACCAACAAACAGAAACAACATATGCTAATAAAATCTAGGAATCAACCAAGCAAACAAAACTTCTCTCGATGATCATACTAGTTGGTGATGAAATCCAACATCGTGTGATCAAGTCAAGAAGGGGCTATGATATGGTGGAATAGTTACAATGGCGACCTGCTTAATAGACTTTCACCTTGGTGCAAGTTTCCATGCAGTAATTGTGGATTTACCCTCCAAGGAGCCCGAGTGAGTTTGACCAATGTCTGTTCCAAGTACAGTGATACTTCCCTTCACCATCACCTTGTGTAAGTACCTAAAGATTATGGAAACTAAAGACACCAATTCGCAGTGAGTCTCTGGGCGGGTATAGTCGACAGTCCGATCTGAAACGTATGGGAAGGATAACAAGTCTGAAATCAACTCAAGAGTCTCCCACACATAATTGTGGGTATACCTCCAAGTGACCCCCAATATACGATCCAACCACTACAAACAATTGAACCACAGAGGGATAATCTCCGTAATTCACCCGAATGCGACCTCGTGCGTAACCCCTGTGTGAGAGGGGGATCCCAGAAAACCAATATGACAATTGAATTTGACTCTCTGTAGCTCAGGATGCTAATGTTTGTTTTGAAAAACTTTGGAGAGTTGTACTCACAGCCTAATCCAAAGTTCTAACCCTAGTCTACTATTGGTGGAAGATCCTAAAAACAAAAATGTTCTAGATAATTTTTAATTAGAATTCGTTTTAGAGATGTTCTTTACTCAAAGGGTGTATGAAAGTGAAACTGATGGAATGGTGACTCAAATTCCCAAAAAATACATGAAATATGATAAGCAATCATTTATTTTCAATGAACGCCTATTTAAGGGAAAGAGAAAGAGTCGTTTTCACTTTCAAACACTAATATGAAATATCCTGTATCAATTTGTTCTCAATCAAATCTACTGCAATGCTAAAACATTTTCAAAAATGCCTTCTAATATGAAAACCAATCACTAATATGTGTCTTTTTCATTTGTATGCAAACGATGATTAATTTAATGCAAAAACCTCTCCTACCAACTACCCTTTCAGATCAAGGAAATTCAGACAAGCATGATCAGATTTTGCACACATGACACATACCCTCTTGCTATGATTGAAACAAGAAGAAAACAAAAGACAAAAGATAACAAAGAAAAATCAAACAATTCACACAAAAGAGAGATGTTGAATAACAATGGCCTCAAATAACCAAACAAGATGATTCACAGATTTCTGATGCCCTTCACTAGAGTTTCTGCTCAGTCGGATGGGAGAGAAGAAAGAAGTGGATTGATTTCAAGCTCTCAATAGAAAAAAATCAAAAATAATGAAGAAGGCCACCAACTATGAACAAAAAAGTGATTATTTCTCAGAAGGAGGGATGTCAAAGTTCAATGGGAAGAAGCATTGAATCATAAAGAATCTCAGCAAGTCAAAAAACAGGGTCTGGACCTCAAAAAAATGAAAATTTTGAAAAGATTTTGTGAAAAAAGGGGATGGCGCTCTGGTGTAATGGACACCAGGGAATTATAAATCTTTGTCCAACACCTTTAGGGATTGCTGGTGCTCTTCTAACATGGGCACAGGGGCACCAGGCTTAAAAAACTCATAAAAATGTCCAAAAACCCAAAATTTCAATCAAATTTTTGACAGTCAAGCTGAATGTGATGGGGTAAAGAGTCAATTAGCATATGAAATCAAACATATGGGGTGAACAAGGTCTAAAAAAAATCAAAGGGTAAGGCAAGGTCTATGAGGAAAAATCAAAACCAAAAGTTTCGATTCAATTTCCTAGTGGAGTCGCCAGTTTCTGTTGAAGGAAAATCTTCCTGCGGACAGGTAGATCTCCTCAAAGAGACAGACTCTTAACTCTAAGACAAAAAGTTCTTATCATGGTCACTGAATTCCTTTTAGGTCTACACAAACTAATGCATGAAGAGGAAGGAGGAAATATGTACCGTTTACCGATGTTTGTCCATGCACGCTCCGAGTTGAACTCCAATATTGAGCTCCTCGATAAGCCCTGTAGACAAACAAAGTACAACCACTTCCTATTCTATCGAGATTAGTTCGAAGCAGACCTATATAATTAGAGACAAACTCATGTAATGTCAAACACAAATTAGAAAGAAACAAGCCAAGCATATTACATTAATGAGGACAAAACGTTACTTACAACCATAGATGGAATGTAGCAGTTTCGTCAAGTTCTCCTTGCCTAACCCTTGCTCGAAAGTTCCACGATCGGAATGAAAATAGCTTTTTTGATTAGCCTCCACTCCACTGTGTGTTTCCTATGAGATCATAGGTTTCATTCTTCTCATCCCTTCTCCAAATATCACTTATGAGATCATAAGTTTGGTATGATTCTTCATCTAGGTCCCCCTTTCACCATGAGAAAGCTTGCTTATATAGCCATGGAGAGGCTCAACAACTTGAGATATCTTTGGGGTGAGTTGAGGATTTTCCTCCTTGAGTTAGGGATCTTCCCTAAGATCATGGCTGGACTAGGGGTTCGAATCCAACTTCCTTCCAAGATTGAAATGATATTTCCCACATTCTCCTCAACAAACCAACTGCTGCCCAGAATAGGCAACGCTCCCTCAAAAGGGCCATCAGAGAATTATAGCGCTCCCTAGAAAGGTTAGGGGGGCGCTAGTACTTCCAAAAGAAGTAGAGCTCCTCCAAAAGGGCAGAGGTAGTGTTATAATGCTCCCATATAGTGTATAGGGGAGCGCCAACACTCCTGAGAGAGGTATAGGGAAGCACTCTCCTCCAAAAACTCAGTTTTTTGGGTTCTTTCAGATGGCAAGAGGTTCATAAGCCCAATTAATGATTCCTCCTCTTCCAAATCAAGTGTTTGATGTGTGTCAAGTGTCCTTCTCATGTTGTTATGGGAATGACATAGGCATCATGGCAGTATTCTTTCCTTGACACTTGTGACACTTGTGAGAAAAATGCGACACTTGTGACACTTGTAATGACGACACTTGCGACACTATCAAAGTGAGTATTTTTTATGTGTAAAAACTGCTACAATTGGAGAAAGAGAAGAAGCATTGGTCACTAGTGCAGGCATCAACATCAAACATGGAAGCCAGTCACTATAAATACTAATAGAGAGGCTAGATCAAGCACTGAATGGTTAGTCCAAGCTATGTCCCAGGTAAGTTTAAAAACAGGTGAGATCAAGAGTCTCAAAGAGAACATGGAAAATTTGAAGTAAGAGATGAATGTGAAGGATGAAAAGATGGCTCAACTCCATAGAGAAAATCAAGATTTGCATGAGAGAGTCAGCAAGCTAAAAACCAGGTTAAAGGGAAAGATGTTATTGCAAGGATCCAAACATGTAATATTTGATGCTATAGCTGCAAAGATTGCTAAATTCAGGGTTTATCTAAATTTTATCAATGACAAAGATAACATGCCTTCTATAGCTCATAACATATGCATTGTTGTAATTGAAATATTAGTAGAGAATCCCTTGGAGTTGGCCCAAAATACTATTGATTTACTGAATGTTGTACCAACTTATGAACTTCAAACCATTGGTGTGAAAGAGAAGACCGTGTTGATCATTTCATCCAAGAGGATCATTGCCAGGAACAACTTACTCAAATCGGTCTAGAGAAAAGCTATGCAAATGGAGCACAACATACAAAAGTTTAAAGGCACTTTTGAAGAATTGTTTGCCAAAGGCCTTCCATCATTTTTGGATGGTAAAGGCTCATTATACAATCAATAAGACTATCAATCTATCCTCATGCAATGCATAATGGACCATTCTAAGTTCGAAGATATGGAAGAAGGTCTGAAAGGCCCGAGTTTGGTAGAGTATTTGGCTACAGATTTTGAAGTTTTAAACAAGTTTAAAATAGTGAAGGTCGGCATTCCAACCATGTCCTATGCTACATTCATTGACTTGGAAATTCTGATTAAAGAGATGATGGAATAAGAGATCCCCTCTGATCCACAATGGAAAGAAATTGTCTGATTCGGTAAGACAAATTGCAACGTCTCCAGAACCAACAGGGGATCTCCATATGTCACCAACTTTGTAGATCTGGTAGAAGCACAGAGCAAGACATATGTCATGGAGGAAGTTGGACAGTCAAAGAAATTGTTCATGATTTTGAAACATTTTCTTTTTGCTAATTATTGTAAATTGTTTCGTATACTGAAACTGTCAGTTGAGACTATTATAGAAGCTGAAAAATTTCAGTTTCAGTTGTTTTTTATCAAATTGTATAAGTACCGAGAGACTTGAATTGATTAATGTTCGTGGAAGTGAAAGAGAACCTTTTTGGTTGTATCAAACTCTATTTGTAAAGTTTTTGAATCTAAATTGAATATAAATGCAGAAGATTTTGAAGTCTCTATGAAAAGATTCTAACAGGTGGTGATATGAGCTTTGTTTCCTTTCATCGTATGTATTTCCTGTGACCTGTCTTTCATTTGCATTTTCTTATATTTAAATTGAGAGTTAAAGGACTAGAATTCATCATTTGATTCTCTTGGCTTAAGCAATTTAAACTGTGTGATTATCTTCTTAACTAATTCAGAATTCGTTTCGATAATGCTCTGATGTAGTTATTTATTTTCTCTATCTTCCTACACTCTATTTAAATTTAAGAATAACTCAGATTCATCGCCTCATTTAGCCTTTTCCTGTGGAGAGTTATATCAGTCGATGCATGGTTTTTCATTCACTTTCATAATTTTGAGTCAATAGCCCTAAGTGTTCCTCCCCTTCTTTGCCAACAATTTTATTTAAAGGCCCCAAAACAAGCCAAATCTAGCCACCAATTTCCATAGATATACCCAATGACACGAGAGAGACCTATTTGAGTTGAGCAGGCTAGTTCCTCATCTCTAAAGCTAGTTGAAATAGTTACCTCTATTTTTTTTCTATTTAGCTGGACAGATTTACATAGTGCTAACATTCTGGCGTCGTTGTTGGGGACGAAATTGAAAAAACAATTCCCTAGGAAAACGACTTAAATCTATAGTTTGATCCCTAAGGGTGACAGTGGATCAAATACCTTATTGGATGAGATTATTTTTACCCCAATGACTCCATTAATCAGAGACCAGTTGTAATACACCATTTAAAATAGAAATTCTGACTCCTAAGAAAATCCACACCGGGAGAAACCCAGACAACAAGCCTCTAATCCATGTGTCTATCCCAGAAAAGCTTGTACAAAAAAGAAAAGAAAATCACGTAGCCCCTGTGTTGTGTCTAGATTGATATTTTTCATTACCCAAAGATGGATTGACTAGTATCGAAGACCTTGAGTTTGAACTAAAATTCAAACAATCCCTGTTCAGAACCAAATCTGAATCTCATCTAGATGAGACCATCTTTGACGAAAAGAGATTCCAATATTTGATTTTATTTGCGTCAGTCAGACCTGTAGTAACCCCTATTCGATATCAACCACCACTCCAACCCCTCATAGAAACCATGGAAGCCAAATTTTCTCCCCTCATACTACCTGATCAATTGCATGACTTACCTTACGACTACAACCTAAGGATCAAACCATATGATGTTGAAGGTAATATATCAGCTCAGAAGCACCTAGATTGGTTCAACGAATTCATAGACTTGGAAGAGGTAGATCATGAGGATGTGAAAATGAGGATGTTTACACAAATCCTTGTGGGAGACGTGAGGAAGTGGTTCAAAGCCCTTACACCGGCTAGAATCACATATTTTGAGGCTTTTGAAACACTTTTCCTCACAAAATGGGGGGATAAGAAAAACCCCCTTCAGTTGTTGACTCAGTACAACAATATGAAGAGATCACTTGATGAAATGGTGTAGGAGATTTTGGATAAATTCATGAAAGTATATAATTCCATTCCTGATGAAGTAAATCCCCCCCCTAAGGCTGCTCAACTAAAATATGTTGATTCTTTTGAAAGTGACTTCGCTTTATTATTAAGAGAAAGAGGATTTTCCACATTGGATGATATGACAACCAATGCTATAGAGGTAGGAAGTGAACCTGATGGATTCAGACAAAATGAAGACTAACTCTGGAAGGAACCCAAACAGGACCCAAGATAAAGTGTAGCCTTCAATGTCGCAAACATAGAGGAAAGATTTGAAATAATGATGAGAAACATGGAAAGGATGATGGAAAGAATGGCATTGTGAAACATGCCCAACCCTAGAGAACATGCTGATGGTCCACCCAGAAATCCAAGAAGATCATTCGTCCCACAGATCA
Source organism: Picea engelmannii (assembly GCA_009831015.1). Taxonomy (NCBI): domain Eukaryota; kingdom Viridiplantae; phylum Streptophyta; class Pinopsida; order Pinales; family Pinaceae; genus Picea; species Picea engelmannii. The sequence goes on along the minus strand of ML779503.1, from coordinate 862,016 downwards.
GACAAAGAGAGAAGAGAAACCAGGGAAATCATGCATCTCAAGCATACCAAAAAGATCAAGGAAACCAGGGAAGCCAAGGGAATGAAGGAAATCAGGGGGGACAAAAAATAAGGCCTTTTTTTCAGAATAACTATGTGAATGAAGATTATGATGAATATTTTGAAGATAACATGAACTGTTTTTATGCCAAAGAAACTGATGTGCTTTTGACCAAAGAAGAACACAACCGATTCATGGATGCGAGTGAGATCTTTTTGCAAGATGAAGAAGAAAGGATATTAGTAGAGAGATAAGATTATGAGACCGGATTGCAAAATGGAATCATGCAATTCCAAAGGCAGTACAACCTATGAAATCAAAAAATGCCTCCAAACCTTCCAAAAGGTAACCCTCCAAAGACAAATCCCACTGAAGAAGCTCAAAGTAATGTGCCCTCTTCTAGTCATCCCAAAACATACTCCAATGGGAAAGATCCAGTTGTAAAGTTTTCCACTATGAAAGATTTTGCTGCAAAGGATACTTTGGAAAGGGGAAAGAATAAAGAAGAACCTTAGAAGAAACTATTGACGAGAAAAGATATAGTCACCAAAGAGGTAGAAAAAAATCCATCCTCTTTTGATTTTGAAAGTGAGATGGCTAAGATAAAAATTTCCGTACCATTTAATGAATTGATCATGAATAGTGAATACAAAAATTAGATAATCAAAATGCTCAAAATGGGACAAGCCTCTGATACCCTAAACATACAGGACAACCACCCAACCATCCTTTTTGGGCCAAGAGTGGAAGAAAATTATGAAAATGAAGAAGTCCCTCATTTTTGTGTTAGCTTGACGATCCACGACATGAATCTATAGAATGCTATGCTCGAATCTAGAGTATCTCACAACCTGATGCCTAAGGTGGTCATGGACCAATTAGGTCTTCAGGTCATGAGACCTTATCAAGATCTGTTCTCCTTTGATTCAAGAAAGGTAAAATTCCTTGGCATGATGAAAGACACGGTGGTTTCTCTGGCACAATTCCCAACAAAAAATATGGTGATGGATGTAGTGGTCGTTGATATCCCTCCAAAATTTGGCATACTGTTGTCAAGTTCATGGGCAACAAAACTAAAGGGAACCCTTTAGATGGACATGTCATATGCTACTATTCCTATTTTTGGTCAAGATAGAAGATTGTACAGGGAGGTTCTACTTAAATATATGGTCAGCAACAAATCACAACCTACCAATCATCCTATCTACTTGGTGAGTACTGAATTGGGGTCATCCATTTTCTTCAACGCCTTTGTTCCAGAGAAGAAGAGTCAGAAATCATCCTGGCTGATAAAGGTGTACCTAAACAGCAGATGGAGGAACTTTCAGAACAACAGGGTGATGCAGAAGATTAGATATGGAAAATGAATTTCGTTGGAGCTGCATGCAGGGAAGGAGCTGGAGCTGGTGTGTGGATAAATCACCCCGAAAGGAGATGCAAAGTTATTCTCTTACAAACTTGTTTTCGAATGCACCAATAATATGGCCGAATATGAAGCATTAATATTGGGGTTGAAAGTCTTGGAAGAGTTAGGTGCTGAAAGAATTGTTGTACATGGATATTCTGAGCTAATTATAAATAAAATCAGAGACATTTACCAAGAAAAACAACCCAGACTCAGGGATTGTAAAAATCCTGTAGTATAACTCCTTGAGAAGTCTCAAGAATGAAATCTTTTAGCAATTCCAAGAGAATAGAATCAGGTTGCTGACGCCCTAGCCACTTCAGCAACAATTTATAGATTTCTAATTTTCCTCGAGAAAATCTACAAGGTGGAGGTAAAATACAAATCAATAGTACTAGACAATATGAATCATTGGAAAGTCTTCAAAAATGAAAAACATATAGAAAGATTTCTCAAAATGGATAACAAGTTCAAGAATTTGAACATTGATGATGAATATTGTGATGATGAGGTGGATGCAGCCTCCTTCACAAAAGAAGGATATTTTGACAATCATATCACTTGTCGAGATATTGTTCAAATAAAGAGTAATATCATCCCCAAGGGCCTAGTACCATTAGAGAATGTTTTTTATAACAATGACGCAGCCAGAACTCTGAAGATCACAATAAATGAAGGGGACGTGGAAGATTGCAATATTGGGACTCTGGAGGATCCAAACACAGTGAAGATGTCCAAGAAGCTCAAACCTGAAATGAAAGAGAGGTATGTCAAATTAATGAAATAATTCCTTGATGATTTTTCTTGGAGTCATGATGAGTTGAATGTTTATGATACTAGTATTATCCATCATCTCATCCTAATAAAGGAAGAGCACAAGCCTTTCAAATAGAAATTAAGAAGAATAAATTATCTGATTTTATCATTGATAGATAAAGAAGTAAAAAAATTGTTTGAAGCAAAAATCATAGTGTCCCTAAGGTTTTCCAAATGGGTAGCCAATCTAGTACCAGTTAGAAAAAAGAGTGGAGAAATTAGGTTGTGTGTGGACTTCAGGAACCTGAATAAAGTATCCCTTAAAGAAAACTACCCATTGCCTAAAATGGATCACATTTTACAGAAGGTGGTAGGATCCCAAAAGATGTCAATGTTAGATGGTTTCTTGGGATACAATCAGATCATGGTACATCCTAACGATCAATAAAAGATAGCATTCACCACACCTTGGGGAACATTTATGTATGCCAAAATGCCATTTGGACTCATGAATGTAGTGGAAATTTTTCAGAGGGATATGGATATAGCTTTTGCAGATGAAAAGGATAAATTCATTGTTATATATCTGGATGACATTACAGTGTATTTTGCCTCAGATGAAGAACATATCAAGCATCTTAGGAGGGAATTTGAAAAGTGCAAGAAGTTTGGCATATCCTTGAATCCGAAGAAGTCAAATGTTTCCATGGAAGAAGGAAAAATCTTAGGGCATATTATTTCAAAGGAAGGGATAAAGGTAGACCCCAACAGAGTGGAGGGAATCTTGAAGATTATCATACCCAGAAGAAGAAAATAAGTACAATCTTTCCTAGGCAAGATAAATTTCTTGAAGAGATTCAATCCTAATTTATATGAAATCATAAAGCACATCACCAACATGTTAAAGAAGGGAAATGAAATCAAGTGGGTCCCTGACTCTAGAAAATTCTTTGAAGACATCAAGGTAGCATTGACAAAGGCTCCTGTGCTAGCTAGTCCAAATTTTGAAAAAGATTTCATACTATTCTCTTTCACTTCTGAGCATACAATTGTAGGAGTATTACTTCAGAAGGATGACCAGAATTCTAAGAAACCCATAGCATACTACAATAAGACATTGAGAGATGCTCCTCTGAAATACAAAATCATGGAGAAGCAGGCATATTCTTTGGTCAAAGCATTGAAGGAATTTGGGGTTTATATTCTACATTCACATACCACTTCTTATTTCCCCAAAAAATCAGTAAAAGACATCTTAACTCAGCCTGGCCCTGAAGGAAAGAGAGGAAACTAGATTTCATTACTATTAGAATATGATCTTGAAATTAATCCCATGAAGTTAATCAAAGGGAAGGGACTTTCTATACTGATGGCTCAAACAAACTATGAACTCTTGGGGATAAACTTCACTACTGATATGTCAGAGAGTACAACAGAGGAAGAAAGGGAGACTCCACAAATATCTCAGAAATTTCTTAACTCTACATGGTATGTAGACATTATCTTTGTGCTAAAAAATCTGCAAGCTCCTCCTGAATACAGTAAAACAAAGGCTAGATTTTTTAAACTTAAGGCAACAAAAATTTCTATAGTAAATGAATTACTATACTAGAAGGACTCGGAAGGGATTTTTTTTAGTTTTTTGATAGAAGAAGAAGTGGGGAAAACCATCAGAGAGTTCCATAAAGGCGATTGTGGAGGTCACCATTATTGGAAGACGACTGTGCACAAAATTTTGAGAGCCGGTTTTTACTGGCCAAGTATTTTCCCTAATGTTTATAAAGAAGTTTCAAAGTGCCACGAATGTCAAATCTTCAATGGGAAAGGAAAATTGCAGTCTTTTCCATTGAAACCCATTTCAATAGAAGCTCCTTTCAGACATTGGGGCCTGGATTTTATAGGAGAAATACACCTACAGTCCTCGACTCAACACAAATGGATCCTGACTGCAACATATTATGTTAATAAGTGGGTTGAGGCTATTCCTACCTGACAGGCTACAAATGATGTTATCATCTGATTCCTAGAAGACAATATCCTGTCTAGATTCGGATGCCCGATTAAGATTATAAATTATAATGCAGCGACTTTCAAATATAAAAAGTTGGAAAAATTCTGCAGTGATTACAACATTACCGTTGGTCATCCTACGTCATACTATCCTCAAGGGAATGGATTGGTTGAGTTTTCGAACAAAAGCTTGGTTAGAATCATCAAAAAATTCTTGCAAGAAAATAAAAAGGTGTGGCACAAAAAGATCATTCATGCGCTCTGGGCTGACAAGATATCCGCAAAGAGATCTATTGCCACATCTCCTTTCCATATCATTTATGGTACAAAAACTACTTTCCTACTACATTGGGATTGTTGGTAATGAATTTTTTGTATGAGAAAGAAGCGGAAATGAATGTCGGTAGGAGAAGAGAGGATGAACTCATCAGTGTACAATAGACCAGAGAAAAGGCCTTCAATAACACCCAGCTACGTCAAGACGAGAACAATGAATCTTTCAACAAACGCACCAAGGAAGATGACTTCAAACCTAGGGACTGGGTACTAATATGGGATGCCAGGAATGAAGATAAAGGTAAACATGGTAAATTTGATCACCTGTGGCTGGGCCCATTCAAAATTACAACTTACTACGGAGAAATGCATATTTCTTGGAAAAAGGTAATGGAAAACTTGTCGGAGGAGGGCCTATGAATGGTAGGTTCCTCAAGCATTATGTTGTTTGGAAAATCATCACCCCGCCATTCAATGTACATATCCACTTTGTATTTTTTCTTTACGTATGAAAGAAGAAATAAAAACAACATGGTTGAAGCCTGAGGTGAAGGCCCGGAGATGTCCTGAGTAGGTTTGGAGTTTGTGAATAAAGGTAAAATGATTCAGATCACACACACAAGATCATAGCCCAATGGGTAGGCACTTAGTCTATAGTTATTTGCTACCTCACAGGGAGGATATCATCCCTAGTTGGAGCCAATGTTATCACCATAATAATTTCCATATGGTATCCAAGCTTAAAAGTTTTAGTGAAGGGTTATATCACCATGGAGATATGATAAATCAGAGGACCCGGCTATGTCTGATGATGTATGGACAAAACAACGAAGATGTAAAGAGAAAGAATCAACGAAATGTCAATCCTGAAAGTGGCCCGAATCAATAGTTGAGGTGCATATTAGATATTTAACTAATGCGAAGATTAAGTAATTGAGGGAGGGCTGGGGGAAACTGTCGCAGTTTCATTACAGGACATGTGGCGCCCATAGAGGTACATCGGGGGAAAAGGTAGTCTAACTAAAACGACTTCCTCCAACCCCCGATGCCAAAGCCACTGGGAAAATGGGGACCGTAGATCTTGAAGCAGCCCAGATCCACGACAAAAACTTATATCGATGATTGGAGAAACACGAGGATTAATCGATAGAGGGTGGGCCAGGGAAAAATGCCATGGCTTAAATCGTGGATGCGTGCCACCCTCATAGACACATTAGGATGAAAATTGGTCCAGCTGAAACCATTTTCTCCAACCCCCGATGTCAATAGGTACCTATAAAAGGAGGAACCTGCCGACATTATTCTATGATAATTTGAAGCATTTAAATGTTCAAAAATTTGGTGCAAAGCTTCCATTCGAATTTCAAAGCTCAGAACCAAACCAAACTCTTGTTTTTCACTTCTTGACATGTATTCTTCACCATGGCTTCCAATCCTATTGTTTTATCCATGAATGAACAAGATATCTCCTCCAGGGAGGAAACCCTAATTGACAAAGATTTTGACGTTTTTGACATAGAGATAATGGTCTCACCTGTTTCCGTGTCTAGATCAAATTTGTTGGACAATGTTGGAACATGCATACCTTTCCTTGAAGCGGATCAAGCCTTCATCATTCCTTACATCATAGAAATGGTCTTTCCATTCCCTGATTTTGTAAGCTAGTGTGGAGAGAGATATTCTCAGGGAGAAAGAATCATTTTAGATAAATTGGGGTCAGAAGTTATATGTAAAGTAGACATTCCATCACTCTGGAATACTCTCAATATACCAGACACCCCCCTCGGGGTGTCAGAGCCCTTTGAGGAACAGAGAATGATCACAATTTATAGAGAGTGTCTGCCCAAAGTTAAAACCCTATTTCTACAGACCAAAGTCAAGCCTGAACATTATTGAGAGAGTTTTTCATTACCTGCCAGTGTAAGCGTCATGATTATCAAAGTCCAGTTGGTTTGTTCTCTACTAAGTCAAATTTTAGGGTTAGACAATGAAAAATTTGTGGTAGAGGTCATGTTAGGTTTTCTGTTGATGTGCTTTTTGTCTGTTCAGTCAGTCTCTGTCAGTTTTGACAAATTTATTGAAGATAATATCCATCAACAACTGGTTAACTTCAGCTCGTTAAGACATTTCATATATTGCACTCACTTGCTGGGAATGTTTATGGAATCCAACAAAACCAAATTTCCTGAGACTGTTTTTATTTCGACTGAGTGTAAAAGGATCACCATGATCATATTCATCAACAAGATTATGTCAAGGCTATATAGTCTCATTTTTGGTTCATATCTACTGATAGTTCTGGAAGAAATGAAAATCTCATTACAGCCAAATCCAAAAAGCATGGTAGGATACTGGGTGTTTTTCACACAATCTACTGTGATTTGGGTATATGGATACCAGGAAGAACCTTACCTTTTACCATTTTTTCTGACGCACAAGATCTTTTCTTTGCAGTTCATAAGACAAAGATTTATCTCAGAGACAAAGCATTTTCTGAAAGTAGACAAGGCTTCTAATCTGAAATTTCCTTTCACGATAGGTCCCTTTCTGGTGAAGAATAAATCCTATTTTCCCCAGATTCAATCCAAGCTCAATGAATTTGGTTTCACGCAGTTGTAATGGAGAAGATATGATATGCATCAGATCATATCAAAGAGAATATTGGCCAGTAGACAAGGTCCCTATGAACATGAACATGTCAAAGGATTCGATGAGTTGGCCAATCTGGAGACCTATGCAGAGATGGGGGTCACCATGCAACATGATCAAATAAAAAAAACATGACCAACTTCTCAGAAGATCCCAACACAGAAACCTTCCGCTAAGTTGGTTATCAAAGCTCCTCAAATGAGCATCTACAATAAGAGGAGTAGTTCAGAAGCACTAGGTACCAATAGCCATCAAGACACTCTTAAGAGAATGGAAATCACGTCATCATCTAAAGTAGTTGACCTGGAAGAAGAAGAGATCAAAGGGAAAACATGCATGGAGATGGTAGAAGCTACAACCAAGCACGAAGAAACCAATATAGAAAGTAGGACACAAAATGAAAGCAACACAAAAGTCTTCAGCAACAGGAAATACATATTTGACCAAACACCTAGGGCCGTGTATCAGTCTAAGGAAGATTTAATGAATTAGTATGTTGTGAAGGGAAGTGTGGAAAAAAGTGAAATAAGAGACCTTTTACTTGAAGTAGAAAGGACTTCTTAGCATAAGACTTCCTTACTCTCAGTTAGGAATGTGGAGAAAAATACATTTAACATTGCAATGGTCGGTGATGATAAGGTATCCGAGATCAAAATGCACTATGAAAACATTGCTTCCCCTGACAAAGTAAAATTTCATAGGAATGTCGGTGACATGTTATATTCTGATTATCTGATATTGGCACTAAAAGTTGCAAGATTAACAACATACGCATCAAAACTAGATGGACAACTGAAACAAGAAAAAGTGTCCAGCAAAGCATGGATGACACAGGTCAAAAGGTTAGAGTCTAAAGGTCCCCAGGGGTTGAAATATTCTTTGGATGAAAAGGAAAAGATGATCCAAAGTCTAAACAAAAGGATGAAGATGTCACCTATAGATCATCCACAGACAGCATAATTGACTTCATTGCAATAGGAGAAAGAAACATTCAAACAAGAGGCACTCGATTACAAGGCTAAACTGCTGCAATTGGAGAAAGAGAAGGAGCATTGGTCACTAGCACAGGCAGTGACATCAGATATGGTAGTCATTATACCTGATAATACAGAGGATGGATCAAGCACTGAAGGGTTAGTCCAAGCTACGTCCTAGGTGAGATTAAAAATAGGTGAGATCAAGAGTCTCAAAGAGAACATGAAAAAGTTGAAGCAAGACATGAAAGTGAGGGACGAAATGATGTTCAACTCCATAGAGAAAATCAAGATTTGTAGGAGAGAGTGAGCAAGCTAAAAAATAGGTTAAAGGGAAAGCCATTATTGCAGGGAGACAAACATGTAATATGGGATTCTATAGCTTCAGAGATTGCTAAATTTAGGGTTTATCTGAATTTTATCAATGAAAAAGATAACATGGCTGCTACGGCCCAAAACAGATGCACTATTGTAAATGAAATATTAGCGAAGACGCCATCGGAGTGGGCCCAAAATTCTATTGATTTACTGAATGTTTTACCAGCTATTGAATTTCAAACCATGGTGTGAAAGACAGGACCGCGTTGATCATTTCAGCCAGGAGGATCATTGCCAAGAACAAGTTACTCAGATCAGTCTAGAGAAAGGCTATGCAAATGGAGCACAACATACAAGAGTTTAAAGACGCTTTTGAAAAATTGTTTTCCAAAGGCCTTCCATCATTTTGGTATGGTAAAGGCACATTATAAAATCAAGAAGACTATCACTCTCTCCTCATGCAATGCATAATGGACCATTATAAGTTCGAAGATATGGAAGAAAGTCTGAAAGGCCAGAGTCTGGTAGAGTATTTGGCTACAGATTTTGAATTTTTAAATAAGTTTAAAATAGTGAAGGTCGGCATGCCAACCATGTCCTATGCTACATGAATTGACTTGGAAATTCTGATTAAAGAGATGATGGACTATGAGATCCCCTTTGATCCACAATGGAAAGAAATCATGCGATTGGGTAAGACAAAGTGCAATGTTTCCTGAACCAACATGTGATCTCCAGGTGTCACCATTTTAGTAGATCCGACAAAATCTCAGAGCGATACAGATGGCACAGACGAAGTCAGACAGTCAGGGAAATTGTTCATGATTTTGAAACATTTTCTTTTTGCCAATTATTGTAAATCATTTCGTATACCAAAACCATCAGTCGAGACTGTTATAGAAGATGAAACGTTTTAGTTTCAATTTTTTTTTATCAAATTGCATAAGTACTGAGAGACTTGAATTGATTAATGTTGGTGTAAGTGAAAGAGCACCTTTTTGGTTGTATCAAACTCTGTTTGTAAATTTTTTGAATCTGAATTGAATATAAATGCAGAATATTTTGATGTCTCTACGAAAAGATTCTAAGGGGTGGTGATATGAGCTTTGTTTCCTTTCATCGTATGTATTTCATGTTACCTGTCTTTCATTTGCATTTTCTTTTGTTTAAATTGGAGAGTTAAAGGCCCAGAATTCATCATTTGATGCTCTTGTCTTAGGAAATTTAAACTGTGTGATTATCTTCTTAACTAATTAAGAATTCATTTTGATAATGCTCTGATGTAGTTATTTGTTTTCTCTATCTTCCTACACTCTATTTAAATCTAAGAATAACTTAGGTTCATCGCCTCATTTAGCCTTTGTCCTCTGGATAGTTCTATCAGTCGATGCATGGTTTTTCCTTCACTTTCATAATTTTGACTCCATAGCCCTAAGTGTTCCTCCCCTTCCTTGCCAGAAATTTTATTTAAAAACCCCAAAACAAACCAAATCTAGCCATCGATTTCCATAGATATACCCAGTGACACGAGAGAGCCATCTCTGAGTTGAGAAGGCTAGTGTCTCAAATCTAATGCTGGTTGAAACAGTTACCTCTATCATTTTTCTATTCAGCTGGACATATTTACAGAGTGCTAACATGCCCTCAACCAAGTTTTCTGGAAACATTGGTCAGGTTTGACCACCTTTTTGGACTTCGATAGGCTAGTCGAAGATGGAGCGCCTAGGTGGAGCTGAGACTGCGGGATCTCACTTGATTTTTGGACCCAACAAGGGGTTCATTAGGGTTTATGGGATGTCGTCCCATGGGTTTACCCATGATTGGGCCTTTTTGTAAGTGATTGTGTTGGGTTGTGGAAAAGGTACGAATATCTTCCTTATTTCTACAGTTCATGATGTAATCTTGATTGACTTTTCAATTAATTAGGAATAAATAAGATAGGAAATAGTTAATATGTCTCCTATCATCATTATTGAAATTATATTGAATAAGATTCTAAAATATGATTGGAATTGTTTAATTTTGTAACAAGATTTGTTAAATGTTGTCAAACCCGAGATAGTAAAGGTGATCTTAAAGATGCTCAAGCTATTGGAGGTTGAGGACTTTTTGGCGCAAAGCAGTTGAAGATGATTGAGTTTTCTATATTGTAATTTTATAATAGAAAAGCAATCCTAAGGATATTTTGATCCTTGGGATGGCTTAATTTTCCCACATTATTGTAATATATATAGAAGGTAATAGATCCGAAGAAAGGAGAAGAAAAAGAGAATTATATCAAAAGTATTCAGATTTTAGAATTACTCTGCAAAAACAGTTTTTGTAAAATGTTATACCAGATATGGAATCAATAAAGGCTTTGAGCATTTTTACCATTCCGATATACTAAGTTTACAGTAGCAGTGCTTCTGAGGACCAAGGGCCCAGTCTGGAGAAGTTATTGTTTGATATGTAATTGTATCAGTTTTATCTCTGTTTTCTGATTTAAGTTTCTTTTGCAATAGTTAAAATGAATTCTTAAGTGTGCTAGTATGCTATTTTCATATCAAGGGTAGATATTTCTTTCAAGTATTAATGATTGTTGCTCAAATATCTATTGTTGTGGTTTACTACCTGACAGTTCCTCATATTTTTAGATGCGCTATTTTATTCATTTAGATTCATTAGTGTTGTTTCTTTCAAATTAGTTTGCATTTGTTGTTCCTTTCAATTAGTTTACAATTGTCATTCCTTTCAATTAGTTTACGATTGTTGTTCCTTTATGTTAAAGTTATAGTTGTTGTTCTTTTTAGTAAATCTAGATTTACTGCATCTTTCGATTAAATTACAATTGTTGTTTCTTTCCATAGATAGAGTAAATTGCTTCTAAATGATATTTCCCTTCTAGTAATATTTAACAGTTAATTTCACAAGACTTTGCTTAGATTCAATTCCTTATTTTTAGTTAGAAAGATTAAGTTAAATTCATTTTATTACATGTTGGTATTCAGATTTAAATTTTGTTAATGCTTAGAATCTTTAAGTGAATATTTGAGGAACTTGATTGTTGATAAACTCATATATTCTTTGACTACATGATTTTAGCCTCTATAAGTTATCTGCATAGATTTTTCTTATATTCTTGAGATAAAAGACGCATCCTCGGGTTGATAAATTAATGTTAAACTAAGGTTGTTTTTAAGACATCTTTAGACACCAACATTTTGGCGTGAAAATGGTACGGCCACTTTAAGCACCATCGACGGGTCTGGATCTCCATTTTTGGTCAATGGACAACGACTACGAATTTATTATCAACCGCCCTCAAAAGAATCCTTCTACCAGGAAGTATGTAAGGACCCTACCATTCAGGTTTTAGCTAGATGGGAAGGTAACCCAACCACTCCAACTCCATAAATGATACATTATGTTGATATTGTACATGTTGTATATAGCTTTCTTGTAGAACTTATTGTGTTATTAGTTTCCCTTTTTTTTTTAATTATGAAATACACTTGAGAAAATCATAATGAACATAATCAACACTCGTTTCTGTTCCTCACTCTTGATTTATCTTTTCACAGAGACCTTGTCTTTCATGGAAAATCCACCATTTTTTTTTGCAGCAATAAACGGGCAAATATTGAACACTTGTTGTTCCTTTTGCGCGCCTGTTGTTCCTTTTGAACACTTGTTGTTCCTTTTGCGTGCTTGTTGTTCCTTTTGCGTGCCTGTTGTTCCTTTTGAACACTTGTTGTTCCTTTTGCATGCCTGCTGTTCCTTTTGAACACTTGTTGTTCCTTTTGTGCGCCTGTTGTTCCTTTTGAACACTTGTTGTTCCTTTTGCGCACCTGTTATTCCTTTTGAACACTTGTTGTTCCTTTTGTGTGCCTGTTGTTCCTTTTGAACACTTGTTGTTCCTTTTTGCACGCCTCCTGTTCATTTCACCGTTCCTTCCCTACATTGCTGATAAAATGCCAAGCCATTCATGTGGGGTACGACTTTCACTAAATAATTTTCACCATCATTATTTCTAACTATCATCACAATGATCTGTCATTATTTTGTGGACTATATCCCATACCTTATCAAATTGCTTTTTAGATTACTTTATTCGAAATATATTAAACCTACTTCATAACCTGTAACCACCATAATTCATTTATTTTCCCCTTATACATACAAATACACTTGAATGATATTTTGCCTTTATATTATAATAAGGAATATTAGGCACACTTTTACTTGGCATCCTTACACTTATTTACGCCATCCATTACTCTTGAGTAGATGAGCCTCCCTTAATAGATCCGGGAAAAACAAAAAAAAAACAAATATATATATATATATATATATATATATATATATATATACATATATAATAAATATACTAATAAAACTTTTCCCACAAAGAATACGGGGTCTCATCATGAGCCAACCTACCACGATCATAAGATAATAACATAAGTGACATTCCCATTATGGATACCACACCAGGGCAATGCCCTTTGACATTTTCTCATCAAAGGACAAGGGGTCTCATCACGAGATGGCTTGTTCACTTAAGTTACAATCTAGTGAGTGGCATTATCACCATTTGGCTACCAAACCAAGATAGTGGTATTTTTGGAAAAGACGATTCAAATATTTATTAAGGATACAAGCTCATCTAAGGGTTAAAAGGAAACCTTGTCAAGGCTGTGGATGCCTGCTGGTAGAAGTGGCTCTGCCTGTGGTATGGAAGTTTACCTTAAACGCCAAGTTTCTAGGTGTCTCTAGATTCCCTTCACTCAATAACGAGGCTATCATTTCAGATGTATTCAATAAAACGAGAAAAGTAACAACATTATGATACGTGGGATATTATTTTAAATGAAAATATTTAATTTATTTGGCTTATGTATCCTTAAATAATTTTTTTGAGTATAGGTATATTAAATTCAATTTTTTTTCCACGAAAGAGGACTAATGTTTAATGATTACCATTGAAATATGTTGTTTGAAGATTAATGATTGATCCCCATTGGCAGCGACAGTGCAATCATTATCTCTCACCGGAAATACCTACACTCATTACATTCCCCTACGCTGACGGTCGAGGTCGACCTCTACATTAATGAGGGGAGTGGATGCTCGACACACTTCTCGATAAAATAGTAGTAATTGTAATAAATGAAACCTACAAAACACTTGTTGTTCTCTGATATTTTCTATTTTTGGTAATATTTTCTCCACACTAGTCTAACCAAATCTACAACCAGGAACGCCAGTCATTTCCATTTTCTCACAAAAATGGGTGGCAGAAGTGTGCGCAGGGAGACAAAATTGTTACATATTATAGAACAGTCAAGAGAAATCTTACAGTGTCTGGGGTGGACGAAATATATTAACTGGTTGCAAGGATATAATACGAACGTCATGCTTGAATTTCTTCAGAATCTGCAAGAAGAAAACTCCATAGTCCGAGGCATACAAATTCCAGTTACTTCAGAAATCGTAGTTGAAGCCACAAGGCTCCCTAACATGGGAATTCAGTGGACAGGAAGGTATACAATACTTAAGGAAGCCATAGAAACCTTTATAGACCCTGGAGAAGAATTGGACAAGAAGGGGAAGGGACTTAATCCCAACGCCCTTAGTGAACCATGGAAAGAACTGGATGGAGTAATTCAAAGATATAATAACTGTGATTGACGGTATGACGTAATTTGACCAAGTCACCTCAAATTGTTGGCGGCACTCAAACAAAGGTTAGTGGTCAATCTACCTTTTTTTTTCTGAATGCCATGTTACATGATGTTTCTTTAAGAACATAGAAGTCCAAGGATCCTGTTACTGTTATCAATCACCATGGATTAGTTAAATTGATAGTAAACAAGGCTTTAAGTCAAACTCAAGTAACCTGGGATAATCTCATTGAGAACAATAGACTTGTACAGCCTGAATTATGTCATGAGGATCCACCACAGGGAATCGAAGAGAAACGGAGAGAGGATGTCACTGCCCAATTAGACATTACACCTCCCCAACCCAAAATTGAGACAGATGCTGCCAAAATTATAGAAGCTCAGACTTCACAAACATAGGCATTAATGAAAAAGAGGAAAAGAGCAACTGATGCTCCTAAATCCACCTTTGAGAAAAGAAGGAGAAGAAGACGAACAGGAAACCCTGAACAAATTCGGGAAATGAATGAGGCAATTAAGGATGTTTCAAAGAAATCCCTACGGGAAAATGTTCAAGAAATCGAGAAATCGGAACAAAAGAATGATCATGAAGACACCCAGCCTGAATTAGAGCACCTGACAGAACAATTTTTGAAAAATTATGAAGTAGAAATTTCTTAGGTTTTAGGGAGTTTGGGAACTTCCATTGACAGGGACAAAATTAGATCAGAATCATACCAAGGGGAGGCTTCTTCTTCAAAACCTACCGAAAATTTCCCTAATTTTGAAATGTTATTTTCAAAAGATGTAGCATAGGAAGAACCTCATCTTAAGGAACAAAGCCCCCCTGAACAGATAGAATATTTGGAGAAAACAGAAGAACAACTATATGCTGACCAGAATGAGGAAGACCTTAAGCCCCTTCACAAACATAAATCAGACAAGAACCATAAGAGAAATAGAAAGCTAAAAAAGGAAAATAAACTGTTGAAGAAGAAAGATAAGAAGGCTGAAGTATTAAAGAAGAAGGTGGGCAAACTCAGGGAAATTATTAAAGAATTGAGGAAGCAGCTAGAACAAGCAGATAAGGCCCATAGAAGAAAGAAAAACAAAAGGGCTAGAGTGCAAGGAAGAAGCCCTCTTCCTAAAGAAGAAGTCACTACAAACTCTGTAGGGATACAGAAAAACCCTGGAGAAATAGTATTAGAAGAGGCAATAGCTCAAAATGAGGAAGTAATTCCCTTAGAAACATAGGAAATGGTGACAACTACATAAACAATTGATGTTGAGGTGCAGACAGATACCCCAGTCTTAGATGAAACATCTCAACTCCTTGATTAGAATGCTACCATAAGGAGATTGGAGGAAGAATTGATGCAGTCTTAACAAACCTTGATTCAAAACAGAAATGAATTACTAACTATGGCAGAGCATCAGGCACTCCAGTCCCAGAAATAGAGTGCTATTGTGGACAGACTATAAGCAGAGATTACACAGGCCCAACAAGCATTAAATCAATCTAGGGAGGATATGGGTGCTATGGAAGAATACCAATCATCCCAATCTCAAGCACAGGGTGCCACCATTGATAAGCTAAAGGAAGAGCTGGGACAAGCCCAACAAGCATTGGCTAAACACCACGATGAGATGGTCACTAGGGATGAACATCAAAAGATTTTTAAAAAACTGAGGGGCATGACAACAATAGAGAGTGAGACCTATGCTGAGCTCAATAGATCCCAAGGGAAGGTGAAGAAGGTATAAACCCAATTGGAAAAATCTTTGGAGAAAATCAAAGAAATCTGTGATGTCTACTCTGATGCCATCAATTGCAGAGCCCCTGCCACCAATTACACTTTATTCCTACTGGAACACTATTTGTTATTGAGAGTGAAGGCTATCAAAGTAGGTAATCCCATTACATTTTCCACTGTACCTGAGTTTATTTCATGTTTCAGAGAGAAGGACAAAAAGATACAATACCTTATGAGTGAGTTATACTTTCATAATTTCATTCTAGAAGAAGAAAGGAAAGATAACCCTCGCCCATTCATAGGTGACATACATTTTTAGGAATTTCTGTCATTTACTCAGAACCAAGTAAGATGGGGTAAATATCACAAAGGCTTCCTAATGAGGGAAACTGGGCTAGATCTCTAGTTCAGAGGAGAGCCTCCAAAGTCCTTTGCATCCATTATGTGACATAAAATCTTTATGAAAAGAGCGAGGGTCGTAGACTCCTTATCCCCTATCCATATACAAGTTATACATTCAGGTATCACACATTTAAGAGATCTTAAGGAAGAAGTTGTTGCTGCTTCTAAAATGAGATGGGATGCATCCTCCAGTGAAGTAAAGAGTAGGAAACCCTTTGGGTACAGGAATTTCCTTGCAGCTACCTTCAGAATAGAAAGGTATTCTAGACAGCACCAAGAGGAAGGACCTACTTGGATGGGGTGCAGATATAATCCCCCTATCATTTGGTTTCCTATGGAAAGTTACCAAAAAGATTATCAAATTAACAAGAAAAGGGTCTTGGAAAATGTTTAACAGGTAGCGTATGCTTGTCATTGATGAAAAGTACAACAGTGAATATGGCACGAGTATAGGAAGAATGTAACAGACAGGAATCAGAAGTAGTTCGGGAAGACGTTGTAGAGGGAATGAAATTGTCATTGATGGTAGGATCAGAGTGTGCATCGATGGAAAAACAGGTACAGTGTAAGCTTGGAGGAGAAGCATCGGTGATCGTTGGATCCCATCTCGAATTCCCGATGGACGTTGGATCTGAATGTAGATAAGAAGAGCGCACTGAAGAGGAGGATAGATCTGAGGTGTTAGATCCAAGCGTGGGATTCGACCATCGTTGGATCAAGCAGAACCTGCACGTTATTTAAAGTGCAAGGAGAAGAGGTAGTACAAAATCTCGAAAGAAGGAGGACCGTCCATTTACAGGCAAGACGCGTGAAGATATATCGTCATTTCACTGACTGGAGATTCAAAGGAACAGGGTTCCCTAACCTCTCAAAATCACGATATGTGAAATCGTGATCTAATCTAAGCCGTCATATTAAGGTTGAATCTGGACCGTTGATTCCAGTCCTTGTTGGAGTTTCGGGGATCGAGAGTTGGACATGTCAAAGATTATTGACATCAAGAATCCCGATATCGCGATATGAAAAATAACGATGTAATATGAGCCATCGGATTAGATATCAGATCTGGACCGTTGATCTAACTCCATATCGGAGTTTTGCGAATCGCGACATGGAGAGGCAAAGAACCAAATGCAGCAAGAATGTTGAAATCGCGAAATCACGATTCAATCATAGCCATTGAACCAAGATCATATCTGAACCGTTGATCTAACTCCATATCGGAGTTTCACGAATCGTGACATGGAGAGGCAAAGAACCTGATGCAACAAGAATTCCGAAATCGCGAAATCATGATTCAATCGTAGCCATTGAATCAAGATCACATCTGGACCATCGATCTGACTCACGTCAGCTAGGAACACGTGGCATAACCAGGTAATAACACGTTTCAGATTGATTCAACATTTTAGGCACATCTAAGTCACAAATCAGAGTGACATGGGGTAGTATTCAACACGTGTCAATCCACATGTGACGTCAGCAAATTTACACCACTTTGGAGTTTCGGTAATCAGGAGATGGACAGATGTTGGAGGACAAGGAGGGGCTAAATCGAGCGCGCCTTGTCGCACGGTCAGGTGGAGAACAGACGACTGGTGGGGAGGAGAATGATACAAAAGGTGACATGACAGGAATGGGGCCCTTCCTCGATACCCCACCATTTTGGACCCCCCCCCCCCC
>ML779503.1:820230-839987 GCA_009831015.1 Picea engelmannii | reverse complement strand
TCTTAGGGTATGCTACAAACAATAAAGGATACAGATGCTATAATAAGAGGCTGCATAAAATGGTTGACTGTATTGATGTAAAAATTGATGAAGGAATCCCAGCAAGAGAGGTGTACAGTAATGAGTCTTCTACAGAAGACACATCTAAAGTTGAAGATGAACAGGTCCAAGAATTAGAAAATGAAGACTGTGAATCAGATGAATACTCATACACTCAGACAAACTCAAATCAGCAGTCAACTACAAATTCTTCCTCCAGAATCATTCAAAAGAATCATCCTACAAGTCAGATAATTGGAGAAAAAGACAAAGGTGTACAAACCAGGAGAAAGCTAATAAAAACCTTTGAACAATCTCATATAGCTCTCATATCCATGCTGGAACCCAAGAATTTTAATGAAGCCAGCGAAGATGATCACTGGGTTAAAGCAATGAATGAAGAACTTGATCAGATTGAGAAAAAAAATACATGGGAGATGGTTCAAACACCCGAAGGTAAAAATGTCATTGGCTCCAAATGGATATTTAAGAATAAGTTGAATGAGCAAGGACAAGTTATCAGGAACAAAGTGAGGTTAGTTTGTAAAGGCTATGCTTAGATAGAAGGACTAGATTTTGATGAAACATTTGCACCCATAGCAATATTAGAAGCCATACGAATGTTTCTTTCCTATGCTTGTCATAAAAGGTTTAAAGTCTACCAGATGGATGTCAAGTCAGCCTTTCTCAATGGAGATTTAAGTGAAGAAGTCTATGTGGAACAACCAGAGGGTTTCAAATTGTCTAATAACCCTGAATTAGTATGAAAGTTGAAGAAAGATTTATATGGTTTAAAACAAGCCCCTCGAGCCTGGTATCACAGACTGGATACGTATCTCAAAGACAAAGGGTTAAAGAGAGGAACAAGTGACAACAATCTGTATATTAAGACAGAGGATAATGATTTGCTCATCGTACTGGTCTATGTAGATGACATCATCTTTGGATGTAATAAGGATTCACTGGTACAATGGTTTGCTTCTCCCATGGAGTCTGAATTTGAAATGTCTATGATAGGAGAACTATCCTTTTTCCTTGGTCTGCAAATTACTCAGAGGCCCGAAGGGATGTTCATTTCTCAAGAAACATATCTAAGAGAAATGATGAAAAGGTTTCAAATGGAAGAGTCTAAACCTGTGGGTACACCTATGGTAATTGGATGTAAACTAAGAAAGGATGATGATTCACCTGATGTTGATCAAAGCTCATATCGATCAATGATAGGAAGCCTATTGTACATCACAACATCTTGCCCAGACATAATGCATGCAGTAGGAATGGTAGGAAGATATCAGGTTGCACCTAAATAGAGTCATTTGCAAGCTGTCAAAAGGATATTCATGTATTTAAAAGAAACAATGACGTATGGTTTGTGGTATCCCAGAGATCAAAGTCTTCAGTTGACTGCTTATTCAGATGCAGATTGGGAAAACTGTGTTGATGAGAGAAAAAGCACTAGTGGAGGAGCATTCTTCTTGGGTGACTCCTTAGTAGCCTGGCTTAGTAAAAAGCGAGGTTCCATTTCTTTATCAACCACAGAGGCAGAGTACATTATTGCTGCTACTTGTTGCACACAGGTATTATGGATGATTCAGACACTAGCAGACTTAGAGGTAAAATACACTGCACTGATCCCAATTCATTGTGATAACACTAGTTCCATCAGTGTGTCTAAAAATCCTATCTTCCACTCCAAGACAAAACATATTACCATAAAATATCATTTTCTGAGAGAGCATGTCACCAATCAGATTTTTCAGGTCCATTACATTCCCACTACAGAACAAATCGCAGACATCTTTACTAAACCCCTAGCCAAGACAGCGTTTGAACATCTCAGACAGAAGCTGGGTGTCATTTCGTTTCACACCTAAAGAGTCCATCTTATTAGGGGGAGTTGTGTATTGTTTGAATATATAATGCCTCCTAAAATTACTGCAATAGTTCAGGGGGAGCATGTCTCTTCTTTGACATTTATGTCAAAGGGGGAGAAAAGAATTTGGGTGCCTTAGTTGCCATCAATGCTAAAGGGGGATATTGTTGGCTAATGTTTAACATGTAGCGTATGCTTGTCATTGATGGCAAGTACAACAGTGAAGATGGCATGAGTATAGGAAGAATGTAACAGATGGGCATCAAAAGCAGTTTGGGAAGACGCTGCAGAGGGAATGCACTTGTCATTGATGGCAGGATCAGAGTGTGCATCAATGGAAAAACAGGAACAGTGAAATCTTGGAGGAGAAGCGTCGGTGATCATTGGATCCCATCCCAAATTCTCGATGGCCGTCAGATATGAATGTAGATAAGAAGAGCGCACTGAAGAGGAGGATAGATCTCAGGCGTTACATCCAAGCACGGGATCCGACCATCGTTGGATCAAGAAGAACCTGCACGTTCTTTAAAGTGCAAGGAGAAGCGGTAGTACAAAATCCCGAAAGAAGGAGGACCGTCCATTTACATGCAAGACGCATGGAGATAGATCATCATTTCACTGACTGGAGAGTCAAAAGAATAGGGTTCCCTAACCTCTCAAAATCGCAATCTAATCTGAGCCATCATATTAAGGTTGAATCTAGACCATTGATTCCAGTCCTTGTCGCAGTTTCGGGGATCAAGAGTTGGAGATATCAAAGATTATTGACATCAAGAATCCTGATATTGCGATATGAAAAATCACGATGTAATCTGAGCTGTTAGACTAGAGATCAGATATGGACTGTTGATCTAACTCCATATCAGAGTTTCACGAATAGGGACATGGAGAGGCAAAGAACCAAATGCAACAAGAATTCCGAAATCTCAAAATCGCGATTCAATCATAGCCGTTGAACCAATATCAGATCTGAATCATTGATCTAACTCCATATTGGATTTTCGTGAATCGCGACATGGAGAGGCAAAGAACCCAATGCAACAAGAATGTCAAAATCGTGAAATCACAATTCAATCATAGCCATTGAATCAAGATCACATCTGGACTGTCGATCTGACTCACGTCAGCATACCACGTCAGCTAGGAACATGTGGCATAACTAGGTAATAACACGTGACAGACTGATTCAACATTTCAGGCACATTTAAGTCACGAATCAGAGTGACACGTGGCAGTATTCAACACGTGTCAATCCATGTGTGATGTCAGCAGATTTACACCACTTTGGAGTTTCGGTAATCAGGAGATGGACAGACGTTGGAGGATAAGGAGGGGCTAAATAGAATGAGCCTTGTCGCACGGTCAGGTGGAGAAGAAACGACTGGTGGGGAGGAGAAAGATACAAAAAGTGACATGACAGGAATGGGGCCCTTCCTCAATACCCCACCATTCCGGACCCCCCCCCCCTTTAATTAAAGGTAGAATGGCAAAGGGAGTCCGGAATCTCATGAGCGTCATTGATCTGGGTACTTTAATCCTGATCACTCGAGAGATGTGTGCCCAATTTCGGACCCCCCCCCCTCCACTTAAAGATAGAATGGAAGGGGGGCTCCGGAATCCAATCCTGACCGTAGATCTGGGAGCACAGATTCTAGTCGTCCAGATTTTCTCGCTACATAACCAACGATGCAGGTGAATTTGAACAAGATCGGAGGGCAATTGTAGCGTGACATAGTATAACTGCCAGAGACCACTGATGGTTTCAGATAGGGGACTCAAAGACACTTGAGGTTGAGTGACAGAGAAGGTGAAGAGCCATTGATAATCTTCAAGAGGGATAAAGATGTTCGTGGAAAATATTGACAGCTGGATTGAGAGGTTGAGAAATCTTAGTAGAACATCCAGTGATGCTGGATGCATGGTGGAAAACGACCAGAGAAGCTGAAGAGTCACGATGATGATCAGACAGAGAACTCAAGTTGTAGAGGAATTTGGCATGGAGTGTGCATGCAGAGGCATTATGAATATTGCATGCACAAGATGCACAGAAGCTATATATACACGCTACAGAGAAGAGAAGTGATCATATTGTTGTTGCAGTTTGATGTGGTTGTTGTTGTAGAAGATGATTCATGTGTGAAGAAGGAGGAGAGTGCAGCAGCTGAATTTCATAGAAGAGGAACTGTGGAGTAAATGGACATGGTGCACAGATCATAAAAAACAGAAGAGAAGACAACACAAGTCATGTGTGTAGAAAGACAATGAGGCAGATAGAGCAACGAAATGCAGCAGAACAATGATGAGTCTGGTAAGCCATCGTTGAACATCATATCACTGTAATAAGTTTCAATAGAAAAGATTTATATTTCAGGGTGGAAGGCAGGTGCTAGGGAGGATTGTTGTCCTTGTTGGTTCAAGTGGGTTCTTGAACACAGGGAGTTGTAGCTTCCATCTGGTTGTAGCCAAAGAAACCAGGGTGGCAGGGTGGTGCAAGGGAGAGCCCTTGTTCTCTGTTATATAGGTTGGTGCCTGTATGATTGGAAGTTGGTGCTTCCATCCAGTTGGTGCTGGAAACACTCAGGGAGTTGGTGCTTCCTTCTAGTTGGTGCTAGAGAAACCAGGGAGTTGGTGCTTCCTTCTAGTTGGTGCTAGAGAAACCAGGGAGTTGTTGCTTCCTTCTAGTGGGTGCTAGAGAAAATAGAGAGTTGGTTCTCTCAACAAGTTGCAGCTTGCAAAACAAAGGTTGTAACCTCATTATGAGTTGGTGCTCATATGTATGATAATGTAAAGAATGTAACTATTACTTATCATATAAAGAAAAAGAGGTTTTTACCCTGTATGGGTTTCCTTGAGAAATATCTTTCTCTGTGTTTCTCATATAGGTGACTGATGCTAAATGTGCCATTGTTTATTTCCCTGCATTATTGTGATCATCATTCAGTGTTTCTGCAAAGAGTTCAAAAATAAGCATAATTGTTTAAGCTCAGAAACAACTGATTCACGCCCCCTCTCAGATGTCCAACAAAAGGAGGATGATGCTTTTGGAGAGCTCAAAAGAAGCAATGGATTCAGGAGGCCTGGTGAACCAACCTTTCCACCTTACAACATTATTGCTTTACATGTAAAATCTTTTCCTGCATGAGGACATGCAAGAAGGTAAGTTCGGGGATATGTTGGGTTGTGGAAAAGGTATGAATATGTTCCTTATTTCTAAAGTTCATGATGTAATCTTGATTGACTTTTCAATTAATTAGGAATAAATAAGATAGGAAATAGTTAATATGTCTCCTATCGTCATTATTGAAATTATATTGAATAAGATTCTAAAATACAATTGGAATTTTTAATTTTGTTACAGGATTTGTTAAATATTGTCAAACCCAAGATAGTAAAGCAGATCTTAAAGATGCGCAAGCTATTAGAGGTTGAGGACTTTTTGGCGCAAAGCAGTTGAAGATGATTGATTTTTCTATATTGTAATTTTATAATAGAAAAGAAATCCTAAGGATCTTTCGATCCTCAGGATGGCTTAATTTTCCTAGATTATTGTAATATATATAGAAGGTAATAGATCTGAAGAAAGGAGAAGAAAAAGAGAATTATATCAAAAGTATTCAGATTTTAGAATTACTCTGCAAAAACAGTTTTTGTAAAATGTTATACCAGCTATGGAATCAATAAAGGATTTGAGCATTTTTACCATTCCGATATACTGAGTTTCTAGTAGCAGTGCTTCTAAGGACCAAGGGCGCAGTCTAAAGGAGTTACTGTTCGATCTGTAATTGTATCATTTTTATCTTTGTTTTCTGATTTAAGTTTCTTTTGCAATAGTTAAAATGAATGCTTAAGTGTGCTAGTATGCTATTTTCATATCAAGGGTAGATATTTCTTTTAAGTATTAATGATTTTTGCTCAAATCTCTATTGTTGTGGTTTACTACCTGACAGTTCCTCATATTTTTAGATGCGCTATTTTATTCATTTAGATTCGCTAATGTTGTTCCTTTCAAATTAGTTTGCAATTGTTGTTCCTTTCAATTTGTTTACAATTGTCATTCCTTTCAATTAGTTTACGATTGTTGTTCCTTTCCGTTAAAGTTATAGTTGTTTTTCTTTTCAGCAAAGCTAGATTTACTACATCTTTCGATTAAATTACAATTGTTGTTTCTTTCCATAGATAGAGTAAATTGCTTCTAATTGTTATTTCCTTTCCAGTAATATTTGACAATTAATTTCACAATACTTTTCTTAGATTCAATTCCTTCTTTTTAGTTAGAAAGATTAAGTTAAATTCCTTTTATTACATGTTGGTAATCAGATTTCAATGTCATTAATGCTTAGAATATTTAAGTGAACATTTGAGGAACTTGATTGTTGATAAATTTAGATCTTCTCTGACTACACGATTGTAGCCTCTATAAGCTATCTGCGTAGATTTTGCTGATATTCTTGAGATAAAAGACGCATCCTCGGGTTGATAAATTAATGTTAAACTAAGGTTGTTTTTAAGACATCTTTAGACACCAACAGATTGTAAAAGTATAAATAAGAAATAATGTAATGTAGTAAGGGGGGGTGTGATGGGGATGTAATTGGATAAGTGCAAGAGGCAAGTAGTTCTGATTTTTTTTGTGCAACTGAATGTGTATGTAAGGCTTTGTTCTTGATAGAGTAGTTGGCTCTGTGCCTTGACCTAATTTTGGGAAGGTGGATCTGGTGCTCAACACATAGATCACCTATCTGACGTGAGGCTTGGCTCTATGTCTTAGTGCACAGAAGCAGATGAATGTATGATATTGAAGACTAATAAAGAATAAGAATTTGTTCATGGACGTAGCCCCACACTGGGGTGAACCACGTATATCCTGTGTTGATGGTTTTCTTTGTGCTATGATGTTTATGTTGCAGATCTTCTTAGTGCATTGAATGTTATGTATGATATGTAGATCTATGAATGATTAATGATTTATTTATGTTGAACCTGTTAGATATAACTTATGAGGCTAAGTGCGATGTGTATTTTTTCATTATTACTGCGTCGATCTATGTTTAGGGGTTATTTTGTGATATGAATAAAGTTGGTTAAACTAATGCATCTTGTTCTTAAGTGCTCTGCGAAGTATGGTCATCACAGATCTGTGTCCCAGCTTGGTTACAAACACCTGAGTCTTGTAACCCCCCCTTCTTCTACCTCGGGTGAGACTTCATTTTCTTCATAGGTGTTTCCGAAAGGGCCAGTATTTAGGGTTTTGTTGGTGCGTTGTTGAAGCATTGAACCCTAGGTCTACCCCTGTGCCAAAAATAGGTTTTGAATTTGTGACCAAACCAATAACATTTGTAACATCTCATTGTATGAAAAAAATTTGTTGTGTGGTGTTGGGCTCTAAATATGTCCTAAAATCAACCTCTATGCATCAGCCAAAGGTAGGCACTGGCACAAGCATTTTACTTGTTGCCTACGTAGGTGCTTACCTTCTGTTTTCATACCCAACCTCCAGAGATGCAACACCTATAAAGGAACAATAATCGTAAAGGGAACGATAGTTGTTCCTTTCAAATGAATAACAACTACCCTCAAAGGAGCAATAGTCGCACGAAAGGAATGACAGTTGTTCCTTTCAAATGAATAGCAACTACACTCAAAGGAACAATAGTCTTGCGAAAGGAACAACAGTTGTTCCTTTCAAATGAACAACAACTACACTCAAAGGAACAACAGTCGCGTGAAAGGAATGACAATTGTTCCTTTCAAATGAACAACAACTACAGTCAAAGGAACAACAGTCGCTACATTGGGCTAAACTTATGTTTGAATTAATTGCATTGTAGTATTTGCCCAGCTATTCAATTGTCAACCAGAGGAAGTCTTTTATTTCAAAGTTACTGTGCACAATATATGCAAGCAACAAATTCCAACTAACACTATTATCTATTTAATAAAATAAAACACATTACTTAAAATCAATAAAATCCGCTCTTGCTTGAAAATACACTCAGCTGAAATAAAACCAGTACCACACTCTTACATAATTTAAAGGATTATTAACAAAATGAAGTAAGAACAACATGAATTGAATCTTACTATAAGAGCAATCTAATAAACACCACACAACTATAAGCAGTGATCAACTAATCATAAACCAAGATAAATTAAGACAATGAAAAGAAAAATACAAGTAAATGAATAAGACCAACACATACCAAATTGAGGGGGCCCTGCCTCATATAGCAAGTGTGGCCAAAAGACTTACAAGATTAAGAGAAAGTTGCACATAATTGCAGATCCATCAACTCCTTTGTATTATTGAAGAAAACTAAAAAATTACATAAGTTCAGATCTTTCTTACAAATAAATTCTATATAATTTCATGATTTCCCCTCTCCTGATTGAAGAGGTATTTTTTATACAAATCAAATCCCCAAATCCCTGGGTTTCTCAAACAAATTGCTAAGTTTATAGAATCAGACGTAACTGTAAATATGGAAAATACCCTTTTAAAGAACCAGTTATTTCTCTCAAACCGTAGCTCCAATTGGAGAACGACCATCAATAAACTCAATTGGGCCCATTCTTAACAAAACCCATGTCTTGGATTTTCGAGATTCATCCTCATATACTCACAATATTCCACGCAAATTCACCTCTCCTTATCTGCCACATTTTTCACTGAAAACGGTTAACCACGAGTTGGAACTCACATGTGTCATTTGGAGGTTGGAACCTTGACTGCCGCAACTATTGATACATAAAATCACTCGTCAAACCATCATCAAAATAATCATTCATAATAGTCTTTAATTCATTAAAAATGACAGAAGAATAATCATTATTAACCACTAAAGAATAACAAGAATAATATGTCGTTTTATGAGAAGTTGTAGCAAATGTATGGCAAGTGGAATGATAAATGAATGATAATAGGATGGAGAAGGGATGGACTGGATGTCTATAGATGATGAAAATATGGACAAATATGTGACCCAACATCTGCCCCACACTGAAAATGTTGCATGCCCTCATGCAACTTAATACATTGCGTTAACCAAGCTGTTAAGGACTCATTTGAATGTTGTTGATACAATGGATTTTCATGCAAATCACAACTCATATGAAGAAGGTATTTTGATAGTTTTATATGTCACAATTTAATCCAAATGCTTGCCAAAAATCATAACAATCCAATACACAAATCCCAAGGTATCCTGTTGTTGAAATTCCTCATAATTGAAACTCTCCTTAAACAGTTTTGACAACACCACATAGGCATGTTTAGACTAATCCCATGCTTCATCATATCAAAAATCATGACAACCCAGTTCATCATTTGGAAGATATGCCCAAATCAATTTCTGCACTTTTTTGTAGAAAAATAACATTTATGAGAAAAATAAATATGAATGCAAAATGAGAGAACAAACCATCATGCGTAGTAACCACCCCACATTGATTTTATAGCATGTCCTCATGCTACATTATGAAATCAAACTTAAACACAATCTCAAAAGAGATCCTCCGCAGAAAACTAATGCATAAGAAGACAATCATCTCTGAGTACTCCTTGCTTATGTATACAACACAATCACCATCAAATTCCCTCAATAAGTTTTGTTTGTACTTTAAGGCAACATTTTTAATGGGGAAACAATCTACAAACCTTGAATCTAGTCATGAGCTTGCTGCAAAATGATTAGTACAGGATATCTTTTACTGCTAGTTGTAAATACCTTATCAATGCTTGAATACCAATCCTCCAATCTTGGAAATCCATCAAATGTTATCTTAGAATGTGATTGAGATGGCCATGTCATGTGTTTACCATCAAATGCTTAACCATATGTATTTGACAATCCACATACCATATGATATACCCTCCAATAATCTCAGTTTCACTTATGGGGATTGCATGCCTGTAATCATGGGATTCCAGATCTCAAAACAACTTGCTTTGTTTGTAGGTTACCTCACATGTTTTCATCATTGATAACAAGTCTTCTTTTCGATGAAAATTCATAACATTAAGAATGTATGGAACAAATTTTTTACCATCATTATGAAGTGCTCAGAATTTGTGAATCAATACATGCATCAGTGTATCATGAACCAAGAAAATGAACCACATACCTTTGTATTTTTACCCATGTGTTTAAAAGAAAATGACTGCTACAATAGTTTATTTTACTGTAGGTTCTTGTGGACAATCAACTTCCTTCTGCAAATAGATTCTTGGGCATGCATAGTAGCTGGTCCATTCTTCACGTAATGAAGATAAATCATAAAAAAAATGTAGCCAACCAATGACAAAATCTGGAAATTCCAATAAGTTTGCCCAACACCAAGGTAAATTTCTTGCGACATGTACCAATGGTGACCCAATTTTCTACCATAGATTTCATGCTAGACTGTATTAGCATGCCAAAATATAAGTACACAATGGAGATCTGAATTTTCCTTGGATATACCTTCACTTTCTAAGATTTCAACAATAAAATTATGATGCTGAGAATAGATGGTTGAATATGAAACATGGGCGGAAACTAATGATCGTTGTTGCATGCCAAAGATAATGACTCAAAGTGATTTTTTCTTTTTTGTATGGTAGCATAGGCTTCTTCTATTGCTTGCAATAACTATGGGAAATGTGCCTCTGAAACAAGCCACTATAGAAATTCTTTTTTAAATTTTGGGTGGAGACATTGTTTCAATTTCCTTTTAATAACTACGTCCTTCCATTAGCATTTGTGTAGACAACTACACATGTGTTTTCATAATGGAAACAAAGTCTGCCACAAAATCATCATACTACCACCCAAGAGAACCATTATCATGCTCCCATGGTAAATATTATGAGCACATAACCCTGTTTTAAACAATGAAGTATATCGAAAAGCGAGAAAAACAAGCACAATGTCCATATGGAAGGCTTAGGCATTAATGAAAGGGTTAGCATCGTAATCATTCTTGGGACATCCATTAACTTTGTAGCATATCAAATCCTTATAACATGTATGAATCAAATCCATATAACACATATGTTGTATCCTTTCATGAATCCATAACAACAACTTTTTGAAGATGTGCAATATGTAGGAGAACCATGAGTCAAAAGGCTAGAAAAGATAATTGGAAACCCATGAGATGAATGAATACATCATGGAAATGAACCAAAGAAACCATACCTCTAAATTTTAGCATGCTTGTATGAAAATGGACATCATGATCTTCTTCCTTTCTCTATTTTGGTTCTTATGTGGTAGCAACAAATCAATCTCATGCTTGGATGTTAGGAGATGTAGGGAAGGACTTGACTTGGGTGTTGGGAGTGCATGAGGTGAAGGTTGATATGGTAATGGATAGATAAGAGAGGTAATAGATGAGTTATGATATGAAAATGGAGAATATAGATCCTTAGTGGTTCTTCATGACATTTTCCTAAATCTTTAATAAATCAAAAACTCATCCTATTTTACCTCAAGTTTTACCTACATGAAAGATTTGATTGGCATGGATGGACTGATGTCTGTTGAAGCTGATGTAAGCCAAACTGATGTTGAGATAGATGTATATAAGAGCTGAAATAGAATGAGGTTGAATCTGATTTGAAATGATGTTGTGCTAGCTGCATGTAAGACTGTTGTTGTTGAAACAAAGGATGATGAAGAATTCTGCTACAAAAGCAGAAATCTCCTTCTCTTATTCTAAAAATCAAATGCTAAAATAAAAATGGAAAGGGACTGCAGAACTACTAAAATAGATGATGCTTGAAATCATTGTTGAAACCATTAGATCATATAATCTTCAACGGCTACAAAACCAAGGTATAATTCTTACCATGCAAATGAATGTGCTGAAGTCGAGCATGGAAAGAAATCATTGGATTACCGGCCATTAATGTATGTTGTTAACCAACGTGAAGAAACTCACCTTTGATGAAAGTAAGCTCTAAAGTACCTTAGTGCATCTTGACAGGTATGAATGGATTTGTCGGAGTCGAGTCACCTGCAAGATTTGTCAATCAAGAGGCATTGATGAATCCCCATGATTAACAACAATGAGATATACCATTGATGTATGCAGATCCCAGGGCACCATGAAACTCTAACCTCAATCCCAGATGATATGTTGGATTTGATGGGATGAGATTTGTTAGAAGGAGGGCCTTAAGGAATCCCACATCATCCAACACGAGCATAGACAAAATGATTTGAAGAACTAAAGATGAAATATTTTCATTACCAAGTGGTAAGGGAGATAAGTGACTTTATTCATGGGTTAGTAGTGATTGGAGTGGAAAGTATGGAAGTGATGAAATGGAGCAGAAGGAAATGGAATGGATGGAATGGTAGAGGGAAAAAAAAAAAAGTATAGGCATATCACGGTGTTGGTGAATGAGCACGATGAGGATAATGTCTTCTTAGAAGGATTCTTGGCATGGTTAATGTAGCAATGAAACTTGAATTATGAAACATTGGTCTTTGTATGGTTTTCACATCAATCTCTCCATTTTTTGTGTGCTCAATCCATTTGAAAATTTGAGAAAAAAGTCTTCAAGAATCACTCCTGCATGTATTAACCTTCTTTGATTTTCCAAGGACCTGCAAAACATAAGCACTTACCTATAGTAAAACATGAGATCATGGAGAAGAGAGGTGTACAGGCTCTCTTCAACCAAGACATACGAAAAAAAAAACATGTATTTACTTATAAAACAAATCCAAAGAAAATAAATGAAACAAAATTCATTTTATACCTGTTCGGGAGTGTTGGCCAACATATACTACTCAACAATATTTCGATCATAACTTCTTTTTTTCTTGTCCGATTTGAGTGATTCCAAATCCAAATAAAATTTCCTTCAAAGTTATATTTCCATTAGAAATAGGTTTTGAAAATTCCATGTGATGATATTCCAAATATGCTCAGTAACACCCTGGATGATAAGGTGTTTTTCGAATTTTAGGCTAGACCAAGAGTCATGGTTTTAGGCATACCTTTTTCGTTTGATGACGGATTGATGTGATTCCAATTGGAGATGAAATTATATTCATGTAGGTATCTCCAATAGAAACATGTTTTAATTACAAGAGGAATTGATGAGTCAAATTTACCAATGAACATCTAGGAAGACAATTTTTTCAAAGTGCAGATTTATGACAAACAATTAGTGTTTTGGTCATAACTTCCTCATATGATATCAGAATTGAGTGATTAAAATTGTGTTATAAAATAGACTCATAGGGGAATATACCAATGAAACAATTTTTCAATATATATCCAATAAGGCATCCAAAAATTGACTGTCCCAGCTCTGTTCCTAAGCTGCCTGCTTGACATCCTGTTAATATTTTGACCATAACTTTTTAGTTTGATGCCCAATCTAAAAAAATCAAATTGGTTTGTAAAATATATTCTAGGGGATACTTGGGTTGTAAACATGTTTTGAAAATAAACGGACTGTCCCAACTGTGTTTTAGTAAAAATTTCAAGTCAAAATGCCACAAAAATCCAATAAATGAAATATGGCTCCCCAAAAAGTGACCGGAATAGCTGTGAATGTTTTTAATGATATAAATTTCAATGGAATACATGCCCATGCCAAAAATTTCAAGCACTGAGTACCTAGATTGGCTTACACAGCGTGTTGCAGCAAATGCTAAAACTTAAACAAAATGATGATTTTTGAAAGAAAGTTCATGCGATCAAGGCTACAAGTGATCGAATAATGATCTCTTGAAGGTGTCTCATTTTTATTTCTAAACTAGGCTACTAATTCTTAGAACTAAACTAATTAGTTCCATTAAGCATTTATTGAAAATTCATTCATTACCCTACCTTAGTTTACTTGAAAAATTAATTAACTCAAGTATAAGAATACTTCCAATGAAGCCACTTACGTAACAAAGTCTCAAATATGCTCATACCCACAAATGAAAAATATAAATTTATGAATACTAGGATATGAAAGACCAACTTCCCTTGAAATGATAGTGCCAAGAATTGCTGAAGTATAACATGAAGCTGCGGATTGGTGACAGATTGAAACCAAGATTCAATATAGTCCTTGTTCCCTTGATTTCCTATAGATGTTACACCATGAATCTCTTTAGAAAACTGATCTTTCTAAATGAATAAGAGATTCATATCCAGTGACCATGATGTAGAAGATGCTTCACTTTTCAGTTCCAATGTCTATTTTTCATCAGATTTGTTGATCTTGTCGGTTTGTTGATGATGATAAGAAACTTCATTTTCAATTCTTGGACTTACCACCTACCCAGAACTCATATGGATTTGTTGCAATGGTGTAGGTGAGGCAGGATAAGTGGTAAATGTAGGAAATTTGTGTAGGTCAGCACTGTAAGTATACTGCACTACTTTATTATGGTTAGGGTGCGAGGTGGGTTGAACATGAAGTTGTGTAGGGCATGGAGGAGATTGATGAAAAGTTAAGTATGGAAAGTGTAACTGATTGGTTTGTGTGGATGACCTTAATGGGAAAATAGGATGTTTTTTAAGAGCTTGTGGAAAGTATGGAGGATTGGTGTTTGCCGCAACATGAGGGAAAGTAATCATGGGATCATAATATGGGCCATGCCAACCTTGTGGAAAAGGTAGGTAGGACTGAGATTGGGGTTTCCATAGTTGCCATGGTGTATGAGTATTCAATGATTTCTTGTGAGAGTAAGGAAATGGAGGGATAGAGTTTTGAATCATACATGTAGGCCATGGTTGTTGTGGTGAAATTGCTACATCTCCTCGATCTCTTTGATATATTTATTTTATCTTGGGTAAGGAGGGGAAACGATCCGTTGAATGACTCAAGTCACATATGCCACAAATTATTAGACTATCCAAAGGACAATCCATTGCAAGATGTTTCTTCTGGCACCGAGGACAAATTGTTTCTTCAGCTTCCTCCCATTTCTTCTTATCCTTCAAAATATCCAATTGTGAATTTAATGAGCTAATGATATCAACTTTAAAATTTTCAATTGAATTAATAATTTCAGCTCCTCTAACTCTTGTTTTTGCAATAGATTTAAAATATTGAGAAGAAGGCTCACTAGAATTCTTACCAATCTTGAAGTTCCCTCTTGAATACCTTCTACATAACTCACAAATATCATCATATGGTAACTGAAATACATCACCTGTTCCCATCAAATTTAATATTTCTAAAGATTCATCATGGATTCCTTTGAGTAGGAGTATTTTCAAGGTCTCTTTTACCAACTATTTTTGTTTGGATCTTTGAAGGTTGTATTGAAAGCGCTCCACATATTCCTCCAAACTCTCTTCTTCTCCTTGTGTCATTCCAAAGATATTGTCATTGACCCTGCAATAATCTTGGTACCTTTGGAAGAATACATATTTCATATCTTCCCAAGTTTGTATAGAATTACCACCGAGGCTCACGAACCATTGGAGGGATGTTCCTTTTAGAGTAAGGGGAAAAACATTCAACTTTTGATCATTAGTAAAATAACCATAACCTCTACAAAGTTCTTCAAATTGAAATAAGAATGCATCAGGGTCTTCATTTTCCAAACCGTGAAAATTTGGTAGATTGGATAGGGGTATGATTTGCATTTGTACCACTCCTTCAGGATCTCTGATGGGGAATTCAAAGGTAACAACTTTTGTCTCCTTCTTACCTGCCATCTTTTTGTTGGATTCTTTATGTGCTATCTCAAGGCTCCTTCTTCAAATGTTCCTGTCAACTTGTGAGTAGGATGGGTGGTGCTTACATCACCACTAAGAGAAATGATAAGATTTAGGATAAAAAACTAAAAACTAAATGAAAAGAAAGAAACAATCAAGAAACTTACATGCCTTGACCCTTCAACTCGTAGTCAAGAACATGCAACTAAAAAAACAATGTGAATTGGACTTGTGCACCCTTGATAACTTCCTCGGAAACGACGCCAAAATGTTGGCCTCTAAATATGTCCTAAAATCAACCTCTATGCATCAACCAAAGGTAGGCACTGGCACAAGCATTTTACTTGTTGCCTACGTAGGTTCTTATCTTCTATTTTCAATACCCAACCTCCAGAGATGCAACACCTATAAAGGAACAACAATCGTAAAGGGAACGACAGTTGTTCCTTTCAAATGAATAGCAACTACCCTCAAACGAACAACAGTCGCGCGAAAGGAATGACGGTTGTTCATTTCAAATGAAAAACAACTACACTCAAAGGAATAGTAGTCGCGCAAAAGGAATGACAGTTGTTCCTTTCAAATGAAAAACAACTACACTCAAAGGAACAATAGTCGCATGAAAGGAACACCAACTATTCCTTTTAAATGAACAACATCTACACTCAAAGGAACAACAGTCGCGACATTGGGTTGAACTAATGTTTGAATTAATTGCATTGTAATATTTTCCCAACTATTAAATTGTCAACCTGAGGAAGACTTTTATTTCAAAGTTACCGTGCACAATATATGCAAGCAACAAATTCCAACTAACACTATTATCTATTTAATAAAATAAAACACATAACTTAAAATCAATCAAATCCGCTCTTGCTTGAAAATACACTCAGCTGAAATAAAACCACTACCACACTCTTACATAAATTAAAGGATTATTAACAAAATGAAGTAACAACAACATCAATTGAATCTTATTATAAGAGCAATCTAATAAACAACACACAACTGTAAGCAGTGATCAACTAATCATAAACCAAGATAAATTAAGACAATGAAAAGAAAAATACAAGTAAATGAATAAGACCAACAAATACCAAATTGAGGGGGGCCTGCCTCACCTGGCATGTGTGGCCAAAAGACTTACAAGATTAAGAGAAAGTTGCACATAATGGCAGATCCATCAACTCCTTTGTATTATTGAAGAAAACTCAGAAATTACATAAGTTCAAATCTTTCTTACAAATAAATTCTATATAATTTCATGAGTTCCCCTCTCCTGATTGAAGAGGTCTTATTTATACATATCAAATCCCCAAATCCTTGGGTTGCTCAAACAAATTGCTAAGTTTAGAGAACCGGTCGCAACTGTAAATATGGAAAATACCCTTTTAAAGAACCAGTGATTTCTCTTAAACTGTAGCTCCAATTAGAAAACGACCAATACTGAACTCAATTGGGCCCATTCTAAACAAAACCCATGTCTCGGATTTTCGATATTCATCCTCATTGGCTCACAATATTCCACGCAAATTAGTATGTCCTTATCTACCACGTTTTTCACTAAAAATGGTTAACCACGAGTTGGAACTCACATGTGTCAGTTGGAGGTTGGAACCTTGACTAATGAAACTATTGATACATAAAATCACTCATCAAACCATCATCAGAAAAATAATGCATAATAGTCTTTAATTCATTAAAAATGAAGGAAGAATAATCATTATTAACCACTAAAGCATAACATGAATAATATGTCATTTTATGAGCAGTTGTAGCAAATGTATGGCAAATAGAATGATAAATGAATGATAATAGGAAGGATAAGGTATGGAATGGATGTCTATATATGATGAAAATATGGACAAATATGTGAGCCAACATGTGGCCAACATAATTGCATCTCCAACATCTCATTAAGTTATTGGACCTTCCTACATTTTTCTTTTCAAGACTTTTTCATTCCAATGCTTTATGACCAAAGTTATTACAAGAAAAGAAATAACCATTGAAGGTGTTTCCATACTTGAGTCTGTTGTGACATGAGAATTATATCTTTTGATATGCTTCTTGTTTTTTTACTTTTATAGCTTCCTTCCTTGATAAAGTTCATGTTTTTTTTAAGGTTTGTGACTGTACCTTTTTCTTTTGAAGAGTACAATCCTTTATCATGTTTTTGAATGGTGCTCCATTTTCCACCTTCTTATTTCTTATTGTATCCAAGACCAGTTTTGTCATCAATTGGTATTTGACTGTTCCAGATCCTATCTAGGATAGCTAAGATGTTTTGTAATTTGATAGTTTATTTTGTGTTTTCATTCTTTGTTTTGAGGTTGATAACTTCTATTTCCATCATGTGACATGTTTCTTCCTGTTTAGTCAGTTGAATCTTCAAGGACTCTTCTTTTTCCTTAGATCCTTCAAGTTGAGTCTTTAGATTGATGACCATTTCTTATGTATCATCCAAGACTTTTGTGCAGTTAATGTCTTTAACTCTTCTATAACTTTTGCTATATTAATAACTTCATTCTTCAATATTTTGATTTCTTCCTTGTTTTCTATCTGAATCCTTTTGAGGTTTATGGATTCCAATTCCAACCCATGGCATGATTTTTCCTTTGTAGTTAATTAGATCTTATGTGCTTCTCCCTTTTTCTTATCTTCTTCAATTTGAGTCATTAGAGTAGAGTTAGTACTTTCATTTATCTTTTTGAAATTAATAATTTCCAATTCCAACATGTGACATGATTCTTCTCTTTTAGTTAACTAGATCTTCTGGGATTCTTCATTTTTCTTAGCTTCTTCAAGTTGAGTTTTTAGACATATGACCATTTATTTTGTCTCTTCTAGTACTTATTTTATTTTATTGTCAGGCATCTTTAATTATTCCATTTCTTCTATTAGATTAGCAACGTTGGTCTTCAATCTTTTGATTTCTTCTTCTTTGTCTTCTAGTTGAATATTTTGTTCATTCTCTTCATGGTTAGATTGATCTAACTATTGTAATAGTAACATATCTTAATTTTGAAGTTTTTCCAACTCTTCAAAAGAGAAAATAATTGTGTACTCAAGATGGTCAAGAACATACTTAGTAACTTCAATATATAGACCATTTGATGGTTCCATACTAATCAATTCAAATGTAGTTATAACATCATTCTTAAAATCTAATAGTTTTTCTTTAGTGAATACTAAGGTATTCATCAATTCCTTGATGTAGTAGTATTCTCTATTGATGACTGGGGTTTGCATCAATTCTTTCATGGTGTTTTCCTCTTCTGTATTTTGTTCTTCAATCTGATTTTATTTCTCCATTTCTCGGTTTTGTTTTTTAATCTGATTGGATTTATTTGTTTCTTTGTTTTGTTCTATAAACTGATTGGAATTCTCCATTTATTTTTTTTATTTGTTTCTTTTTTTGTTCTATAAACTAATTGGAATTCTCCATTTCTTTGTTCTTTATTTTGATAAGAATTTTCTAGCTGGAGCCATAGTACTTTAACAAAGGTGCAATGTCCCATATTTTCTTTGAATTGGTCTGATAGTCCATTCTAGATTTCCTTTAATGCTGTTAAATTATTTTACTTTGATTATTTTTCCTTTAGATACTATTGAATCCAAAACACTAGATCCTCTTGACTTCAGATACCGTATCATTCCTTCCCTCCATGAAGAGTATTTTTTTTAATCAAATAAGGGAACTTCATTTGTGGAGAGAGCCATTTGTCCTCCCATTTCTTCAGAATCTACCTTCCAGTGTTGAAACTATGCTAAAGGTACTGACTCTAATACCAATTGTTGAAACACACAATGACACTGAGAGGGGGGGTGAATCAATGTCTGGAACTTTTGAATATTTTTCACACTTTCATAGATTAATTGAATTAATTGAATTAACTGAATAAGATATATGTAGCTCAATTAATTATTCACAAACATGTGTAACAAAAAATGTATGTAGATAAAATATTTTTCTTGTATTTATTTAACTTGAATTAATAAAAATCAAACCAATCCTTTAATATCTTCAACTTCAACTGAATATGAGAGATCCAACTCTATGATACAAGACTCAGCTTGTAGTTCTCAGATCCAACTGAGAAATGAGGAATCCAACCCTCATAAAAAGACTCATCTTGTAAACAAACACCAACCTGATAGAATGAACTTCCATTGAATCCATTAT
>ML779503.1:777573-811226 GCA_009831015.1 Picea engelmannii | reverse complement strand
TATGGAACTTTATGGATACCACCCTCCTTCCATCACTTCTTCTCTAAAATAAAAATCTAAGGTTCAAGCAGTGGAAGATCACATCGAGAATCAACAACAAGTTCTCCAAATCTTAAAGGACAACCTGACCATGGCACAAAATTTCATGAAACAACAAGGAGATCAACATCGTAGTGAAAGAAGTTTTGAAGTAGGGGATTGGGTGTTTTTAAGACAACAACCATATAAACAGATGTCCCTCAAGCAAGCCAAGAAGGATAACAAATTATCACCAAAGTACGATGGCCCTTATAAGGTGTTGCAAAAGATTGGTACTATGGCATACAAATTGGATCTTCCTGCATCTTCACGAGTACACCCAATTTTCCATGTTTCATGATTAAAGAAGGTTATAGGTGACAAGATCTCGGTTCAAACTATATTTCCATAACTTGACAAGGAAGGAAAAATCATATTGGAGACTGAAGTCATCACTGACACAAGAATTCGCCAACTGAGGAATAGATCTATTTCAGAGTATCTCATTAAAGGGAGGAAACTATCGACTGAAGATTCCACTTGGGAAGATGAGTCTTTTATACAAAAGCATCCAGAGTTACTCAAGCATTGCAGACAACACTTGTCTTAAGGGGAGGGGCATGTTAATCCCTAATATTGGCTCATTACCCCTTAATTAGGGCATATTATATTAGTAATGTTATTTTATTTATGTTAGCTTTAGGCCATTAGTTGTAATTATACCTCCTAGTCTCCTATATATACCAAGGAGACATTTTCATTTTGAATCATCTTGTACTTGAACATTTAAGTGGGGTAAAAGGAGGTTGCCCCCTCAAAGAGGCTTATTATCTGAATCTATCTCTTTTTCAAGGTGTTGAGTACTTTTTCTGAGGTTTTTCTATGCTATATTGATATTTGGTTCTTAACATACAATTTTGATATGATGGTAACCACTTCTCAAATCTAGCTTAGTGAAATACATAGAGTTATTTAACCGATCTAATAAATCATCAATTGTGGGAAGAGGATAACGGTTCTTACCATAATCTTCTTCAGGGCTCGAAAATCATTACACATCCTCCACATGCCATCTTTCTTCAAAACTAATACAATAGGAGATACACATGGAGAGGAGCTTGGGCTAATGATTCATTTATCGAACAACTCCTAAAAATTATTCTTAATCTCCGCATTCTCAATTATTTATGACTTGTACATTCCAATATTTGAAAGAGGAGCATCTTGCTGCAAATATATTTCATGTTCAAACTTTCTTTTAGGAGGAAACCCTGAAGGTTCTTGAAATAACTCATCATAATTATATAGGATGTTGACCAACTCCTATTTATATTTGGATTACAACCTAATAAAGCATCCATTATATCTTATTCTTTCTTTTTCACTATCATGAGAACAAAATATTTTCTTGCCCTCATGCGTCTCTTCATTTTCCATATTCTCACTAGAGAAACAATATTTTTTATATGATGAGCTTTGAAAATGTATTCAACCCCATCCTTGAATATATGATATTCATTCTCTTCTCGATAGAACAAAACTTTCCTGTCAAATAGATATGGACTACCCAAGACAATGCCACAAATGTTGAGAAGCACAACATATAACTCCACCTCACCAAAGAACTTAGTCATTATTGAAAATCTAATCTTACACTTCTTTGTTACCTACAACTTAGCATCATCACACACCCGACCTAATGTATATGGATTCTTGTGAGGTATCGTCTTCAAACTCAAGTTCTTAACAATTTTTTCATAGATTAGATTAACTTGATATCCACTTTTGAATAAAGTATCTACCTTGGTATATTTGACTACCACTCTAACATGAAAAATCTCACTTCTTTTCTTTTGATCAATATCACTTTCCCTTTTGGCGGATTGAACTAAATAATTTGAATTGATAGCTAATATACCTTTGCTTCCTATGGCCCTGATCTTAGATTCATCTCCAGAATTTGGCCCTAGATCATGACGAGTTGATGCAACAATCTTTTGTTTCCATTTTTCCTTGAACTTCTTTGGTCGTAATTCTGGATGCAACTTCCAAAACTACGATTCCTCATGTCCCTTTTTCTTACAATGGGAAAATGTAGGTATTCCCTCAACTTCCTTTACTATGTATGATTTCTTACTCTTCCATTTACCTTTCAGTTTCTTCTCGAATTTGAATGGCTTCTTATCTTTGTTCACATGCTTACCCTTACTATCCTCTAGATGTGTAGTTTGTACTAACACCTTGTCCATTTTAGTAGGGATAAACATTATAATAGTGTGAAAAAGATATGAGTGCATGCCACCAACATACTTCAAAAGAGTTTGATGAGTTTACAACAAAATCCCTAATGATAATGCCTTCTTTTTGAGTTGATGCGTATATTCCTAATTCATTCTTTTTGAATTCTTTTGTATATTCTTGGATATTCTCTCCTTTACCCTATCTTAGATTCTACCATTCAATCATTGTTGTTTGCATATGTGCCAGTGGATACAATTGTTTCCTTATAGCCTTAGTAAATTTATCCCAGGAAGTGATTACTTTACCCTTTTGAACAAGATCAACTTGCATCTTACTCTCCCACCATATTAAGGTAGTGCCACTTAGTTGAAGATAATCTAATTCTATCTCTGCAGCCTCGTCCATAATATTTTGAACCCTGCAATATAATTATATATGCTTGATCCAGTTTTCCAATTTCTCGGCATTCAATTCTCCATCATAGGTCGACAATTAAAACTTGACATCCAATTTTAATAATGGTAGATTATGATCATATGTATTAAAGGAATTATTTCGATGAGAATAATTCTTACTCTCTTCAGAATAAAATGATGATGAGGAGGAGGATGGTGAAGGGGGATCTAAAGTTCCACCACCTTCACCTCCTCCTTCTCCTTTTACTAAAGACTCTCCACTTACAATATTTTGAATTCTTTGTTATAAATAAACTATTGTTTCTTTTAATGAGTTAAGTGTAGCTCTAATCTCTTCATGGCTCATGGGATGATCTTATTCTTCTCCTTTTTCAGAATCCATCTTATGTCTTCAAAATCTTCTTCCAATTTCGGACTTATAAATTGCAAATTTTCCTTTACCAAGTTTGAGTTTGGCACTTGTAAGAATTCACTTGCAAACACTTGTCAAACCTGCTCTGATACCAACTTGATCTGAAATATCCTTAGATGCTTATTAATATTTTAAATACATAAGAAACATCTACTTGACATTCAAAATAAAATGATCACTTGAATGTATGCAAATTTCATGTGAAGTACGTATCTAACCAAATCCACTTTAATGATAAAATGACTTGCAAATAATTTATCACAATAGAAAAACAATAATAACAATCACATACACAAGTTTGATAATGGAATTCACCTAATTTGGGATACGTCTCCTAGTCTCCTTCCAATAGAGACCTTCTTTATTAATGCTCAAAGGCTTTCATTTTGCAATGACCCTTTTACATATTGCTCAGATGCAGAAACATAGTGCATCATTGGATACCTTGTGAAAAATCATGCAAAATGAGTATGAAGTTCTCAAAATATGTTAAGGGACCTATCTAAATGCTTTACGGTGTAGCCTCAAAACTTATGTACCCTAGTGTTGGCAGCCACACATGATTTTGATATTTAACACGATCGAAAGAGATTTCACTTTTCCGTAACTGCCATCACCTCAAATTTGTAAACATTTTTCAGAAGTTTCGAAATGCTAAATGGATTAAAAGATTTCCTTATTAATTTTTTATTGTTTGCATTTTTTCTTGTTTTATTTTTAATTCATGACTATAAGCATGAATTAAACATAAAAATTCTCTTGGTTTAATAATTTTGTGCCTTACAAATATCTTTTAAAAATACATCCATATGTAATTGAAATTCATAACTTATGAAATGGTTGATTAATCCATTATCGTTTTTTTGTTTTAATATGGTCCTTATAAATTCAATGGTTCAATAGTTCATTGTCAAATTGCTTTGATAACTGAAGATCCTTGGTTAATTTTTGACATTCTTCTGATGATTTCAATGGTCGTATCAACATTCATACCAATCAGTACAAACATGTTGTACATATGTTTTCGCCTTACCTTGCTGGATCAAAACATTAGTGAAGTTATTCATTATCTGCATAGGGTTTTGTACTCTGTAGTTTTGGTACTATTTGCGAGATATGGTAAGGAATACAATGAACCCTCTGGTTTTCATTCTCACTATTCGAGTTATGATAACCCACAGGATCTGCTATTTATTTCTTTCCACTATCCGTTCAGACTTGTTTATGTTGCTCGCACGATTGGAACTTAAAACTATTCTGAGTGATCTCTGTTGCATCCTTCTTACAGTGGTCATGGCACCTGTCGTTCACATAGAGCCAAATGGAGGCCAAGCCTTATTATCCCATGACAATGCTATTGAGGACCTAAAGGATCATGGCTGGGATATATTCCTCAAGAAATTCGAGGGTTATAATCTCCAAGTAGAAAAAGATTTCACACAAACCTTTGATGGGTTCAGAGCTAAGATTGGAGACATACAGTTAGAATTGACAGAATATTTCGTTAGCAAAGAAAAAAGGCTCCCATCAAAAGGAAAGAGATGGTTTAAAAACACCAGGATAGAAGAAGTCTCGTGGAATTTGTTTATGACTTCCCGAAAAACCAATTGTTGTGTAAAAGGTATTCCTATCGCTCTGTCAAAACCCAGATGGCATAGCTTATTGTTAATTCTAAAACAATTTTTTACGTGCGAAGGTCTATACAGACTGGTCTTTCTCTACCATATCCGTTTTCTCATGACTTTCATAGGTTTCAATTTAGATATTCCCTTTTACTTATTGATGAGTCTCTATAAGATGTTCAAGCGTTACGAATGATATGGTATCCATTCGAGCCTGTTCCCCCATGGATTGGTTAAAATCTTGTTGATGTATAATCTGTCGACCATAGGTGATAGTTGGGAGACATTTTTTATGAGGAATGGCTTCACCCAGGTTGATCCTACAACAAAACCTCTTTTAATTGCAAACCCTAACTCAGATAAGCCAGTGGTTGAAGACCAATTCGTTAATTCAATTAATGAACCAAAGTTTACTGATAAAACCCCTCTAAACAAAGGATCATCGTGTAGGTTTT
Organism: Picea engelmannii; assembly: GCA_009831015.1. Classification (NCBI taxonomy): domain Eukaryota; kingdom Viridiplantae; phylum Streptophyta; class Pinopsida; order Pinales; family Pinaceae; genus Picea; species Picea engelmannii. The sequence continues at coordinate 806,062 of ML779503.1, read as the reverse complement.
CACCTGTAAGATATCTAGAACAAGTGACTTATGAATTGAATGGAAATGATCCTCATGTACATGTGAACGATGCTAGTGTTAAGTCTGATGTCAAGAAATTTGGTAAAGGAACAAAGAAACAATGCACAGATTTGGGTTTCAAGAATAAGAAAGTGTGTCGCCTAATCTCTAGGAAACCAAGGAACCGAAACAATACTCATCTGAGCTTGATCAATCTGATCGATATTGATGAGGGTTCAGATCATGATATAGAAGACTTCCTAGTACAGGAAGATCCAGAAATTCAAGGTTCTAGTAGGGAGGTTATCATTCATACTGAACCATATGATTTCATGGAAAATTTACCACCATGCCTTAAGAGTAAAGAAGGATTCTTGGGTATTAGGCAAGATATGGAGCAAACAATAGGTAAGACTGAATCCCCTTGTTTGATTGTTTCCCTCTTCAATCTTCCATCCCCACTGTACACTATGATGGTTGTCTCAATTGGGTTGAGCATTACTATACCAACATTCCTCTCTTACAGGCCCAAATTAAAACTTTGACTACTCAGAATGATCTGTTGAAGCAAGAAAACCTTGACCTAAAGGCACATACAGAGAGGGATACTAAACGTATCAAGAGATCTAGAAACATAGTCATTAATAATACAACCAATGTGAAGGAAATTATAAACTTTGAACTGTCTGATCCCTCTTTGGCAGTTTTTTAATGGTAAAATGTTTTGTTGTGATTTCGTTTGATTTTGTTATCTAAGTCGAAATAAGTAGATTTGAATTATGATTTCATTTACTAAAATAAAGACTGGCTACAAAATCTTAGATTATGTAGCGAGTCCTTTTAATAATAATAATTAGTGATTATCAATTGTTGTTCTAATATATAAAATTGGTTTTGATATTCTCAGGAAATGGGAGATTTTGCTACTGATTACTTCGAGGAAAGATTTTCAATTATATGCCTAAATGATTAGTAGTTTCTCTTTCTTTATGCTTTATAAAAATATTGATTTAATTTTGAATAAACCAACTCTGTTATGAGTGGTTTCCAATCCACTATTTTTGTAATATTACTTCATTTTGGGAGATTCGACTCTATCCTGTGAGATATGAGTGTTTGGATCCCGTGTTACTTTAAATACTGTTCACTTTTGTTAGTGAATGAATCTTTGATTCAAACACATTATGGACATGTAATTCCCAAGACTATATGGGCAAGTTGTTCACATTTCGGCTTTAGACCAGCATGACACTGTTCCATTTATTTTTTGCCTCTTATATTATGGAATATTAACATGTTATATAGTTTTAGCCTCATTAGCATGTAATGTTTCATTTTATTTAGCGCTTTAAATTTTGTCTATAACTTGTTGTTTCATATATTATATCTGTATTCATTATTTCACTTTAATATCATCGATTTATGCTTGATGTTAAGTTGATGTATCATATGAATGTTCCACATTAAAATTTATTTTACTTTAATCATTCATCATTACAAGGTCACTGGATCTATATGTGTATTATTCTGGAGATGTTAGCACAAGCTTGTTACAGATTTCTCTCACAGGAAAGATAGCTAGAAGTTTGAATTGTACAAGGATATAGGCATAGTATGATACTAATCTCAGGTTAGTTTTATTCTCATTCAATTTATGTTATTTCATTCATTAGTGAAATCAGATAGTTTAAATTGGTTGTGACTATTATTCTATTATTGTTTCAGATTATGTTTTATTAGTATATTTTGAGTTATTAGATTTTAAATTATTAAAAAGAAGATATAAAAAATATGTGATTTCTTTATCTACTTCGTAAACAATTACAAAAACATTGATTTCGCAAGACATCCACCAAAACTTACAAATTGTGAATATCCTGTTCATAATCACATGTTAATATTTATGTTTATGTTTATCATTTTTAAATAATTAGATTCCTGTACATAGTATCATAGTTATAGCTTTAGGGGATTTTATTTTATTTCATTATTTTAGGACCTTAGATGGCTAATAGATCCATTTAACCTGTCATGATAGATCACACCAAATGGCTTGGGTCAATTAGACAACCCTTGTCTGGGTCTATCCTTCTAGTTGAAGGTGTGTCACATATTCCTGTTAAAAAATGGCGCTAGAAGGAAGGCCTGAATTCAAATGATGGCACATGGAGGTCGCAAGACTCCTCCCCCACACACTCACTCCCCTGTGATAAGACAACAATGTTACACTTGAAACAACAACTACCTCAAGTGATAACCCTGAGATTCCTGTTGAACCAACAACACCAGTTCCTCAAGGGGTCGATGTCCAAAAAAAAATTCGTCAGTCACTCATAAAAACGCATAGTGCCTTAGCTCGTATCAGACAACCTAGTAGGCCACTTAATCAACCCCTATATTTCTCAGATATCCGAGAACAAATTCAAGGCATTGGCCTACTCCAAAACCCTTTAAGTGATAATACTACCAATATTATTGAAACACCTACCCTTGGAGTCAGAGTATTTGGTATCCCACCTTCCTCACCTGGTTCATCTCCATCCTCTTCAGGAGGAGAATATTCAGATGAATATAGTTCTTCATTAGAACAATCTAAGACTCCTACACCACCAACTCCCATGGAAAATCAAAACAATCTTGTCATACCTTGGATCGATCAAGATGTCATGGTTGTACCTGGACCCTAGCACCCATTACCGAAACATCTAGAGAAATGGCTACCCAAATTTGATCCAGACTCAAAGCAATCTGCTAAGGATCATATAAAAAAAATTATGTTGTCCATTAGACTCTGGAGTGTTGAACACGAGGATGTAGTATGCAGATTATTCCCTTATAATTTTGAGGGAAATGCCTCCATGTGGTATTTCTCTCAAAAACCCCAAACCATTTTCTCTTGGGACAAGTTTGAAACTTATTTCTTGGAAAAAATCGGAGATGATAAATCTCTGAAAGTCTTGATTATGGAACTTTCCAGCTCAAAAATGAATCCTAAGGAAAAAGTGAAAGATTTTAACCAAATATTTCTTACATTAAAGAAGGAAATCCCTACAGATGCAATGCCCACTGAAAGTTTAATCGTTGCATATTATGCTAAAGCCTTGCACAATAATATAGCCATATGGGTCAAAAGTTCTAAAAAGAACACATTGCTTGAAGCCTTTGAGGAGGAAAACCAAATTGAAAAGGATATTTTGAGCCTGAAAGATAATCTTAGTAGTGAAGATGAAACAACTTCATCCTCTAAAAAGAAAATAGAGATCCTTACTAGGCCTCCTCAAACTAAAAATCAATCGGAAACTTTAGACTTAGAAATATTGCAGAAAGCTTTCCAAAAACTGTCCAATTAGTTCGTTTACTTGAAGATATTAGTCGAGGAGGCATCAGTGAGAAAAGGAAGTCTTAAACCTCCTTTCAGAAAATATTTTCCTCCCAACCAGCCAAACCCGACCATTGAAGGTCTGAATTTCAAAAGTTTACAGTACGCTTTGCAAACCATTTTAGAAGCACATGATAATTCTACCTCTGCCCCTCCCAAAAATTCTGAAGATGTAGTTGAGGAAGAAGAACCAGAAGAAGAGGAATCATATCCCAATGTCTTCGGTCACTTCTTGGATAGTATCTTCCAAGAAAATTTCGAAATTGTTCACCCCTACAACACAAGAAGAAAAATGCAAAGCAAACCCCCTTTTGAAGTAAATAAAAATGTGTTTCCAAGATAGTCAAAGCAAGATGAAAATAAACAAAGATTAGTAGCCCCAATTTTAGAATATGATTTGATTGAAGATCTACAAAAACTGAGAGCTAATATTTATGTTTTTGAGCTGCTGAAATTTCCCCTTATTTTGCAGAAAATGCTTCAAAGTATCGCTAAAAATAGTAAGAACAACAATTCTAGCAGCAAGAAATCACCATAAATCGATTCTAATACAGCTGAAAAAATCCCAACTAAAATGACATCTGAACTTCTAGATAAAAGGGATTTAACAGGAAAAATTGTAGCAAATGTAGATAAAATTGTTTTAGGGACAACAACTAAAAATCAATAGAATTCTGTTGTTAACACTCAGAAAAATGTCTCACCTTTTTGTTAACCCTTGAAATTTTTAATAGTAATGTACATAATTGCATGGTCGATTCCAGTGCATCGTCAAACATGATGCCTCTATTTGTTTTAAAAAAAATTAATGCATAAGTTAAACCTTCTAATCTCAAGATCATTCAGTTAGATTGGACAAATGTTAAGGTAATTGGTGAACTTAAGAATGTTCTAGTTAGATTATCGTCCAATACTAAGTTTCATCAAATAATTGACATTATTGTTGTTGATATCCTTGAAGTTTATGGTTTATTTTTAAGTAGGGACTGGTCAGAACAACTTCATGGTTACTTTGCCACAGATTGGTCTCATTAGTGGTTTCCTGAAAATGGACAGCCAAATAAAATCAGGATAAACAGAGAACGTTATCTGAAGCATACTTGTTGATGGGCGAAATTGACCGTCCGTCAACTGGAAGAGTGGAACCGGTCTGGGGTTGTCTAATAACCCAATCCATTTGGGATGAACCACCCTGATAGGTTTAGCGGCTCCGTTAGCCGATCTAAGGTCCTAAGAAAACAAAAAAAGAAAAACTATTCTAAACTAACTAATCTAACTAAAACTAACTATTAAAACAAACTAAACTAATCTAACTATTCTATATATACAATCTACTAACTACTACTATACTAACTCTAACTAATTAACTTTCTAACTACTAACTGAAATCAAACTTATTCACAAAATGTACAATAATTACAATTTACAGATTTGAATAAAACCTGAAAAACTCGTTTGTATTCTGCTCTAAGACAAAGAGAGATATTTTTGTTGATTTTATAATTTTATGAACAGAAATAAAACAAAAATTAACTAAACTAAACAACTAATATACTAATTCTAACTACAAATCTAAACTACAAATATATCTAACTAAAATACTAATATTATACTAACAAATTAAAGAAAATAAATTACAAACTGACCTAGAGAAACGCTCCAGATTTGTCCTGTGTATGATGATTATCTTAGCTGATCGGAGGGAGGAAACCCGCACCGAATTATCCAGGAGATTCTCACAAACGATAAGCTACAGTTCCCTTCAAGTATGATTACAGGACAAACAAGACATAAAAATAACAACAATCTTATAATTTATAAATCTTCACAGTTAGATAAACCCGTATGCAAAGATCTATACATAATAGTTCAATTGATGAAGAAGAGAAATCTATCATTCATTAACTGAAATGAAGTAATTGTTGTTCTTTTTAAATAATGAAAGAGATCAGATTATGGATAACACATTAATTAATTCAGATCATTCCGCAATAGACTATGATAGCTAAAGTAGTCACTAATCAAGTGCAAATTGATAAGCATAAACATGAAACAAAAGATTGATATTATGAAAGCGAAAGCTATAGGAAAACATCAATTCCTGTCTCAGTTTGTATTAGAAATCCATAACCTGGTTCTCCCACAAGTGAGGATGCTCTTATTACAAAAAATAATAAGTATTTAAAGAGCTTCCACAGGGTAAAACATCCATGTGGAAGTTATCAAAACTGTTTACATAAAATCTGGGAAGATATACCAAGTTTAACTAAACTAGGAACCTAAAATAAAACTAAAACACACAAATATCCCCTAGACTGTCCAGTATGTCCAATGAAATTCGGATGTACCTAAAAAGGGTAAAAAATAGACAAGTTAGAAGGATCCTTTATTAATAAAATGATAAAAATCTAATTCTATAGACTAGCTACAAAATCTTTTGATTCTGTAGCTGGTCTAAATAAGACACAGAATCAACGTTAAAATGAACTCAAATCTTTTAAAGAATTAAATTTAACTAACATCGAATAGCTATTTGAAAACGAATCATTCAAATTGAAATTGTTATACCATTCGAAATCAAATAGGATCAAGATCAATACAATGACTACAGAGATACGTGTACTCTGTTTCGTTTGTTACTACAAAGTCGAGTGAACAGAATCATAATCAAACAGTTATAAAATCGTTTCATATCAATTTGAAATCGATATAATTAAAACAAATCGCAAGCAATTGTTATGCTGCCTCATAGACATGAGACACGATCGAATCCAAACAAGATCATTTCCACATCGACATAACTGTATAACAAACGATCCAGACCATGAGAAAATTAAAACATAACTGACTCGTGAATGTTTATTAACGAAATCATAACATGATCAATCAGTCGATAACATGATTCGTAAGAGTTGTCCGATCATTCGTTATTGCAAATTGGGGCAGACAAAATCATTCAGGAAATCATTTCTTGAATGAATTTGGAAACGACTATTACCCGAATTTCCTCATATGAATTTGACAGCAACAACATAGGTCGATTCGTTTGACAATCAAAATTAACAGAGCTGTAATCGAATCTATTTTTGATACGAATACAACTCATAAAATTGATCTTACTAACTGAAGATACACAACAATCCAATCAAGTGAATCGAACAGCTGGGGTTTGACATAGTCGTCATGGATCGAAACCGTTCCATGATTTGGGCATGAATATCATTTGCACAGACTTAAATGAGAGTATTGTTTCCATAAAAATAGAGTCATTCTTCCCAACTCGGAAACGATCAGAGTTGTATTTTCGATTTAGAAAATTATATGATACAGCATATTAAAAGATCGTAACAACCAAATTCACGAAATCGTTCGACAATCACAGCATACTAACTAACCATAGCGAAATCAAATCAAAACATGATCGTATTCTAAATCTATCATGAAAAACTCTTGTTCAGATTAGATACAAAACAAATCCAATTGAAAGCAAATCAAATCCGATAAGAATCTATCAGTGGCTAAACTGGGAATGAGTGAATCGTGTATCCAAATCCAAACTTCATTTATTTTTAGCATTGCGAAAACAATGTACGGAATGAACAACATTATGACAGAGCCATTTCAAAAGATAGATAGATCTATTCGAAAACCAAACTTACATCATTATATTAATCCTGGTCATTCAAAAAAAGCAAAGTGATATCAAAATTCATACCTGTATGGTGAGCAGACAGCTTGATCATGAAAATTTGGAGTTGACCACGGCTGTGGACGATTCAACATTCTTGAAAATGATGGAACCAGTGGTTCTCTACTTCCTATCAATTGCTTGAAGTTTGTCTCTTTGGCTGGTCAATACTGCAACTTGATTTTCCAATGATTGGATTTTGGATTGGAGTAGGGGAACGTTGATGTAGTATCATTCCAACCACAAATCACATTGGTCACAGGATGACTGCCCGGGTCTCGAAAGTGCAGGTGAGGGTTTGGTTACATTGCCGAGGGTTTCGTTAGGTAATTTGATCCGAGGGTAGATAGGATTATTCCTTAGGCAAGGGGGAAGATTAGAAACGAAATCATAAGGTGGCTCGGGGCACAAACCCTGTGACTAAGGGTACTCACTGGCTAGGAAATGTTCTACATCAGAGTCTGAATCCTCACTAAGGACTATTGGCTTTCGCTCAACAGTGGGTTTAGGTTTATTCCTAGCCATTCTCGAAATAAGCCGAGCGTTCTTTTTACCCTTGCCATCAATAGTAGGGTTTGCCTTGGCCTTTTTTTTCGCAGGCTTTTTTATAGCCTCAACCTTCTCTGCTATAACGTCAGGTAGGTAAATATCAGGGTCGACCGAGGGTTTAGGAGAAGGAAGTAGGACATGGAAGGGAACAGGTGGCTCGACCTTGGTTTCATTTACGACAGGCTTGTCAATCTGGATAGGGTCTGTATCATCAAAACCATTTCGAGCGATAAAAGCTCGCCAGCTATCACCGTGGAGACTTAAGTGATAAACAAAGATAAGTTTAATAAGTCCATGGTAGAACATGATACTATTGACCTTCTCCCTTTTAAATCTTTTTGACATTTTGTACAGGCTACGTTGGAAATAAAAGGGCATATTCAACGGGTATCCCATAAAATTCATTAACAAACGCAGGTGGTAGAGAAAAACGAGTCCATATCGACCTTCACAGGTCACGAATTTTTTGACCACCATCAAAGTATCATGCCATCGTGGTTTAAGCGCAGAGATGGGCATACCTTTGTCACAAGATGTGACCTTTCGCGAGACGAACAGTAGCGGCCGTGGCACCTGCTCGACCTTAGAATTTTTGAACCAACACTGTCCCGAGGATGGTAACCCTGTAGCAGAACTAATAAACTCCTTATTGATTTCCAACTGGATGTCAACCACCTTGGCTCTACAGCCATCAAAAGTGAGGGTGAACTGTTGTGCAGCAAATAAGTTAAAACCCTCAAATCGTTGTACAAAGGTCGACCAACCGTTATCCTCCAAGTCCTTTTGTGCATTGTCGAATAGTAGCAGGGATTGGCTACCATTCGGCTCGATTCGCACCACCGATGCCATGGAGCTGAGCACACGGTGAACAAGCTAGGGTTTGGATCATAGCACACACAGGAGCAGAGTGCATGAAGGGCTACCCGAGCTAACAGAGGTAAAACAGGGATAGGGATAGTCATAAATGACATCGTGCAAAGGTGGTGGAGCTTATTTGCTGGCCATGCACAATAGTTATTGTCAATGGTACAACCGCTGGTGCTTATAGTTGTTCAATCCACTATAGTATAGTTCAACAATCATGTGACTTGCCCGACCAATGGAATCAATGGTAAGTGTATAAACCAACGTGCGCAATCAGAGTTATGCCACAGTTTTAAACAACCGACATACAAATTGAAACCAATACTAATGTTTTGGACCAATGCACCAATGTGTTGTAACAACGCATATCAAGAGATTAAACCATAATGCCAATGCTTCTTGATATAATCAACATACCAATAGTTTTGAAAACATGAACATTGGTGTCATATTAAAAGATATATATGAAGGATTAACCATAACACCTATGTATTTTTTATGAAGCCACTGGTCAAATAGATCAAATCAGAGAACATATAAATCCAAATGCCAATGCATTACAACTTAAATGAAACCAAGTCACACAATCAATCCAAGAATGTCCCAAGAGTAGAGATCAAAAAAGTTTTGCCAGCTGCATAACGATAAGTGAAATGTAAGCGCAATGGGCATATCAACAAGAAGGATAATGACAGTTCAAATAATGATTTTAATGTGACTATGAAAGACCAAGTTTTCACACTTAGAGTCGTGAAAACAAAAACGAAGGTAAATGTGCAAATGTCGCACCAAAAAGAAGTGTCGTTTATTTGAGAATTGCGACAAAAAATTAATGTTTGCAAAACATCGGTGTAGGCAGCTTATAAGACAATGGAAAAATGAGGATTGGCTACCAACAATGGCGACACACTGGTAGAAGCAGTTATCTCTGCCAAAAGGAACAAATTCATATTAGGACAACAAAGATAATTCCAACTCAAAAATAACAACCAGACAATCGTATAAACATCATCATTTACCAACCATTCCAATAGTGTTTTAAAAGATGAAAACTGATAACAGTCTTAAGACTAATGAATCACGATATTAAAGATAAAATCTCCAATACTATTGACAGAGCCACTGCTGCCAACAGGCATCCATAGCCTCGACAGGGTTGCCATTTAACCCACTCTGACATCTATATCCTGCCAAGAAGTTCTAGATCAGAATAAAGGACATTAAGAGGGTTCTTATTTGCAAATTTTCATATACCCGACATTGCTTCGCTGCCAGCGGGCCTGTTCGGTACCCCGACGAAGTTGTATTGGTGCCATGCATGCATTTACCCATTGCCAGCAGACCTGTTCAACATCCCGGCGGGTTTACAATCACTTCCCACAAGTCTTATTAATAATTTGTTTTTATTTTTATTTTTTATAGATATATAGTTGAGCGGGGTGACGCTGAAAATTATGATATTTTAATATATATATATATATATATATATATATATTTAGACCTCATTAGAACTGTCCTTTATTTAGATCCAAAGATGTTTTATTTACAAAAACAACTTCCTAAGGCAGGGAGACATCTTCTGAGTCATTCCTTTATGGAATAGGGACAGCGTAAAAATATAATGGATGATCATGAAAGCTTTACTCAGAGATCGAAATCAACCATCTTCTTTTAAACAACAGACTTTTCCAACATGGATATAAATTTTAGAAATATACCATTGATGTTTATACCTTTTTCTTAGCAGTTATTTTAGGGAAGGAATTTTCTATTGTCTTTGTCTGAATAGCTCAGCGTACAGGTATGTGTATTTCCAAAAACACAAACTGATAAATTAAAAATAAAATAAAAAACAAAACAAAAAACGAAAAAGCAAACAAAGCAAAATACGTACATAATATACAAGGGTTGTTATCAAGCAAAATATATTTTCAGGGCTGGGCCATTCACCGGATAGGTGTCAAGATGCCCTTCAATATTATGCAATCGAAAATAACTGGGACCCAACTTTTCAGCAATTAAAAACGGTCCAAGCCATAAGTTTTGAAATTTGGTGTGCTCTCCCTTTCCCTCATGTGGTTTGTCCAACTTCAAGATTAGGTCACCTACTTCGAAATTCCTATTAGAAGCAGAATTAGAATCGAACCAGCGTTTAACCAATTGTTGATGTTGATCTAACTTATGTTTATCTTGGGATCTTACCTCTTCTAGCTTCATCAAAGCGTTAATTCGGTTTTCCAAAGGGGGACAATCTCCTTCTTGGACTTTCTGTGACAAGTGAAGTGAAGGAAGAAGAATGTGAGGTGGAAGAATTGCTTCTCTTCCATAGACGAGAAAAAAGGGGGAGTAACCTACAACATCTTTTGGCGTTACCCTATCAGCCCACAACGCGTTTAGCAGTGCATTGTGCCAATTGTTGTGATTTTCAACCACCGTTCTCTTGATGATTTTAATTAAGTTCTTGTTTGTTGATTCTGCCAATCCGTTGCCCTGGGGGTAATAAGTAGTAGAATACTTCAGCTTAATTCCTTTTTCCAAAGCGAACTCGCTCATCTCAAGAGAAGAAAAGTAAGAAGCATTATCAAAAACTAAGCAGTCAGGGATACCGAAACGAGTGATAATATTCGAATTTAGAAAGGTACTTACCTGACTGGTGTTGACAGTTCTTAACGCAGCAGCTTCAGACCATCGAGTAAAGTAATATGTGGCTGTCACAATAAACTTGTGCTATTATGAGGATGGAGGGTTGATTGGACCTATGATGTCAAGGCCCCACTGCTGAAAAGGAGAATCTACTGAAACGGGCTGCAAAGGAAAGGCTGGTTTTTGTAACCGCCCCGATGCTTTCTGACAGATGATACATTTACGAAACAAAGAATGGGAATCTCTAAAAAGTGTGGGCCAATAATAACCAGCTCTTAGAACCTTATGAGCAGTGGTGTCACCACCAAAATTACCACCAGCTTCTCCTGCATGCAACTCTAGCAAGACTTTTTCTGCTTCGTCTTTTTCAAGACAACGCATTAGTACACCGTCAAAATTTTGACGAAATAGAACACCATTAACCAGATGAAAGGAGGTAGACTTTAATCTCAACTCTCTTCTTTTAGTAGGGTTCAGGTGATGGGGGGATGACCCATGTTCAAGACAGAATCTTATGTCATCATACCAAGGACTGACAGGGTTTTGTGTGCAACATATTAGACTTTGGTCATGTTGTCCTAGGTTTGACGTATCGCTTTCTTCTTGCTGTCCTGCTGTTGAATTAGCAACTAACTTGCATAACCCTTAGCGTCTCACTATCTGATCTGGGGTGATTTCTAAGTCATACTTCTACAAGGAGGTGACCCAGTTAGCCCTCTTTTCTCCTAGTTCCTTTTGCACTAACAAGTTCCTGACGGCTGGGTAGGGGACAATGACTTTCGTCCTTGACTTCAAAAGATAGGACCGGAAGTGCATAACTACTACTTTGAAAACAACATAGGCTTGCCGATCTACCACTGGGTAATTAAGTTCAGCGCCTTTGAAAACAGAGCTCATAAAGGCAATGGGTACTTCGTTGTTCTCGGTATTCTTTTGGGTTAGGATGGTGGCGTAGGAACTTTCAGAAGCAAAAGTATAGAGTGTAAAGTCTTGAGAAAAATATGGGCTCATGAGAGACAGAGCGTCTATTATGGACTTATTTATTGCATTAAAATCCTGATTTTCTAGGGGTCCCCAGTGATATTGGGTGTCTTTCTTAATCAAATTCTGTAAAGGCCTAACCATTTCGGAGAAACTAGGGACGAATCTCCTCACGAAGTTAATCTGGCCTAAGAAAGACTGCATATATTTTTTGGATGTAGGAGGGGGGAGTTTCACGATGACTTGAGTCCTTTCAAGGTCAATAATCAACCCTTCACTAGACACAATGAATCCTAAGAGTTTACCCTGTTCTACTGCAAAGATGGATTTTTTGGGATTCAGGGAGATGTCGTATTTGCGACATCGCAGTAGGACGGCTCGTAAGTGAGCTAGATGATCGTTTTTGTTTTTAGAAAATACAGTCACATCATCTAAGTAAACTACGACGGACTGATTGATTAAGCCTCAGAAAGCAATGTCCATTTCTCTCTAAAAAGTGGCACCATCATTAATCAATCCAAAAGGCATTTCGCGATAAGCATAAGCGCCCCATGGAGTACGGAAGGTAGTTTTTAGTTGGTCTGGTGGAGACATCAGGACTTGGTTGTATCCAGAGAAGCCATCCAGTAAGGATAGCCTCTCAGAACTAGATACCTATTGAAGGATCTGTTCCATGGGTGGGAGAGGGTAGTTGTCTTTATCGGACGCTCTATTAAGGTTTCAGAAATCGATGCAGAGTTGGATTTCCCCATTTTTCTTCCGGACTGGGACAAGGTTAGAAACCCATTGACTGTGCCTAACAGGAAAAATTATCTTAGCATTTAGGATCTTATTCAATTGTTTTTGAACAGTCGGTTTGAGCTTGGGGTGCATTTTCCTTAGTTTTTGTTGAAAGGGTAAGGTTCGGGGTTTCATCGGGATGACATGCTGTATGATGTTAGGGTCGAAAGTTTTAAGGTCATCATACGTCCATGCAAAGACATCTTTAAATTTTTTGAACAATTTAATGAATGCATCTTTTTCTTGTTGAGAACATCCCAACCCTAGATTAATGCACTGAGGATTTTCATTAGTTCCTAAGTTTACTTTTTCATAAGATAACGAGGAACTATTGGTTTTACAATTTACCATCTTTTTAAATTTATCTTGAAAATCATAAAACTTCTCTAATCTAATTACAGATTGAGGGATCGATTTTACCATATCTAATGAAGATTCAGGAGTCCTCGGATCTGGTATTACCGTGAAATTACGCAAATTGTCATCGTGTGTGTGTTCGTCTATCACCGTGCCTTGAAAGGTTTCTTCCAGGTGCAGAAAGTTAATAATCTGCTGATCATCGTCAAATACTCTCCAATTCGTGATGTTTCCAGGAACGGATGGCCCGAACAATAGCTCGATGGAGAATGCGTCTGGGGACAAGCCTTCTGCAGGAAGAAGTTTAGAAGCTACATTAGCTAATAAATCTGCTTCAGAGTTATTCAACCTAGGAATGGAATCTATATTGAAAGCAAAAAATTTATTCATTAAATTCCATACCTCGGATTGGTAGCTTTTGAGATGCAGAGACAGACAATGGATAGAATCTCTTACCTGTCTAACCACTATTTTAGAGTCACCAAAGATGGTTAAATTTTGAATTTTCATATCCAAAGCTTTTCTGAGACCTTGCAGTAAAGCCTCATATTCTGCAGTATTATTAGTACATTCAAATTCCAACCTACAAGCAATCAATGTTTTGTTACCTGCCAGATCAATAATGACGCAGCCTGCTCCAGCTCCTTCTTTGGACTTTGACCCGTCGAAATAAAGAGACCAGATTTGATTCGCATCGGGTACATGGGATCGTTGCATGGAAGTTGTTGGCTGCATATATGCTACAATCTCAGGCTGTTGTTCTGGATTGGTGATAGGTGAAGCCTCGGCCATAAAATTTCCGAAGAAGGTGTCCATCCCTTGTACTTCAAGTGAATCAACATAAGGTGTATACGATTCATTGGGATCGTTCAAATCTGTGACTGTGAAATTAAGGTAGTGCTCACGATTCACCTTTATTCTATTAGGCTTTCCATTCTCCGGAAGCCATAGATGGGACCAATCTGTCACGAAATAACCATGTAGTTGTTCTAACCAGTCCCTACTTAAAAATAGACCATACACTTCTGGAATATCCACAACAATTATATCAATAACTTGATAAACCTTGGGGTTAGACAATAATCTATTAAGCACATTCTTTAGTTCGCCTATAACTTTGACATTTGTCCGATCAAGTTGTATAATTTTTAAAGTCGATGGTTCAAATTATGCGTTAATCTTCTGGCAAATAGACCAAGGCATCACATTGGATGACACTCCTGAGTCTACCATACAATTGTGCACGTTTCTATTAAAGATCTCTAAAGTTAATAGGAAATGAGGTACATTTTTGTGAGTACTAAGAGTAGTAGCTTGTGGCTTTTTACTCGCAGTTTCTAAGGCTACTTTATCTACATTATTTACATTATTTACATTACTTACAGGAAGGCTTCCTTTATCTTGAGGATAATGATTGTTTTTAGTGGAAGTCTTGTGGGGATCTTTGTTCTACACAACCTTGTTACCATTAGAATTACCATTTTTGCCATTCTCTGAGATATTCTGTAACATTTTTTGTAGCAGAAATGGGAACTTCAATAACTCATAAATAGAAATGTTATCCCTTAACTTTTTAAGATCTTCAACTACATAATAATCTAAGTTGGGTTTCACATTACTTTGTTTCGTCTCAGCTGATTTAGATTGCTTTGGAGGTGAAGTTGTAGTGTTTTCAGTAGAAGGTTTGTTTGTTGTCTTACTCCTGGTGTTATAGGGATGTACTGTCTCGAAGTTAGCTTGAAATATGCTATCCGAGAACTGTACAAAAATGTTTGGAGAAGACTCTTCTTCTTGAACTGTTTCTTGTTCAACCACCTCCTCAGAAATCTCAGGAGGCATCAAGTTATCTTGGGCTTCTAGAATTGTTTGAAGGGCACATTGCAGACCTTCTAGATTTAGGCCTTCGGTGGTTGGGTTAGGTCGTATGGTAGAAAAAAGCTTCCGGAAAGGGGGTTTGTAAGGCCCTTTGCTTGAAGAAGCTTCTTCAGTTGACCTTTTCAAATCTATGACTTGATTTGACAGTTTTTGAACAACTTTGGTTAAGTTCTCTAAATCAGAGTTTTTAGGTTGTGTTTTACTTTGAGTGGGTCTGGGGAGGATTTTGATCTTCTTTTTGGAGGAAGCACTAGTCTTAGTTTCATTGTTAGTAGAGTCTTTAAGACTAAGTATGTCTTTTTCAATATGGTTGGCCTCCTCGAAGGCCTCTAACAACGTGGCTTTCTTAGATCGTTTAACCCAAATAGCTATACTTTGATGCAAATCTTTGGTGTAGTATGCTATTATAAGACTCTCAGCAGGCATGGAATCCGCAGGGATTCGGTTTTTGAGTGTTAAGAATATTTGATTAAAGTATTTAACTTTTTATTTTGGGTTCATTCTTAAGCTAGAAAGATCCATGACTAGAACTTCTGGAGGTTTGCAGTCTCCGAACTTTTCCAAAAATCATGACTCGAACTTTTCCCAAGACGCGATGGTATGGGGTTGTTGGGAAAAGTATCATGTGGATGCATTGCCCTCGAAAGTATACGGGAACAACCTACAGAAAACATCTTCATGTTCGACATTGCGGAGTCTTATGGCTAACATAAACTTTTTAATGTGATCTTCAACGATCTGTTTTGATTCAGGATCAAACTTGGGAAGCCATTTCTCTGCGTGTTTAGGTAAAGGATGCTGAGCTCCGGGTACAACTACGGCATCTTGATCAAGCCAGGGTCTAGCAGGGTTGTTCTGATTTTTCATTGGGGTAGTGGGTGTGGAAGGCTGAGAAGGGGAATTGCCTTCGTCAGAGGAATCTCCTCTAGAAGAGGAAGGAGATGATGGAGGTGGTGAAGGGGGTATCCCAGATCCTCCTGCAGCAGGATTTAAGATTGGATCTATAGGATTCATAGTGAGACTAGTGTCTCCTAATTGTTCTCTAATATCGGAGAAGTCCAAAGGTTGTCCCCACGGACGGTTAGGTTGCCTCAAATGGGCTAAGGCACTATGTGTTTTTATAAGAGATTGACGGACAATCTCTTGTATGTCACCACCTGTAGGATTAGGGGTTGTTGGCTCAACTGTGATCTATGGATCGTCGGTTGAAGTAGTTGTTGTTTGAAGGGGAATATTATCATTTGAATGGCTTCTAGTCACAATAGGTGAACGATTAGGTGGTGGAGGAGTCTTGCGACCGCCTCATTCCATTAATTAAATTCAGGCCCTCCTTCTAGCGCCATTTGTTGACGGGCGAAATTGAACATCCGTCAACTGGAAGAGTGGAACCGGTTCGGGGTTGTCTAATAACCCAAGCCATTTGGGATGAACCACCCTGACGGGTTTAATGGCTCCGTTAGCCGATCTAAGGTCCTAAGAAAACAAAAAAAGAAAAACTATTCTAAACTAACTAATCTAACTAAAACTAACAATTAAAACAAACTAAACTAATCTAACTATTCTATATATACAATCTACTAACTACTACTATACTAACTCTAACTAATTAACTTTCTAACTACTAACTGAAATAAAACTTATTCACAAAATGTACAACGATTACAATTTACAGATTTGAATAAAACCTGAAAAACTCGTTTGTATTCTGCCCTAAGACAGAGAGAGATATTTTTGTTGATTTTATAATTTTATGAACAAAAATAAAACAAAAACTAACTAAAATAAACAACTAATATACTAATTCTAACTACAAATCTAAACTACAAATATATCTAACTAAAATACTAATATTATACTAACAAATTAAAGAAAATAAATCACAAACTGACTTGGAGAAACGCTCCAGATTTGTCCTATGTATGATGATTATCTTAGCTAATCGGAGGGAGGAAACCCGCACCGAATTATCCAGGAGCTTCTCGTAAATGATAAGCTGCAGTGCTCTTCAAGTATGATTACAGGACAAACAAGACATAAAAATAACCACAATCTTATAATTTATAAATCTTCACAGTTAGATAAACCTGTGTGCAAAGATCTATACATAATAGTTCAATTGATGAAGAAGAGAAATCTGTCATTCATTAACTGAAACAAAGTAATTGTTGTTCTTTTTAAATAATGAAAGAGATCAGATTATGGATAACACATTAATTAATTCATATCATTCTGCAATATACTATGATAGCTAAAGTAGTCACTAATCAAGTGCAAATTGATAAGCATAAACATGAAACAAAAGATTGATATTATGAAAGTGAAAGCTGTAGCAAAACATCAATTTCTGTCTCAGTTTGTATTAGAAATCCATAACCTGGTTCTCCCACAAGTGAGGATGCTCTTATTACAAAAAATAATAGGTATTTAAAGAGCTTCCACAAGGTAAAACATCCCTGTGGAAGTTATCAAAACTGTTTACATAAAATCTGGGAAGATATCCCAAGTTTAACTAAACTACGAACCTAAAATAAAACTAAAACACACAAATATACCCTAGACTGTCCAATATGTCCAATGCAATTCAGATGTACCTGAAAAGGGTAAAAAATAGACAAGTTAGAAGGATCCTTTGTTAATAAAATGATAAAAATCTAATTCTATAGAATAGCTACAGAATCTTGTGATTCTATAGCTGGTCTAAATAAGACACAAAATCAACATTAAAATCAACTCAAATCTTTTAAAGAATTAAATTTAACTAACATCCAATAGCTATTTGAAAATGAATCATTCAAATTGAAATTGTTATACCATTTGAAATCAAACAGGATCAAGATCAATCAAATGACTACAGAGATACGTGTACTTTGTTTTGTTTGTTACCACAAAGTCGGGTGAACAGAATCATAATCAAACAGTTATAAAATCATTTCATATCAATTTGAAATCGATATAATTAAAACAAATCGCAGGCAATTGTTATGTTGCCTCATAGACAGGAGACAGGATCGAATCCAAACAAGATCATTTCCACATCGACATAATTGTATAACAAACGATCCAGACCATGAGCAAATTAAAACATAACTGACTCGTGAATGTTTATTAACGAAATCATAACAGGATCAATCAGTCGATAACAGGATTCGTAAGAGTTGTCCGATCATTCGTTATTGCAAATTGGGGAAAACAAAATCATTTAGGAAATCATTTCTTGAATGCATTTGGAAACGACTATTACCTGAATTTCCTCATATGAATTTGACAGCAACAACATAGGTTGATTCGTTTGACAATCAAAATTAATAGAGTTGTAATCGAATCTATTTTTGATACAAATACAACTCATAAAATCGATCTTACTAACTGAAGATACACAACAATCCAATCAAGCGAATCGAACAGCTGGGGTTTGACATAGTCATCATGGATCGAAACCGTTCCATGATTCGAGCGTGAATATCACTTTCACAGACTTAAATGAGAGTATTGCTTCCATAAAAATAGAGTCATTCTTCCCAACTCAGAAACGATCAGAGTTGTATTTCCGATTTAGAAAATTATATGATACAGCATATTAAAAGATCGTAACAACCAAATTCACGAAATCGTTCAACAATCATAGCATACTGACTAACCATAGCGAAATCAAATCAAAACATGATCGTATTCTAAATCTAGCATGAAAAACTCTTGTTCAGATTAGATACAAAACAAATCCAATTGAAATAAAATCAAATCCGATAAGAATCTATCAGTGGCTAAACTCGGAATGAGCGAATCCTGTATCCAAATCAAAACTTCATTTATTTTTAGCAGTGCGAAAACAATGTACAGAATGAACAACATTATGATGGAGCCAGTTCAAAAGATAGACAAATCTATTCGAAAACCAAACTTACATCATTATATTAATCCTGGTCATTCAAAAAAAACAAAGTGATATCAAAATTCATACCTGTATGGCAAGGAGATAACTTGATCATGACAATTTGGAGTTGACCACAGCTGTGGCCGATTCAACATTCTTGAAAATGATGGAACCAATGGTTCTCTGCTTCCTATCAATTGCTTGAAGTTTGTCTCTTTTGCTGGTCAATACTGCAACTTGATTTTCCAATGATTGGATTTTGGATTGGAGTCGGGGAACGTCGATGTAGTATCATTCCAACCACAAATTACATTGGTCTCAGGATGACTGCCCGGGTCTCGAAAGTGCAGGTGAGGGTTTGGTTACATTTCCGAGGGTTTCATTAGGTAATTTGATCCCAGGGTAGCTAGGATTATTCCTTAGGCAAGGGGGAATATTAGAAACGAAATCATAAGGTGGCTCGGGGAAAAAACCCTATGAGTAAGGGTACTCACTGGCTAGGAAACGTTCTACGTCAGAGTCTGAATCCTCACTAAGGACTATGGGCTTTCGCTCAACAGTGGGTTTAGGTTTATTCCTAGCCATTCTCGAAATAAGCCAAGCGTTCTTTTTACCCTTGGCATCAACAGTAGGGTTTGCCTTGGCCTTTTTGTTCGCAGGCTTTTTTATAGCCTCAGCCTTCTCTGCTATAACGTCAGGTAGGTAAATATCGGGGTCGACCGAGGGTTTAGGAGAAGTAAGTAGGACACGGAAGGGCACGGGTGGCTCGACCTTGGTTTCATTTACCACAGGGTTGTCAATCTAGACAGGGTCTGTATCATCAAAACCATTTCGAGCGATAAAATCTCACCAACTATCACCGTAGAGACTTAAGTGATAAACAATGATAAGTTTAATAAGTCCATGGTGGAATAGGATACTATCGGCCTTCTCCCTTTTAAACCTTTCTGACATTTTGTACAGGCTACGTTGGAAATAAAAGGGCATATTCAACTGGTATCCCATAAAATTCATTAACAAACGTAGGTGGTAGAGAAAAATGAGTCCATATTGAGCTTCACAGGTCATGAGTTGTTTGACCACCATCAAAATATCATGCCATCGTGGTTTAAGCGCAGAGATGGGCATACCTTTGTCACAAGATGTGACCTTTCGCGAGACAAACAGTAGCGGCCATGGCACCTCCTCGACCTTAGAATTTTTTAACCAACGTTGTCCCGAGGATGGTAACCCTGTAGCAGAACTAATAATCTCTTGATTGATTTCCAACTGGATGTCACCAACCTTGGCTCTACAGCCATCAAAAGTGAGGGTGAACTATTGTGCAACAAATAAGTTAAAACCCTCAAATCGTTGTACAAAGGTCAACCAACCGTTATCCTCCAAGTCCTTTTGTGCATTGTCGAACAGTAGCAGGGCTTGGCTACCATTTGGCTCGATTCGCACCACCGGTGCCATGGAGTCGAGCACACGGTGAACGAGCCAGGGTTTGGATCATACCACACACAGGATCAGAGTGCACGAAGGGTTACCCGAGCTAACAGAGGTAAAACAGGGATAGGGATAGGCATAAATTCCATCGTGCGAAGGTGGTAGTGCTTATTTGCTGGCCATGCACAATAGTTATTACCAATGGTACAACCGCCAACGCTTATAGCTATTCAATCCACTATAGTATAGTTCAACAATCATGTGACTTGCCCGACCAATGAAATCAATGGTAAGTGTATAAACCAACATGCACAATCAGAGTTATGCCACAGTTTTAAACAACCGACATACAAATTGAAACCAATACTAATGTTTTGGACCATTGCACGAATGTGTTGTAACAACGCATATCAAGAGCTTAAACCATAATGCCAATGCTTCTTCATATAATCAACATGGCAATAGTTTTGAAAACATGAACATTGGTGTCATATTAAAAGATATATATGAAGGATTAACCATAACACCTATGTATTTTTTATGAAACCACTGGTCAAATAGATCAAATCAGAGAACATATAAATCCAAATGCCAATGCATTACAACTTAAATGAAACCAAGTCACACAATCAATCCAAGAATGTCCCAAGAGTACAGATCAAAAAAGTTTTGCCAGCTGCATAACGATAAGTGAAATGTAAGCGCAATGGGCATATCAACAAGAAGGATAACGACAGTTCAAATAATGATTTTAATGTGACTACGAAAGACCAAGTTTTCACGCTTAGAGTCGTGAAAACAAAAACGAAGGTAAATGTTCAAATGTCACACCAAAAAGAAGTGTCGTTTATTTGAGAATTGCGACAAAAAATTAATGTTTGCAAAACATCGGTGTAGGCAACTTATAAGACAATGGAAAAATGAGGATTGGCTACCAACAATAATGTAACAAATCTAAGTGATTGAAATGAATATTTCGTTACATCAGCAAAATCATTTGAAATGTAGGGAATGAATACCTTCTTTGGTAATTCATGACCGAAATTTCTCCTATTACTGATCCTAGGCAACAATCAGAAGTTATGACCTATACTCAGACATCAACTTTGCCAAGTATGCCAAGTAATCTTGATGAAGTCCAAATATGGTCATTGTACTTTGATGGATCCATATCCAAAGAAGGAGCAACTGCGGATTGTGTGATCATCGATCTTTCAGGTAATAAGACTTTTATTGCTTTCCAGATAGAGTTTGAGTGCACTAATAACACCACCAAGTACAAAGCACTTCTACAAGGACTTAGGAAATCCTTTTATATGGACATGCAAAATTTGATGGTATTTGGTGATTCGAAAATTGTGGTTAGGCAGGTAAGAAGTGCCATACATTACTTATCACCACATCTGAAAAGCTACCAAACTAAGGTATGGAGTTTAATGCAAAAATTTTCATCATTTAACATAAATTCCATTCCTAGATTAAGTAATTCAGAAGTTGATTTATTGGCCAATGTTGCTTCTAAACTATTGTCCGATGATGGTATTTCTCCTAATGTGTTTTCAATTAAATTGTTGTTCAGGACGTCGATCCCAGATAACATTACAAATTTGAGAGTATTCGACGATGACCAACAGATTATCAACTTCCAGCATATATAAGATACCTTCCAAGGTGCAGTCATTGATGAAGGCACTCACGATGAAAACCTCTGAAACTTCACAGTAATATCAGATCCTAGATCTCCTGAATCGACATCCGATCTGGTAAAATCTATCCCCAGATCTTTTGTAAGAATAGAGAAGTTTTATGACTTGCATGATAAATTTAGAGGGATAGCTAATTGTAAAATGAACAGTTCTTCTTTGATTTTTGAGATGGTTAATTTAGGAACAAAGGAAAATCCTCAAAATATTAATATGGGAACAGGATGTTCCAAGCAAGAACAATATGCTTTTATAAAATTGTTTAAATAATTTAAAGACTTTTTTTCCTGGACATATGATGACTTGAAAACATTTGACCCCAATATCATACAACATGTCATCCCCATGAAACCCCAAACACAGCCTTTTCAACATAAATTGAGGAAGATGCACCCTAAATTGGAACCCACTGTTAAAAAGGAGCTGAATAGATTGATATATGCAAAGATAATTTTCCCGGTAAAGCACACACAATGGGTCTCTAATCTAGTCCCTGTAAGGAAGAAAAGTGGTGAAATTTAACTCTCTGTTGATTTTTGGAACCTGAATCGAGTATTTGATAAAGATAACTACCCTGTTCCTCTAATGGAACAAATTATACAACAGGTGTCTGGTTTCAAAAGACTATCTTTACTAGATGGCTTTTCGGGATACAACCAAGTCCTCATGTCTCCCTCAGATCAACTCAAAACCACCTTTCGCACCCCATGGGGCACTTATGCCTACAAGAAAATGCCTTTTCAACTGATAAGCACCGGTGCCACTTTTCAGAGAGTAATGGATATTGATTTATGTGGCTTCATTAACCAATCAGTCGTGGTATATATTTATGATGTCACTTTCATCTCTAAAAACAAGAAATATCACGTGTCTCACCTCAGGGTTGTCCTGGAATGATCCCGCAAGTCTGACATATCTCTCAACCCTAATAAATTGGTATTTTCAGTGGAGCAAGGTACATTTATTGGGTTTATAGTGTCTAAGGATAGAATGATTATTGACCCCAAAATAAACCAAGCTATTGCTAAGCTTCCCCCTCCTAAAAAAGCCATGCAGTCCTTTTTGGGCAAGATTAATTTTGTCAAAAGATTTGTCCCAAGATTCTCATAAATGTTAAGACCATTAAATAATTTAATTAAAAAGGATGTTTTGTACCGTTGGGGACCACAAGAAATTCTGGCCTTTGATTCAATTAGAAAATCAATAATAAAAACCTCTTCCTTGATGAGTCCCGATTTTTCTTAGGATTTCACTCTTTATACCTTTTCTTCTAACCGATCTTATGCTATTGTGTTAATGCAAAAGAATGTTGAAAAAAATGATATACCCATTGCCTTCATGTGCTCATCTTTCAAAGGAGTAGAGCTTAACTACCCAACAATATATCAATAGGCATATGTTGTTTTTAAAGCAATGACACACTTCTTGTCATACCTACTAAAATCCAGAACCAAGGTTATCGTTCCTTAACTAGTTGTAAGAAACCTATTAGTACAAAAAGAACTGGGTGAGAAAAGGGAAAATTGGATGACGTCGTTACAGGAATATGACCTCAAAATAACCCCTACATATATTGTTAGAGGTCAAGGCCTATGTAAACTAGTGTCTGATTTAGTTGAAGAATAGGAAAGCCAAATCAACACCTTAATTGTAAATCAACATAATTAAAAACAAATCAATTGTGCACAAATTACTGTCAATTCTTGGTATGAGAACATTAAATTTTATTTGACACATGGATCTTCTCCCCATAATCTTGATCCTAAAAAAGAAAGAGCACTTAGGCTAAAATATACATCTTTCCATTTAATAAATGATATATTACTTCGAAAGAACTTTGATGGTCTTTTTCTGCTTTGTTTAGAAAAGGAGGAGTAAAAAAGAGTGTTATCTGAACTTCATGCAGGTGAAGCCGGTGGTCACTTCAGTGGAGATACCGTTGCTCACAAAGTGCTAAGAGTTGGGTACTATTGGCCCACTTTGTTTAAATATGCCCATGCAATATGTCGTAAATGCATAATCTGCCAAAAGGCAACATGATGGGTGAAAAAGGAAACATTCCCTTTATAGCCTATTACTGTAGATTTCCCTTTTCAGCAATGGGGCCTTGACATCATAGAACTAATTAATCCTTCTTCTTCTTCGCAGCACAAGTATATCCTTACAAAAATATATTATTTTATTATATGGTCCGAGGTTGTACCTTTGAAAGTGGTGAACACAAATCAGGTAGTGTCTTTCCTTAAATCTCATATCATCGCTCGATTCGGCATTCCCGGATGTCTGGTCTTTGATAACACCTCTTGATTTTCATCCCTTGATATGAACATTTTCACTTTGGAAAAATAGATTAAACTTAAGTATTCTGCAAGCTACTATCCTCAAGGAAATGGCCTAACAGAATCAACAAACAAAAATTTAATCAATATTATTAAAGGACAGTTTCAGAAAATCAGAAGAATTGGCACAATGCATTGTATAATGCACTTTGGGTTGATAGGGTAACCCCAAAAGATTCTGTTGGTAATTCCCCTTTCTTCTTGATTTATGGAAGAGAAAAAATCCTCCCTCCGCATGTTCTACTTCCTTCTCTGCAACTGTCACAAAAAGTTCAAGAAGAGGAATGCCCTCCTCTAGAAAATCAAATAAAAGCCTTATTGAAACTAGAGGAAGTGAGAACACAAGCAAGGCAAAACCTGGATCAACATCAACAAATTGTAAAAATATGGTTTGATTCAAATTCTTCTTTAGATAGGAATTTCGATGTTGGAGACTTGGTTCTCAAGTAGGACAAAGATCGCGAGGGAAAGGGGGAACACACCAAGTTCCAGAATATGTGGTTGGGACCAATTGTAATTTATGAAAAATCGAGTCCCATCTCTTTCTGTCTACATAATTTGGAGGGACAACTAGACACTTTCCCATTCAATGGCCAATCTCTCAAAAGGTATTTCACCTAATGATTTTAGATCCACCTTTTGTACATACTATTTTTTAAATTTTCTTTTCTGTTTTTTTATTTTGGTTCTTTTCATTTTTCT
Organism: Picea engelmannii; assembly: GCA_009831015.1. Classification (NCBI taxonomy): domain Eukaryota; kingdom Viridiplantae; phylum Streptophyta; class Pinopsida; order Pinales; family Pinaceae; genus Picea; species Picea engelmannii. Next base: position 780,900 of record ML779503.1, on the reverse strand, counting down.
TGATTTTGATTTATTTTCAAATAATGATGTTTGAGTCACCATTTCATTTGTGGAATGGAAATCACAATTTTGTTGATTAGCATCAGATGAAAACTCCTTGAAGCACCAATGTTGTGAATTCTAAAACTCATATCAGAAGAAGTAAATTTCTATTCAAAATAGTGTTCCTGGTTTCTCTTTAAAATTATGAGAAGACACGATTATCATTAATAAAACTCTTAACGTTGTCCCTGTTTTAAGGAAAAAAACTCAATTATACCTTCCTTTTCTTTGAGATGGTTTATTAACATAAATCTAAATGTTTAGATCGTCATGAAGATCGTTAAGAGAGAAAATAAATTGTAAAGGATCAAGTTTTGTTTTCAAAATCTGTGATTGTCAGCATCACCCCGCTCTCTTGAATATTATATAGTTTCTGTAAATTTGTAAACAAATTCTAGAGAGTTGAAAGAAATTCAAGGTGTGGGAAGTGTCTCTAAATCCCCTGAGATACTGAATAGGTCTGCTGGAAGCAGGTAAATGCATACATGATTCCAAGGCAACTTTGTCGAGGTACTGAACAGGTCTACTAGCAGCGAAGCAATGTCGGGTTTAAGAAAAAAATTTAGGTATGTTCTTTTGAATTGATAAAAAGAAAAGATGTTCTTTATCATGAATGGATGACTCTTGGATAGGACGAAGGTGTTAGAGTGGGTTAAATGACATCCTTGTCGAGGCTATGCACATCCGCTGGCAGCAGTGACCCTGTCAACAGTATCAGAGTCGGTTGCCTAAACATTGTTTCCCTCGTAATCTAGATTTGATACCAGATTTCATTTTTGACATAAACACATCTAATGCTAGACTACGTTATTTTCTAAGTTTTGATCAAAATGCTTGACCTGATGTCAACTATTTCTTAAAATTTCATTCTTTCTGATTCACCCTAACATGAATTTTATGGTGATGCAAAGATAACTGCTTCACCCAATATGTTGCCATTGTTGGAAGCACACATGATTTTGATATTTAACACAATCGAAAGAGATTACACTTTTCCATAACTACCATCACCTCAAATTTGTAAACATTTTTGAGAATTTTCGAAATGACTACTCGATTAAAAGATTTCCTTATTAAATTTGTATTGTTTGCATTTTCACTTGTTTTGTTTTTAATTCATGACTATAAGCATGAATTAAACATAAAACTTGGCTTGGTTTAATAATTTTGTGCCTTAGAATTGTCTTTTAAAAATCCATCCATATGTAATTGAAATTCAAAACTTATGAAATGGTTGATTAATCCATTATCAATTTTTTGTTTTAATATGGTCCTTATGAATTCAATGGTTCGATAGTTCATTGTCGAATTGTTTTGATACATGAAAAGCCTTGGTTAATTTTTAATATTCTTCTCATGATTTCAATGGTCATATAAACATTCATACCAATGAGTACATACCTACTGTACTTGTGTTTTCACCTTACCTTGATGACTCAAAACATTAATGAAGCTATTCATTATCTGCATAGGGTTTTGTACTCTGTAGTTTTGGAACTCATCGCAAGAGATGGTAAGGAATACAATGAACCCTCTGGTTTTCATTCTCACTATTCAAGTTATGATAACCCACATGCTCTGCTATTTTCGTGTTTCCACTCTCCGTTCAGACTTGTTTATGTTTCTCGCATGATTGGAACCTAAAACTATTCTGAGTGATCTATGTTGCATCCTTGTTATAGTGGTCATGACACCCATCATTCGCATAGAGCCGAATGGATGCCAATCCTTATTATCCCATGTCGATGTTATTGAGGACCTAAAAGATCATATATGGGATATATTCCTCAAAACATTTGAGGGTTATAATCTCCAGGTAGCATAATCTTTCGCACGAACCTTTGATGGGTTCAAAGCTAAGATTGGAGACATATAGTTAGAATTGACAGAAGATTTTGTCAACAAAGCAGCAGGGCTCCCATCAAAGGGTGAGAGATGGTTCAAAAACACCAAGATAGAATAATTCATGTGGAATTTTTTTATGACTTCCCGAAAAACTAGATGTTGTGTAAAAGGTATTCCTATCACTCTGTTAAAACCTAGATGGCATAGTTTATTGTTAATTCTAAAACAATTTGTTATGTGCGAAGGTCGATATAGACTGGTATTTCTCTACCATATCCATTTTCTCATGAATTTCATAGGTTTCAATTTAGATATTCCCTTTTACTTATTGATGAGTCTCTATAAGATGTCCAAGCATTACAAATGACAGGGTATCAATTCGAGCATGTTTAACCATGGATTGGTTAAAATCTTATATATGTATGATTTGTCGACCATAGGTGATAGTTGGGAGAAATTTTTTATGAGGAATGGCTTCACTCAGGCTGATCCTAAAACAAACCCTCTTTTAATTGCAAACCCTAACTCAGATAAGCCAGTGGTTGAAGACCAATTCATTAATTCAAGTAATGAACTAGACTTTACTAATAAAACCTCTCTAGACAAAGGATCATTGTCCAGATTTTCACCTGTAATATCTCCAGAACAAGTGACTGATGAATGAAGGGAAATCATCCTCATGTCCCTATGAATGATGCTAGTGTTAAGTCTGATCTCAAGAAATTCGGTAAAGGAACAAAGCAACAATACATAGATTTGGGTTTCAAGGATAATAAAGCAAGTCGCCTAATCTCTAGGAAACTAAGGAACCAAAATGATACTCATATGATCTCGATCGATCTGATCGAGATCTATTAGAGTTTGGATCATGAGATAGAATACTTCCTAGCACGGGAAGATCCATAAATTCAGGGTTTCGGGAGGGAGGTTATCATTCATACTGAACCATATGATTTTGTGGAAAATTTACCACCATGCCTTAAGGGTAAAGAATGATTCTCAGGTATCAAGAAATATCTGGAGCAAACAACAAGTAATACTGAAGCCTGCTTGGTCGATTGTGTGTTAAGGTCCTAACCCGCACATAGGTAGATCAATGTATTCGGATGTAATAAAGGTCAATATTAATAAGACCTTTCAATAAAATAGAATAAGGCAGATGTAAGAAGACCTAATAGAAGTTTCCGCTTCTAGAAGGATCTTCCTCTAGATGCTTCTCTTAATAGACATATTTAGTATAAATAAGGGTCGAGGGTATGAAAAAATCTAGCTTGGATATTATTGTAACAGAGCGCTACTCGACTGGAGGTTGCCCCCTCGAAGAGGCCTGTGAACATTGCTATCTGATTCAAAGTGCTATTTATGTTGCTATTTCGTATATCATTTCTATGTATTGTGAAGATTATGCTGGATATTTTACTGTTATTCTGTCATTTCTAG
>ML779503.1:728391-748832 GCA_009831015.1 Picea engelmannii | reverse complement strand
CTGTCTCAGGGCAGCGAACACATGAGTTTTGCAGGTTTTAATCAAATCTGTAGTTTGTCCATAATGTACATTTGTGAATAAGGAATAACATAGCTGATAATTAGGCAGTTGATTTGAGTTATTATAATCATAGTTAGTATCTTTTATATATAATAGTTAGTAGTTCATAGTTAGATTAGTATAGTTAAGTTAAGCTTGTTTTATTAGTTTCTAGTTTCCTCTATTTTAGTTTGTTTTCTTCTTATTTACTTAGTTAGTTTGTTTTAGTTTGTTTTAGTTTGTTTTAGTTTGTTTTATTAGTTTCTAGTTTCCTTAGTTTAGATTATTTAGCTGAGATCACTTTCTCTTTGGTTTCCTTATGAGACCTTAGAGCGGCCAACGAAGCCGTTAAACTCGTCAGGGTGGTCCATACCAAATGGCTTGGGTTATTTAGACAACCCCGGACCGGTTCCACTCTCCCAGTTGACGGATGGACTGTTTCACCCGTCAACAGGTTGAGAATTACTATAACGATGTTCCTCTCTTACAGGCCCGAATAAAAACTTTGACTGCTCAGAATGATCTATTGAAGAAAGAACACCTTGACCTGAAGGAACATGCAGAGAGGGAGACTAAATGTATCAAGATATATGGAAACATAGTCATTAAGAATACGACCAGTGTCAAGGAAATTATAAACTTTGAACTGTTTGATCCCTCTTTGGCAGGTTTTTAATGGTAAAATGTTTTGTTGTGATTTCTTTTGATTTTGTTATCTAAGTTGAAATAATTAGATTTGAATTGTGATTTCATTTATTCAAATAAAGATTGGCTACAAAATCTTCGATTATGTAGCCAGTCATTTTAATAATAATAATTAGTGATTAGCAATTATTGTTCTAATATACAAAATTGGTTTTGCTATTCTCAGGAAATGGGAGATTTTGCTGTTGATTACTTGGAGAAAATATTTTCAATTATATGCCTAAATGATTAGTAGTTTCTCTTTCTTTATGTTTTATAAAAACTTTGATTTAGTTTTGAATAAACCAACTCTGTTATGAGTGGTTTCCAATCCACTGTTTTTGTAATATTACTTGATTTTGGGAGATTCAACTCTATCCTGTGAGATATGAGTGTTTGGATCCTGGGTTACTTTAAATATTGTTGACTTTTGTTAGTGAAGGCATATTTGATTCGAACACATTATGAACATGTAATTCCCAAGACTATATGAACAAGTTGTTCACATTTCAGCTTTAGACCAGTGTGAGACTATTCCATTTATGTTTTTCCTCTTATATTATGGAATATTAACATGTTATATAACTTTAGCCTCATTAGCATGTAATGTTTCATTTTATTCATTGATTTAAATTTTGTCTATAAATTGTTGTTTCATATATTACATCTGTGATTGTTATTTCACTTTAATATCATCGATTTATGCTTCATGTTAAGTTGATGTATCATATGAATGTTTCACATTGAAATTTGTTTTACTGTAAACATTCATCATTACAAGATCATTGGATCTATATGTTTATCAACCTGTTTTTATATCCTTCCTCCCGAAAATACCTTGAGTTTATTATGGAGATGTTAGCATAAGCCTATTACAGATTTATGTCACAGGAAAGATACCTGGAAGTTTGAACTGTACAAGGATATAGGCATAGTATGAGACTAATCTCAGGTTAGTTTTATTCGCATTCAATTTATGTTATTTTATTCATTAGTGAAATAAGACAGTTTAAATTGGTTGTGACTATTATTCTATACTTCTTTCATATTATGCTTTATTAGTATCTTTTGAGTTCTTAGATTTTAAATTATTAAACATAAAATATAAAAAATATGTTCTTTCTTTATCTACTTCGTAAACGATTACAAAAACATTTATTTCGCAAGCAACCCCGATCCGGGTCTATCTTTCTAGATGACGATGTGTCACATATGCCCGTCAACACCTAAGGAATGAATTATGAAACTAATCTATGCATAAAATAATTTGTACAATCCTCGGTCTTCACACCCATTAAATAGGGCATGGGACCTTAACCACTCTCCATATTTCACACAACCCCTTAACTATTATTTAGGGTGTAGTTGTAACCAACTAGACTTCGTGGATTGTTTGTTAGCAGAGATTGTTAGGTCATTGTCATAGTTGGTAGGTTGTGGGTTCTCTTCCCACCATCTGCAAGTTGTTTTTGTTATAACTATATATATGCTATATATATCTCGAAGTCCGGTGCTATATCATTCCAACTATATGTTATAAATGAAATTTATGGTAACCTTCGTGCAGAATATATTGTGGTCATACTGTATGTAATATACAAAGGTCTAAGGGTCGAGGGCTTAGTCCCTTGACCCTTATAGCCACAAAATGAACCTTTACTTAAATTCATATACAATTGTTTCCCCGTTATGTTAAGAACCAATTGTCTTGTGTATTAGTCATGGAGGTTTGGTAGGGTCTTTGGGAGGTCGCGGGTTCAACCCCTGCCGAATCCCATAGTATTTTGGTAAACACTAACCAATATTGGACAATGGGAGGCTACCACATGGAAACCTTTCATTGAATATCCCATGCCACTTGTCAACATATGTTTCGACCACTTGGATTGTAGCTTGCCCAGTCAGCTGCCAAAAATTCATGTGACACATCACCTTCTATGTCACATGTACGATCATGTGCCATGTGTCACCCTTGCAGTGGTGACTCATATCACCCTTTTTCCCATGTGTATTTTGACCTTTTACCTTTGACCTAGTTTGATTGGAATGTTGACTGCTCATAATGTTTGCATACGAGCTTTGTTTGAGGAAACTTTTGCGTCATTTGAAAGCTATCGCTGATCTCTATGCATTGATGGAATTTTCAATAGAATTTATGATGGTCAAAGTTTGAGAATTTTTTAAACATTCTAGGCCTCTGTGGATGTTCCATATCCTTCTGGACCTCTATGAGCATTCCTGGATCATGATTGCACTCATTATATAGGATTTGGAGGATTAACCATCATGGAGTGTTTTGGGAAATGGTTGAGGATTTAGCTACATAAGTTGGGATTCCACTTAACCCATATATATTGAGTTTACCTAAGATGGATCCATGATATATGATTCAAATCATTGATATCATCTTCTTGGAACTAACACTTAGAATAAGGTGGGATAGCCATAAGTCCCTCTAACCACTTCAACTCTCCCCCAACATTGAGCACAGGGCATTACCAACACTCCCTATACATGGGTAGGGGAGAATAGACAAGATTTCAATGCTCCCGATGCATGGGTAGGGGAGCGTTGACCCTAAAAAATTGTCAACATATCTAGGTAAAAGGAATTATTTTGACCTTCTCATGATGAGATTTTCTCCTCCACAATGGATAGGGATTATGACAAATGTTCTTCAATGATTTCAAAATTGCGACATTGAATAAAGTGCATGAAATACTTATTAAGGTTCATATGACACTTGATAAAGTGCATGTGACACTTAGTAAGGTGCATAGAACACTTTATGAAGTGCATGTTATAGTTAGTAAGGTGAATACGACACTTACAACACTTAAGTGAGACATTTGGTGGTGTGACATTTAGGTGTGTAAAGAGTGAATCATACAAGTTTTTTAAACATAGTAGAAATCAATTAAGGAATAAGAATAGAACATCTAATCCTAAAGCAAAATTCTCAACTAACCTAGAATTATTCTTCCTCCCTAACCTACTTCAAACTTCCAACTCCCTTAGTTTCAATAAGTTGGAACATAGACTATATCAACATAACTCTAGATATAACCCGAAGGTGAAATCATTGACTACATCGACCTAAATTCTATAGTAGGAAACCAATAGTTACTATCACAACTCTTGAGAGAATGGATTAACACTATTATCCCCAATTCCTAGGGCTAACTAAGGAGATGATGTCTTGAGGCCCTTAGGTTGTAGACCTAGAGTACCGAGAGAAAAATTGACCTACAATTTCCACTTACATAGATAGAGGCTCTCTTCACCACCATAGATCTCAGGTTCATCATGAGGGTATCCACCACATCAGCTTGCTTCCGGAAGACATTGGGTCTTGTTGATGTTGGATAGTTGGTTTTCATTTATGTAAACGAGTAGTGGTTGTTATTGATGTCAAAATATGTGATGGGTATATTTGGAGAAGTATCCAAAGTGTTCCCCTTATGGCATATCTATAAGCATGTCCCTCATGGGAACATGCTTTGAAGAAGTCTATAAGAAGCGCTAGAGGTGTGGTTATGGAACCCGAATTTGATCATTGAAAAAGGTCATGAAAGACGGTGTGAATTCAACTAACTCACTCATGGATGAATAGTCCTTATCATGCCATTTTGGGTGATAGGTGGTACGCCACATGGTTCCTCACAGTTGAGGATTTATGTCCTTGGGAAGTTATAAGCTCTGAAGAATGGTCAAGAAACTCCTTGTTGGTTACGAGTCATTAATGAAAGGGTAAAGTGGTTGTAACGAGAAAGTTAAGAATCCCCTAATATTAAGGAAAGAGGTTACCCAACAAAATTATAAATACACCTCAAGGAGTCATTCACAAGTACATTCAATCACTTGTTCTATTTAACATCTTATAGTAAACTAGTGATCTATTTGGTAATTTTGTGATGGTGAAATCTGAGGTAGAGACAAGTAGGAAGTATGGGAGTTTTGGGGCTACAAAGAAGAGTGAAATTGTCTGAGGAAACCCTAGTTTGACTGACTCATGCAAGTCATACCACTAGTGTCCTGGGAGGCATCCCAGTGGGTTTCATAGTGCTCATCACACGAGGCCCCATGTGACAGGTAGTATTAGTCCAGCAAAGACAAGATAGATTTGGGAGACATGCGTGTACTAGGTCCCTAAGGTTATAGGAAAGATACAGGTCATCACTACTATGTATTAGGTCAGCTATAGAAGTATTAGTATGACCATGTGCTTGTTTTGATGATTATACTTGGTTGCAGTATGGTACATACTTAAGGTATGTTTGGCTTGTCACATGGTTGAGGTACATATTAAATACATGGTTGATTGAGGTATACTGTATTTTATGGTTATGATATGACTATTATGGTTCATCTTTGAGATTTATATGTATGGTTGAGGTATACACTTGATGTATGGTGGAATATGAATGAGGCACATGATTTGATTCTTTGAGGCACTTCGTTGATGATATGGTTCAGATCTATGCTATGGTATATGGTACAGGTTCTATACATGGTTGATGCTCTCGTACATAGTATATGATTTGATGTTGTGGTATCTACATTTGGCATATCTCTTGGTACATGATTGATGCATGTTATACTACATATGTTGGTACACAGTTGATGGATTATATGGTACATGTTTTGGTATAGCTCATGTTGATGATCAGTTATAGGTTGATGGTACAATAACAATGAAAGGTTAGATACAATGTCAAGTAGATGTGACAGGTTACAGGTTGATGTGACAATGACAGAAACAGTGGAAATGATTGCGGTAGAGAAAATTTGGTCTACACTTGTATTTTAGGGTGGAAGGACGAGGCAAGAAAAGGGGGTTGTATGGTCCTTCCGGTTGGTGCTGGAGAACTTAGGGAATTGGAGCTTCCTTCAGGTTGGAACCTGAGAATTTGGGGTTTGTACCCTCCTTCTGGTTGGATCTAGAGAATTCAGAGAGTTGTAGGTTCCTTCAGGCTGGAGCATGTAAATAGGGGTTCATAGCCTCCTTCCAATTGTAGTTGTAGAATTGGGAAGTTGGTGATTCCAATGAATGTATTCTTTTGATATATAAGAAAAACATTTTGCGGTTTTCTCCCATTTGGTTTTCCACGTAAATACTGGTGTATTGTGTTTATGTGGATGTCTATTATGCTCTGTTATATTATATTTCTCATGATATATTAATGATATATTGCTACTGATGTTAATGATTACACATTGTGGTTAAAAGTGATAATAAAGTTATCATACTAATTCACCCCCTCTTATTATTCCAACAATTGGTATCAGAGCAGGTCCTTCAAGAAACAATTTAACAACTCGAATGAGATAATGTAATAAAGTAAGATTGGAGCACCAAGATTTGATGGACATAGCTATGAATTTTGGAATAAAATGTTGCAAACGTTTTACAGGAACATGGATTTGATGTTTGGCATTCAATAGTAGATGGATATAGAATGCCAACCAATTCCCCAACTAAAAAATATGGAAAGAAATTCAATGGAAAAATTCAAGGGATAAAGGAACCATTTTGAGCAGTCTGAATGATTCAGTATTTTTCAAAGTTATGAATTGTAAGACAACAAAGGATATTTGGGATAAACTTCAAAATATTTACTAAGGAGATACCAAATTTAAAGGAGCTAAGCTTCAAACCCTTAGAGATAATTTTGATAAACTAAAGATGAAGGAAGATGAAGACATTGTAGCCTAATTTCTACGAGTTGATGAAACAATGAACAATATTAGAGGACTGGGAGAATAATTTGATGAATCAATGGTCATTAAAAAGGTTCTAATATCTCTACCTATGAGATTTTATCCTAACATATCATCCCTAGAAGAAAAAATAGATCTTGACAGTTTAAGCATGGAAGAGCTACATGGATTTTTCACAACTTATGAAATGAGGATAGAACAAGAGAATCCAATCATGAAGGAATCATTGTTAAAAGTATCCAAGAAGACAAATAACAAAAGAAAGAAAAATTCAAAACCATATTGCAGTTGCAGCAATGATTCAGAAGAAAATGAAGAAGTGACAAACTTTATAAGGAAGTTAAAAAGAGGAATTGACAAGTACAAAGTTATTCTTCCATTGAAATTTTTTAATTGTTATGGTATTGGTCATTTTGATCCTAAATGTCCTTATGCTAAGAATAAAGTTAGCGATGAAGGAGAAGATCCTAAGAAGAAAAAGAAAATTCAAAAGGGAGATAAAAAAAAGTAATTCTTCAAGAAAAGTTTCTATTCAAAGGAAGACAACTCTTCATCAGATGAGGATGATGATAGTGACAGTGATTCAGAAAGAGTACTCTTAATGGAAGTAGAAGATGATAAATAATATTTTGAATATTTTAAAAAAGAAGGGAAAGTTGATCTCAGAGAATAATTAATCAGTTCCTTAGAAGAACTAGGGAAAGAAAGAAACAAAATCAAATCACTCAAGGAAAAGTTAAAGAAGATGGAAGGATCTCAAAATTACAACTTAGAATAAATCGAGTAGATAATCACGAAGTTAAAAATCCAGGTAGAAGAAGACATAAGGATTGAAGAAACACTCATAAATGAGTTAGAATATAAAGAAAAATTGATTGAAATCCTAGAAGCATAAATGGTCACCTGAATAAAATATTTTCAGAAGAAAGAGATGCAACAGAATAACACCAAAATATTGGATGATATCATTAGCAGTTAAATACCACATACATGTTTGGGATAGGATACAACCAGATGAAAACCGAGAAAGGTTCGAACTCCAAGAATAAAAAACAAGAAGCAAAAAAAAGCACCTATGCAGAAATAGTCAAAGGTACTCAAGAATAAAACCATAGAGGAAGTGGACCACCTAGAAGATTTAGAACATAGAACCAATGATCAACAACATCTCAAGAAGAAGAATTCTTTTGAAGAGAAAATACATCCATAAGATCCCATACATCCAGGTATCAAACTATTTTTCTTGGTTCATGTTATTCTTGTAACAATTAATGTCACAACGTTGCAAACTATAGAGACTATGCCAAGAACAGGAGCAACTATGAAGGCTATTCAAACAAAAAATATCTCAAGAAGTCTCATGAGGCACAAAACATAAATCAAAACAGTTTTGGTTCACTAAGTAAGGAAATAGAGTGCTAAAAGTGCAACAATTTTGGACACATGGACAAATATTGTAGACTAATTGTTCCTCCAAAGTATCCAAAGAATATTATCAACAATCATAAGCAAGAACCACAAAAAATATGGATAATAAATCATGATCAATTAAACATTGAAGAATGCTCTTTTTCTCTACAAACACAACACAAGAAAAGTGGGTGGTATGTTGACAATGGTTGTTCGAAGCATGTGACAGGTGAGAAGAACTGGTTCCTAACCCTGAAGAAGGAATGAGATGGATCAATTTCATTTGGAAATGATAACTCATCCATAATAATAGGTAGAGGAACAATCAAGCTTGGAAGAAAATATTCCAAGGAAACAAATGTTCTAGTGGACAGAGATATGAAGCACAATATTCTAAGTGTCAGTTAAATGTGTGATCAAGGACACAAACTTTTTTTGACTCAGAAAAATATGAAATAAGAAAAGAAGGATTAGGAAAATTGGTGGCTATATCTAGAATAACCCAAAACAACATATATGTTTTGAATGAGATTGGAAGGGGAAAATGTTTTTTAGGAAAGGAAAATAAAAGTTGGCTCTGGAACAGAAGGATGGGTCACATAAACTTTGATAACCTTGTCAAAATTAGTAGAAAGGAAACATTGAAAGAAATTCTTGAGATCTCAAATCCAACAAATACACTATGTGATCATTGTCTACAAGGAAAACAAACCAAGACCAAGTTCAAATCAAAAGAGTACTCCATGACAAAACCAATGGAGATTATACACATTGATCTATGTGGACCTACAAGAACGAAGGGATTAAATGGTGAAAAATATTTTATTCTACTGGTTGATGACTACACAAGAATGACTACAATTTGCTTACTTAGGAAGAAGTTAGAGGAATTTGAACACTTCAAGATATACAAAGCGATGGTTGGAACTGAGATGGATTTGAAAATCAAGTTCTTAAGATCAGATAATGGAGGAGATCTTACATAAAAGGAGTTCATGGATTTTTGTAGAAGACATGGAATAAAGAGACAATTCTCGGCAGCCAAGACACCTTAGAAAAATGGAGTGGTTGAAAGGAAGAACACAATAGTACAAGAAATGGCCATAACCATTTTGAAATATTACAATTTGAGTGACATATTTTGGGAACAAGCGGGACATACAACAATTCACATATTGAGCATAGGAATGCTCAGATGTAACAGTGAAAAAACCCCCTATGAGTTATGGAAAGGAAGACCGAAAAATGTAAATAATTTTAGAGTATTTGGAAGAAAATGCTAGATGAAAAGAGAATATGGAAGGATTGGAAAATTTGACTCCTGATTTGATAAGGGAATACTAGTTAGATATTGAAGAAAAATAAAATCATATAAATTCTTCATCCCAAGAATCAACATAATCATGGAAAGTATCAATGTAATGATTGAAGAGACAAGTGTATAGAAGGAAAAATAAGGAAAGAAAGAATGAGAAGAGAAGGATGACGAGGAATATCTAAAAGAATAAGAAGTAGAAGAAGAAGATAATTCAGAAGAAAAACATGAGGAGGATGAGTAACAAATACCTCCTAAGACACCTATCTGATGAGTACATAAAAATCATCCATTAGAACAGATTATTAGGAATAAATATGTAGGAGTTGTAACCTAAAGAAGAATACTTTCACCTAAACAACATCACCTAGCATTGTTATCTACATTTGAACCCAAAAGTTTTGAAGAGGTCGAAAATGATGAACATTGGATCAAATTTCTGGATGAAGAAATGGATAAGATAGAGAAGAATGACATAAGGGAACTGGTTCCAAGACCGAAGAGAAAGAACATTATTAGTACTAAGTTGGTTTTCCAAAAAAAACTGAATGAGGATGGATAGGTAACCAAAAACAAAGAAAAGTTAGTATGAAAAGGATATTCTCAAATTGAAGGTATATATTTTGAAGAGACCTTTTCCCCAGTTTCTAGGATGAAAGAAATCATATTGATATTAGCCTATGCATTTTTTAAAGGAATCAAGGTATATCATATGGATGTTAAGTCAACCTTTCTTAATGGATAATTAGAAGAAGTCTACATCGAACAACCAAAATGATTTCTACGGTCAGAAAAGGAAGATTATGTTTACAGACTGATGAAAGCATTGTATGGACTCAAGCAGGGCCCGAGATCATGGTATTAGAGATTGGAAAAGTATCTACAACAACAGGGATTCAGGAAGGGAAATGAAGACAACAATATCTACATAAAAGTGGATTCATAAAATATATTGATAATTGAAGTTTATGTAGATGACATCATCTTAGAAAGTAATGATGACAAGATGAGTTAGAAGTGTTCCAGAGATATGAAAATTGAGTTCAAAATTTATTTTCTTGGTGAGTGGAATTTCTTTTTGGGATTATAGATATGCCAGTGTGATAAATATAATTTCATGTCTTAGACCAAGTATATCAAAGAAATGCTAAATAAATTTGGAATGGAATATTTCAAATCTATGATTCTAAGGATGATTATAAGGATGTTGATTAGATAATTTACATATCAATGATTGGCAGCTTACTCTATGTCACATCGTCAAGACTATATGTGATGCAAGCAATTGGAAAGGTTGCAAGATTTCAAGCAACACCAAAAGAAAGATATGTTATGGCAGTAAAACGAATATTCAAATATCTCAAAGCAACATAAGATTTTGGATTATGGTATCCAAAAGGGAATGATCTATCTTTGGTAGCATACACAGATGCAGATTTGGCAAGTAGAATTGATGATAGAAGAAGTACAAGTGGAAAAAATTTATACTTGGGTAAGTGTCTGATATCATGGTTGAGAAAAAAATAGTCATCGATATCTTTGTCCACACCAGGAGAAAAATATATTGCAACAACAACATGTTGTACTCAAGTTCTTTGGATAAAGCAAACCTTGTAGGATATACAGGTGGAATATGACAAACCTATTATTATACTTTGTGATAACACCAGTGCTATCAGTATCTCTACGAATCCAGTAATGAACTCCAAGACGAAGAACATTCTGATCAAGTTTCACTTTCTATGGTAATAGGTTACAAAGAAGAACATCAAGCTAGAGTACATTCGGAAAAAAGAACATATTACATATATCTTCACCAAATGTCTTTCGAGGGAGATCTTTGAGAACTTGGAGTAGTTTCTACCCCACAATGATCCACATAGCATCAGGCATAGTAAGACAGAGGGAGAAAATTAGAATACTTGAAGAATCAAAGTAAAGAAACTTTTTGAATGATTTTCATATACATTAGATATTTACATGAGGAATCACCATGAAGAGAAAGAAGAGGCTTGTAGATAGGGGGAGTATCCCCAAGGAAAATTACCCTTTACCATTGATTCCAAAGAAGGAGAGAAATAACAAATGCATGGATACAAAAGGAGCAATGGTCATGTGGGGAGAGATGATCAAAGGGGGAGCTAGAGTGTTCCCATGCCTTTAGTGTTGCCATCAATGCCAAAGGGGGATATTGTTGGACAGTTGGTCATCATTGATGTCAAAAGATGTGATGGTTGTATTCGGATAAGTCTCTGAAGTGGTCCCCTTATGGCTTATCTATAAGCATTTCTCTCATGGGAATATGATTTGAAGAAGTATATAAGAAACCCCATAGGTCTGGTTATGGAACCCAAATTTAATCGCGGTAAAAGGTAATGAAGGACGATGTGAATGTGACTAACTCACTCATGTATGGATAGTCCTCGTCATGCTATTTCTACTGATAGGTGGTATGCCACGTAGTTCCTCACAGTTGAGGAGTTATGGCGTTGGGAAGTTAGAATCCCCAAAGAATGGTCAAGAAGCCCCTAGTTGGTTATAAGTCATTAATGAAAGGGTAAAGTGGTTGTAACAAGAAAGTTAAGAATTCACTAAGATTAAGAAAAGATGTTACTCAAAAAAAATATAAATACACCTCAAGGAGTCATTCACAAGTACATTCAGTCACTTATTCTATTGAATATATTCTAGTGAACTAGTGATCTATTTGGCAAATTTGCGGGAATGAAATCTGAGGTAGCAAAAAGTAGGAAGTGTGGTTTTTTGGGGATTGAAGAGGAGAGAGAAATTGTCCGAGGAGACCCTATTTTGGTTGACCCACATGGGTCAGACCACTAGTGTCCCACGAGGCATACCCATGGGTTGCATAGTGCTCTCCATGCGAGGCCCCACATGATAGGTAGTCATAGTCCCATGAGGACAAGACAAATTTGGGGGAAATACTTGTACTTGATCCCTAAGGTTAGAGGAAATCTACATGTTAGCACTATTGTGTATCAGGTCAACTAGAGAGGTATTGGTATGATTATGTACTTATTCTGATGATTATACTTGGTTGTGGTATGGTACATACTTGAGTTATGTTTGGCTTGGTACATGATTGAGGTACATCTTGGATACATGGTTGTTTGAGGTATACTATATTTTTTGGTTATGATATGAAAGTTATGGTTCATCTTTGAAATGTGGATGTATGGTTGAGGTATATACTTGATGTATGGTGGAATATGCATAAGGCACATTATTTGGTTGTAAATTTTCCTTCTGTGAAGTTCCCTCTGGAACATTCTGTAACTTTTCTATCTTAGCTCTCTTCTTACTTAGTTTTCTAGCCTTTTTTCCAGTGAGATTCGTCTCAGAATTCCTTTTTCCCTTATGTTTCTTATCTTCTTTTGCAAGAGTAACTTTGCGTTGTTGAGATTCTTTCCTAGAAATCAGGGGTAATACTTCATCTTTGTTTGGAATAGGTACTTTAGTCTTCTGTGGTTCTTCTAGTGTTATTTCCACTTCGACATCCAAGTCTCTGGTTTTAAATAGCTTCTCTTGGTTCTCATGTTCTTCAATCAAGTGTGCGATCCTCCTAGTCATGAAATCTTTCAACTCTTGCTTCTTTTGTTCTAAGACTTCTTCTTCTTTCCTTCTGGATTGATCTCCTTCAATCCAAGGTTTTCCTATTAACATAGCAATTGGAGCGTTTTTTTCAATAAATTTAACAACTTCAAATTCTTCCTCTGTCGAAGTTCCATGAGCACTCATAGATATCTGAGTAAGTCTTCCACATAGGGTTATTGACTTTCCTCTGAGTAATCGTATTCCTCCCAATGAAGGAATCATAGCAGGCTCCCCTAAAAGTTTCCAAGTTCTTTATGTCATGATATTCACTTGTGTTTCCACATCCAAAACACAGTCAATGTCGAAGTCTCCAATTCTTGTTTCAATGCACTCTTTTTCTTTTAAGATCTCTGATACGTTGATATGTCGGTCACCATTCAGGGTTTCTTTCATTTGTAGCAACAATTTTTCTGATTCTTTCTGGGGTTCTTTCATAATCTCATGGGGTTCTTTCATAATATCAATTGCTTTACCTTTCTCATGGTCTTCTTGTCTCATATTCATCCTTTCAACCTTAGTAATCATTCTAGGGCAGTCCAATACTTCATGGTCCATAGCTTTGAAAAAGAGGCAACTAGGTTTTCTACCAGAGCATTCCTTAGCCAGATGTCATGGTCTTTTGCCACTGTAAGAAAGGGTTAATCCTCTCTTTCTTTTAAATGATCCCCAACCTCTCCTATACTGCGTGCTAGAATCATGGTAGCTAGCGTGAAAAAATTTATTTCTTGGGTCCTGCATCCATTTGTTAGTCCAAACATTCTCTCTATGCATAGGTATAACATATCTTTCACTATTCTTATCATATCTACTCATACCCAATCTTCTTTCTTCTACCAATTCCCTAGTTTTCAAGCTATGAAAACTCATATCAAACATATCTAGATCCATAATTTAGAAACAAAAATTTCCACTAATCTTATCTTCAACAGAGCACAAAGCTTCGAGATCTAAAACTTTTCACTATTCTTACCTTTATCAGATCATAAGGCATTCATATCTTACCTATTTTCTTCAAATAAGACTTCTTTTCTTAGCACAGATCGAGTATAATATTGTGCACTAGAGAGACAGATCTATGCATAAAGCTCTCACAGTTACAGATCAGATATTTTCACAAAGCTTCTTTTTCCTCAGTTCCCAACAATCATAGTTTTAGGTCCCGTCAATGGAACCATTTGTTGACATAGGGGAAGACCTAGGGTTCAATGCTACAAAAACACACCAACAAAACCCTAACTACATCTGTCAAATCTGGCTGAGTCGACACTTCATCCAATCAATGCTTTTAGTGTTCAAGTCCCTCCTTCAGGTTTGATTCCCAAGATCTTATGCTTCTCCAAATAAGCGCACCATATGTAGTGGGATTAACCTAGTCATCCATGTGTGCTATCATATCATATAAGTTATCAATTTCCTTTTTCATGGGCTCCACATATATTCTTTTCTCCATAGGGTATAATGGTGTAGTGACCTTTAAGTCGCCTCCTTAAAAAATTATCTCTCTTTTATTCAAGTTAATAATCATTTGATTCTCGAAGGCCGGATCCAGTCCAATAAAATCTAGATAAGGTTGACTATTATCCATGGTCTCAATAACCTCAAAGTCAACTACATTGTGCAGTACATTTATATTAATAGGTACTCCTGCCAATCTCTCTATTGGTATTATATTATGTTGGTTAGCCAACCTCAACTGAATAGTTTACCTAAATGTCTTTCCTTTCTTAAGCATCTTCCACATTTGTCTTGGAAGAACATAGACATTTGGTCCTAAATCTAATATGACATTGTTCATGTCACATTATTCTATCTGTGCACTTAACTTGAACTCTTTGTTTATCATCTTCTTACGAAAGACTTGGTTCATTGCTTTCTACATCGTAGATACTTCTTTGTATTGTGTACACTGATCAATCATTATGTGCAGTGAATTTAGTGTTGTTTCATCTTGCATCTACTCTAAAAAAATATTTAGAAAGTCTTTCAAAGTATTTACCTTTTCGACTGACCTTTCTAGAATAGTGCGATCATAAGATGACGACATATCATATACTAGTCATGTCTTTGACATTGATGTTATCCAGTTCGGTCCTAGTGTTGGAACAGGGGAACAGCCAAGGTTCAACACTACAAAAGTGCACCAACAAAACCCTAAATAACGACCCTTTAGGAAACACTTGCGAAGTAGATGAAGTGTCACCCAAGGTAGAGGAAAGGGTGGTTATAGGACTCAGATGTATGCAGCCTTATTTGGGACACAGATCTGTGATTTTAACACTTAACAAAGCACTCAACATTTAATATTCATTAGTCTTTAACCCTTTATTCAAATCACAAGTAAATCCCTAATCACAGAACAACATAGTATTCATTCAGATATAAGGTATTTAAGGACTAAGCATGTGTACGCAAGTCATATTTAACATCTGTCCATATTATTAAGAACTCAACATCAACAGATCTATCTATCATTCATCTATATTAAAGAGGTAATCAAGAAAACACATAAACACATCAATACATCACACAAAGCATAGCAACACAACATGTACGTGGTTCAACCCCACCCTAGGGATACTTCCACCAACTATTTTCTTCTTTATTATCTTTGGTCAAGATTCTTACAGGAACATAGCATCCAAGTTCTACTCTGCAGAAGACAGGAGATCTGTGCATACTCTGCCAGATCCTCCTCCTTCTAGCTAGGGTACAACACCAAGCCTTCACATAGTCTCTTATAGTTTCTTTCACTAGCCTTGCAAGCCTCACACAGTATGCACAAAGCACGTACAACTCTTGATCACATAGATCCAACTCTAACACTTAGCACATTGGCCTATTAGGTCTCTTTCTCTCTCTCCCTTTTCTTAAATCGCTTAGCTACTTATTTATACATTACAAAATAGGCCTAATCATGGGTAAACCCATGGGCCATCATCCCATACCCATTACATAATCCTGAATCCCAAAAAGGGCCCTAAAAGGAGCCAAGATCCTGCAATCTCTTCTTCATCTTGCGCTCCACCTTCGACAACCTGTCGAAGTCCCAAAATTAGGTCAAACATGACCAAGAATCCTCAAAAACTGGTCAAGGGAGAACATGCCCCCAACACTCACCCGTGACTTGTCCCAAGTCACTCTGATATGATTATTTCTGCTTCAAAAGACTCTAGATTTTCTCGATCTTCTTCAACTTGTTGTTGTGCTATGAACTCCTATTCAACAAACTCTTGTATGACTGATCCGTTGACAGGTCCCTCTAGGTGTTGTTCAGCTGCAGTGATGACTTGTTGCAGTTCCACTCCTTTGCCTTCTATCTCTGTGAATAGTTGGTAAGCCTCATCCTGTATAGGTTGGAGCCTATGAGTTACTTCCATAACTCTACTCTGAATAGTGTGGACCTGTTTCTGGGCAGTGTGTTATTCTTGGGATCGCTTCATTCTTTCCACAACCTATAGGGGCTTCAACTACGCCTGTATTATCTCTGCTTGTTTCTTTTTCTTCCTATAGCTATGAGTCCAGTGCCTTCAATTCTAGATTCTCAGTGAGTCACTCATATATCTGGTCACTGCGATCACTCAGTTGCTTGCATTCCAAGGAAAGGACTTTTATTATTTCAACTGCGCTTCGAGCATTTGCTTCTCTTTAATCCCTTACATCCTGTGGGGTGTCTAGTACGGTGCAGAGCTCTAAGTATTTTATTCATTGTTGTAGCTACTGGATAGCTTCTACAAGATGCTCTACATGATGCGTGACTCGATCTTATGCCTATGGTTATAATCCTGTCACAAAGTGGAGTTCTTTTTTGACTTCTTCTTTCACTTCGAGTTTCTCTATAAGCAACTGTTCTCTTTCTTGTTGCATCTGTTATTTCTCTTATTCAAACTTTGCTTGGAGAGGAACCTTCCCTGGTTATGCAACCCTGCGTTGTTATAATATTATGCCTTGCACTTGCTTCAAGGCCTGGGTAGCTTGTTCTGTTTCTTCTTGTGCACAACGAAGGCGAGCTTCGACCGCATCAGATAGTCGGTTGAGTTGGGCTGGCTCATGTCCCAACTCTGGTTTCCCTAATGGAAGGGGTGCAATGGACACTACACGACTAGACTGAAGGGCCTGTTGTACCCCTCGTAATTTGACCTTAATTTTGTCATACATTTCCTCCTGCTTAGCTTCTTGTTTCTCCACGATTTCCAGCGAAGCATCGTTTAGGGATGCTATTATGAAGTCAAAATCATTGGTAGTGAGCACAATATTCATCTTGGTCACAATGGCTCTCGATTTATTCTAGGAAAAAGGTTTTGGGGAAGAAAACATCCTCTTCTTCAAGGGATCGGTCTCATCTCTAAGAAATGTTACTTCACCTTGTTTTTGTTCAGCTCCTTTTCCATTTATCTCTTCGTCATCACCCCCTAGGTCAGGTGATACGAAAGTAGTCTTTTCTGAGGCGCTGCTTAAGTCTTGGACCTCTTTTGCCTTCTTCGTTCTGCTGGGTCTTGGTGTATCATGTTCTTTGTGCGTGGTCTCTGGGTTGTCAAGGTCAGACATATCTGCAGGGTTTGCTAGAATAAGGAGGTCTTCCAACTAGTCCTTAGTGATCTCCTCAAGGTCCTCTTCCGTGAGTTTGTAGTATGACTGAATTTTCTCCTTATGTTCATCGACTCATGCTGTAAGGTAGATGAAGTGTCGATCTATGCAGAGTCAAAACCTCTATAGGGTGTTCAGAGTCATGTGAGGTTCAACTTCAATGGATATCTTTAGCTGAAGGTAATATGTGTGAAAAACAACATTCGACTTCCACTATTTGTTCATATCACTCGAGTACAAGAGTGTGGTGAACTTCGCAGAAAGTGGCTCAAACGGTTCAATATTCGGAAAGGTCTCACCTTCTGACATATCCCAAGAAACAAAGGTGATGAGGATGAGGATCCAACTAAAGTGAAACTTGTAGCCCTGATTCTGTGCTTCACGACAGTCTAGTTCCAACTGATTAACTAGGTACTTTGCCCAGTTCATATGTAGACCTTCCATGCACTTCCCTGCAAGGTCAACGACAAAACCTGTGACCTGCTTGGGTTGGTTCTTCCTTACTAACTTTCTATCTATTAATTGACAGGCTAGACGCACTGCGTCATTCTGGATGGAGGCTACCTTGTAGCCTCGCGTCCCCTTTTCAACATCGTCGTATGTATCCTTGATCTTTTGTGCTAGTGTGTGATCTATGTCTTTTACTAGATAGAAATCTTGCGGGTTGAGTCCTT
This sequence comes from Picea engelmannii, assembly GCA_009831015.1. Taxonomy (NCBI): domain Eukaryota; kingdom Viridiplantae; phylum Streptophyta; class Pinopsida; order Pinales; family Pinaceae; genus Picea; species Picea engelmannii. The sequence goes on along the minus strand of ML779503.1, from coordinate 730,793 downwards.
TCATACTTAATCTTATGATCCTATGGATCAACATCAGATCGATTGTGATACGATGATCTAGCCATAAGTACCCGCCATGGTAACATGAAATAAATATCTTGACATAGGAATTGACATCCTGGTCCCTTCCTAAGTGTGGGATTTTCATTACGTTTAACAAGGTGGGATGCCCGAGGTTCATCATCCACAATTGAGGGATTATCTTTGATTTCTTCCCCTTCATCCTAGTTAGTTATTTATACGGGGCGAGCATACTATAGTTATTATGATCTCCAAGGTTGAAGTCACTAAACTTCAATGCTACGATATTGTCCTGCTGCGCTCAAACTGTGTATATCCCCTTCGGGAGGCACACAGTAACCATGGTGTAATCAAAGTATCTTGGCACACTATCTCAACTCACCACATCGACCAGAGGCAGGATGTAGTCGGGAAATATGGTCGAGATCTGCTTCACATTTTCTAGGTCATCTCTGTGTTTGGTTCTCTTTTTTGTTGATGGTAGGGATGGTCCAGCCCCTCGAACAATTGATGGAGAGGCTTGCACTCCTCTCATTGATGACATTTGTACACCCACAGAAATCACTCTTTCAAACATGACTCTCTTAGTCATCAGGTCGATGAGTACTTCCTTCGTAGACACTTCGAGTGCACTAAGTTCTTCAGACATACACACTCATGGTTGAATATCTCAGGTTTGAAGAGTAACTGCTCAATGCAACAGGATGGATGGTAATATCGTGATGATCACTGTGAAAAATCAACTATTCTATGGGATCAGATAGTCACGGTTGGAAAAAGTGTTCTCATTGCATGGCATGATGAGATAAATAGATAACTCAACAAAGGATCTCTTGCAATGGGTGAGAAGCCTTCATTAACTCAGTTATGTCCATTATGGTGCGGTCCCAACGGTGTGGTGGCGAACTTTCTGACCATAAATTCCTTTCTATCCATTCGGGCCATCCGTCTAATAGTTATACTATTTGCAACAGCTATATGGCTTCAGCATGGCGGAGTGCCATGTGACACAGTTCTGATATCCCATCAAAGTTCCAATTTTGTAAATTTTCCTTCTGTGAAGTTCCCTACGGAACCTTCTGTAACTTTTCTATCTTAGCTCTCTTCTTACTTAGTTTTCTATCCTTTTTTCCATTGAGCTTCGTCTTAGAATTCCTTATTCCATTATGTCTCTTATCTTCTTTTGGCAGAGTAACTTCGCGTTGTTGAGATTATTTCCTAGAAATCAGGGGTAATACTTCATCTGTGTTTGGAATAGGTACTTTAGTCTTTTGTGGTTCTTCTAGTGTTATTTCCACTTCGACATCCAAGTCTCTGGTTTTAAATAGCTTCTCTTGGTTCTCATGTTCTTCAATCAAGTGTGCTATCCTCCTAGTCATGAAATCTTTCAACTCTTGCTTCTTTTGTTCTAAGACTTCTTCTTCTTTCCTTCTGGCCTGATCTCCTTCAATCCAAGGTTTTCCTAGTAACATAGCAATTTGAGCATTTTTATCAATAAATTTAACAACTTCAAATTCTTCCTCTGTCAAAGTTCCATGAGCACTCATAGATATCTGAGTAAGTCTTCCACATAGGGTTATTGACTTTCCTCTGAGTAATCGTATTCCTCCCAATGAAGGAATCATAGCAGGCTCCCCTAAAAGTTTCCAAGTTCTTTATGTCATGATATTCACCTGTGTTTCGACATCCAAAACACACTCAATGTCGAAGTCTCCTATTCTTGTTTCAATGCACTCTTTTTCTTTGAAGATCTTTGATACGTTGATATGTCGGTCGCCATTCAGGGTTTCTTTCATCTGTAGCAACAATTTTTTTAATTCTTTCTGGGGTTCTTTCATAATCTCATGGGGTTCTATCATAATATCAGTTGCTTTACCTTTCTCGTGGTCTTCTTGTCTCATATTCATCCTTTCAACCTTAGTAATCATTCTAGGGCAGTCCAATACTTCATGATCCATAGCTTTGAAAAAGAGGCAACTAGGTCTTCTACCAGAGAATTCCTTAGCCAGTTGTCATGGTATTTTTCCACTGTAACAAAGGGTTAATCCTCTCTTTCTTTTAAATGATCCCCAACCTCTCCTATACTGCGTGCTAGAATCATGGTAGCTAGCCTGAAAAAAATTATTTCTTGGGTCCTGCATCCATTTGTTAGTCCAAACATTCTCTCTATGCCTAGGTATAACATATCTTTCACTATTCTTATCATATCTACTCATACCAAATCTTCTTTCTTCTACGAATGCCCTAGTTTTCAAGCTAGGAAAACTCTTATCAAACATATCTAGATCCATAATTTAGAAACAAAAATTTCCACTAATCTTATCTTCAACAGAGCACAAAGCTTCGAGATCTAAAACTTTTCACTATTCTTACCTTTATCA
>ML779503.1:680886-728341 GCA_009831015.1 Picea engelmannii | reverse complement strand
AGTTTTCAAGCTAGGAAAACTCTTATCAAACATATCTAGATCCATAATTTAGAAACAAAAATTTCCACTAATCTTATCTTCAACAGAGCACAAAGCTTCGAGATCTAAAACTTTTCACTATTCTTACCTTTATCAGATCATAATGCATTCATATCTTACCTATTTTCTTCAAATAAGACTTCTTTTCTTAGCACAGATCGAGTATAATACTGTGCACTAGAGAGACAGATCTACGCATAGAGCTCTCACAGTTACAGGTCAGATATTTTCACAAAGCTTATTTTTCCTCAATTCCCAACAATCATAGTTTTAGGTCCCAGCAACAGAACCATTTGTTGGCACAGTGGAAGACCTAGTGATAGTACTACCAATATTATCGAAACACCTACCCTTGGAGTCAGAGGATTTGGTATCCCACCTTCCCCACCTGGTTCATCTCCATCCTCTTCAGGAGGAGAATATTTAGATGAAGACAGTTCTTCATCAGAAACATATCAGACTCCTACACCACCAACTCCCATGGAAAATCAAAACAATCTTGTCATACCTTGGATCTATCAAGATGTCGTGGTTGTACCTGGACCCCAACACCCATTACCGAAACAACTTGAGAAATGGCTACCCAAATTTGATCCAGACTCAAAGAAATCTGCTAAGGATCATATAAAAAAAATTATGTTGTCCATTAGACTACAGAGTGTTGAACACGAGGATGTAGTATGCAAATTATTCCCTTATAATTTTGAGGGAAATTCCTCCACATGGTATTTCACTCAACAACCCCAAACCATTTTCTCTTGGGACAAGTTTGAAACTTATTTCTTGGAAAAAATCGGAGATGATAAATCTCTGAAAGTCTTGATTATGGAACTTTCCAGCTCAAAAATGAATCCTAAGGAAAAAGTGAAAGATTTTAACCAAATATTTCTTACTTTAAAGAAGAAAATCTCTGCAGATTCAATGCCCGCTAACAGTTTAATCGTTGCATATTATGCTAAAGTCTTGCACAATAATATAGCCATATGGGTCAAAAGTTCTAAAAAGAACACATTGCTTGAAGCCTTTGAGGAGGAAAACCGAATTGAAAAGGATATTTTGAGCCTGAAAGATAATCTTAGTAGTGAAGATGAAACAACTTCATCTGCTAAAAAGAAAATAGAGATCTTTACTAGGCCTCCTCAAACTAAAAATCAACTAGAAATTTTATACTTAGAAAGCTTGCAGAAAGCTTTCCAAAAGCTGTCCAATTGGGTTGTTGACTTGAAGATATCAGTCAAGGAGGAATCAGTGAGCAAAGGAAATCTTAAACCTCCTTTCAGAAAATATTTTCCTCCCAACCAGCCAAACCCGACCATTGAAGGTCAGAATTTCAAAAGTTTATAGTACGCTTTGCAAACCATATTAGAAGCACATGATAATTCTACCTCGGCCCCTCCCGAAAATTTTGAAGACGTAGTTGAGGAAGAAGAACTAGAAGAAGAGGAATCATATCCCAATGTCTTCGGTCACTTATCGGATAGTATCTTCGAAGAAAATTTTGAAATTGTTCACCCCTACAACACAAGAAGAAAAATGCAAAGCAAACCCCCTTCTGAAGTAAATAAAAATGTGTTTCCAAAACAGTCAAAGAATGCTGAAAATAAACAAAGATTAGCAGCCCCAATTTTAGAATATGATTTGATTGAAGATCTACAAAAACTGAGAGCTAATATTTATGTTTTTGAGCTGCTTAAATTTCCCCTTATTTTGTAGAAAATGCTTCAAAGTATCGCTAAAAACAGTAAGAAAAATAATTCTAGCAGCAAGAAATCACCATAAATTGATTCCAATACAGCCGAAAAAATCCCAACTAAAATGACATTTGAACTTCCAGATAAAAGAGATTTAACGGGAAAAATTGTAGCAAACGTAGATAAAATTGTTTTAGGGACAACAACTAAAAATCAGCAAAATTTTGTTGTTAACACTCGGAAAAATATCCCACCTTTTTGTTAACCTTTGAAATTTTTTATAGGAATGCACATAATTGCATGGTCGATTCTGTTGCATCATCAAACATGATGCCTCTATCTGTTTTTAAAAAAATTAATGCAGAAGTTAAACCTTCTGATCTCAAGATCGTTCAATTAGATCGGACAAGCATTAAGGTAATTGGTGAACTTAAGAATGTTTTGGTTAGATTATCGTCCAATAATAAGTTTCATTAGATAATGGAAATTATCATTGTTGATATCCTTGAAGTTTACGGTTTATGTTTAAGTAGGGACTGGTCAGAACAGCTTCATGGTTACTTTGCCACAGATTGGTCTCATTAGCGGCTACCTAAAGTGGACAGGCAAATAAAATCAGGATAAACAAAGAATGTTATTTGAAGCATACTGTAACAGATCTAAATGATTGAAATGAATATTTCGTTACATCGCAAAAATCATTTCAAATGTAGGGAATGAATACCTTCTTTGGTAACTTCATGACCAAAATTTCTCCTATTACTGATCCTAGACAATAATCAGAAGTTATGACCTATACTTAGACATCATCTTTTCCAAGTATTCCAAGTACTGCTGACGAAGCCCAAATATGGTCATTGTACTTTGATGGATCCAAATCCAAAGAAGGAGCAGGTGCAGGTTGTGTGATCATCGATCTTGCAGGTAATAAGACTTGTATTGCTTGTTGGCTAGAGTTTGAGTGCACTAATAACACCACTGAGTACAAAGCACTTCTACAAGGACTTAGAAAAGCTTTGGATATCGAAGTGTGAAATTTGATGGTATTTGGTGATTCGAAAATTGTGGTTAGGCAGGTAAGAAGCACCATACATTTCTTATCACCACATTTGGAAAGCTACCAAACTGAGGTATGGAGTTTAATGTAAAAATTTTCAGCATTTAACATAAATTCCATTCCTAGATTAAGTAATTCAGAAGTTGATTTATTGGCCAATGTTGCTTCTAAACTATTGTCCGTTGATGGTATTTCCCCTAATGTGTTTTGAATTGAATTGTTGTTCAGGACGTCGATCCCGGATAACATTACAAATTTGAGAGTATTCGACGATGACCAACAGATTATCAACTGCTAGCATATGGAATATACCTTCCAAGGTGCAGTCATTGATGAAGGCACTCATGATGAAAACCTCTGAAACTTCACGGTAATATCAGATCCTAGATCTCCTGAATCAACATTCAATCTGGTAAAATCTATCCCCAGATTTGTTGTAAGAATAGAGAAGTTTTATGACTTGCATGATAAATTTAGAGGGATAGCTAATTGTAAAACGAACAGTTCTTCTTTGATTTTTGAGACGGTTAATTTAGGAACAAAGGAAAATCCTCAAAACATTAATATGGGAACAGGATGTTCCGAGAAAGAACGATATGCTTTTATAAAATTGTTTAAATAATTTAAAGACTTTTTTTCCTGGATGTATGATGACTTGAAAACATTCGACCCCAATATCATACAACATGTCATCCCCATGAAACCCCAAACACAACCTTTTCAACATAATTTTCCCAGTAAAGAACACACAATGGGTCTCTAATCTAGTCCCTGTAAGGAAGAAAAGTTGTGAAATTTGACTCTCTGTCGATTTTCAGAACCTGAATCGAGCATTTGATAAAGATAACTACCCTGTTCCTCTAATGGAACAAATTATACAACAGGTGTCTGGTTTCAAAAGACTATCTTTACTAGATGGATTTTCGAGATACAACCACGTCCTCATGTCTCCCTCAGATCAGCTCAAAACCACCTTTCACACCCCATGGGTCACTTATGCCTACAAGAAAATTCCTTTTGGACTAATAAACACTGGTGCCACTTTTCAAAGAGTAATGGATATTGATTTTCATGTCCTCATTAACCAATCAGTTGTGGTCTATCTTGATGATGTCACTTTCATCTCTAAAAGCAAGAAATATCACTTGTCTCACCTCAGGGTTGTCCTGGAATGATCGCACAAGTTCGACATATCTCTCAACCCTAAGAAATTGGTCTTTTTAGTGGATAAGGTACATTTATTGGGTTTATAGTGTAAGTATAGAATTATTATTGACCCCAAAATAAGCCAAGCTATTGCTAAGCATCCCCCTCCTTCTAAAAAAATCCATGCAGTCCTTTTTGGGCAAGATCAGTTTTGCCAAAAGATTTGTCCTAAGCTTATCTGAAATGGTAAGACCATTAAAGAATTTAATTAAAAAGGATGTTTTGTACCATTGGGGACCACAAGAAAGTCAAGCCTTTGATTCAATTAGAAAATCAATAATAAAAGCCTCTTCCTTGATGAGTCCCGATTTTTCTCAGGATTTCACTCTTTATACCTTTGCTTCTGACCAATCTTATGCTATTGTGTTAATGCAGAAGAATGTTGAAAGAAATGATATACCCATTGCCTTCATGATCTCATCTTTCAAAGGAGTAGAGATTAACTACCCAACAGTATATCAATAGGCATATGTTGTTTTTAAAGCAGTGACACACTTCTGATCATACCTACTAAAATCCAGAACCAAGGTTATCATTCCTTACCCAGCTGTAAGAAACCTATTAGTACAAAAAGAATTGGGTGAGAAAAGGGAAAATTGGATGACATAGTTACAGGAATATGACCTCGAAATAACCCCTGCATAGATTGTTAGAGGTCAAGGCCTATGTAAAATAGTGTCTGATTCAGTTGAAGAATAGGAAATTCAAATCATCACCTTAACTATAAATCAACATAACGAAAAACAAATCAGTTGCGCACAAATTACTGTCAATTCTTGGTATGAGAACATTAAATTTTATTTGACACATGGATCTACTCCCCGTAATCTTGATCCTAAAAAAGGAAGATCACTTAGGCTAAAATCTACATCTTTCCATTTAATAAATGATGTATTATCTCGAAAGAACTTCGATGGTGTCTTTCTGCGTTGTTTAGAAAAGGAAGAGTCGGAAAGAGTGTTATCTGAACTTCATGCAAGTGAAGCCGGTGGTCACTTCGGTGGAGATACCACTGCTCACAAAGTGCTAAGAGTTGGGTAGTATTGGCCCACTTTGTTTAAATATGCCCATGTGTTGTGTCGTAAATGCATAATCTGCCAAAAGGCCGCAGGATGGGTGAAAAAGGAAACATTCCCTTTACAACCTATTACTATAGATTCCCCTTTTCAGCAATGGGGCCTTGACATCATAGGACCAATTAATGCTTCTTCTTCTTTGTAGCACAAGTATATCCTTACAACAATAGATTATTTTACTAGATGGTCCGAGGTTTTACCTTTGAAAGTGGTGAACACAAATCAGGTAGTGTCTTTCCTTAACTCTCGTATCATCGCTCGATTCGGCATTCCCGGATGTTTGGTCTTTGATAACACCTCTTACTTTTCATCCCTTGATATGAACGTTTTCGCTTTGGAAAAATGGATTAAACTTAAGTATTCTTCAAGCTACTATCCTCAAGGAAATGACCTAACATAATCAACGAACAAAAATTTAATCAAGATTATTAAAAGGACAATTTTAGAAAATCAGAAGATCTGGCACAATGCACTTTGGGCTGATAGGGTAACCCCAAAAGATTCTATTGGTAATTCCCCTTTCTTCCTCATTTATGGAAAAGAAACAATTCTCCCTCCGCATGTTCTACTTCCTTCTCTCCAACTATCACAGAAAGTTCAAGAAGAGGAATGCCCTCCTCTAGAAAATCGAATAAAAGTCTTATTGAAACTAGAGGAAGTGAGAACGCAAGCAAGGAAAAACCTGGATCAGAATCAACAAATTGTAAAAATATGGTTTGATTCAAATTCTTATTTAGATAGGAATTTCAATGTCAGAGACTTGGTTCTCAGGTGGGACAAAGATCACGAGGGAAAGGGGGAACACACCAAGTTCCAGAATATGTGGTTGGGACCATTTGTAATTTCTGAAAAATTGGGTCCCATCTCTTTCCATCTGCATAATTTGGAGGCACAGCTAGAAACTTTCCCATTCAATGGCCAGTCTCTCAAAAGGTATTTCACCTAATGATTTTAGATCCACCTTTTGTACATACTATTTTTTTAATTTTCCTTTTTGATTTTTGATTTTGGTTCTTTTCATTTTTCTTGATTTTGATTTATTTTCAAATAATGATGTCTGAGTCACCATTTCATTTGTGGAATGGAAATCACAATTTTTATTCATTAGCACCAGTTGACAACTCCTCGAAGCACCAATGTTGTTAATTCTAAAACTCATATCAGAAGAAGTAAATTTTTGTTCAAAATAGTGTTTCTGGTTTCTCTTTAAAATTACGAGAAGACACGATTATCATTAATAAAACTCTTAACATTGTCCCTATTTTAAGGAAAACAACTCAATTATACCTTCCTTTCCTTGAGATGGTTTCTTAACAGAAATCTAAATGTTTAGATCATCATGAATATCGTTAAGCAAGAAAATAAATTGTAAAGGATCAAGTTTTGTTTTCAAAATCTGTGATTTTCAGCATCACCCCGCTCTCTTGAATATTATATAGTTTATGTAAATTTGTAAACAAATTCTAGAGAGTTGAAATCACTACAAGGTGTGGGAAGTGTCTCTAAACCTGCTGAGATACTGAATAGGTCTGCTGGAAGTAGGTAAATGCATACATGATGCCAAAGCAACTTCGTCGGGGTACTGAACAGGTCAGATGGCAGCGAAGCAATGTCGGGTTTAACAAAATTTTCAGGTATGTTCTTTTGAATTGATTAAAAGTAAAGATGTTCTTTATCATGAATGGATGACTCTTGGATAGGAAAAAGGTGTTAGAGTGGGTTAAATGACATCCTTGTTGAGGCTATGGACGCTTGCTGGCAGCAATGGCCTTGTCAACAGTATCAAAGTCGGTGCCCTAAACATCGTTTCGCTCATAATCTAGATTTGATACCGGATTTCATTTTTGACATAAACACATCTGATGCTAGACTACGTTATTTTCTGATTTTTAATCAGGATGCTTGACCTGCTGTCAATTGTTTCTTAAAATTTCATTCTTTATGATTCACTCTAACATGAATTTTATGGTGATGTAGAGATAACTGCTTCACCTAGTACATCGCCATTGTTGGAAGCCACACATGATTTTGATATTTAACATGATTGAAAGAGATTACACTTTTCCGTAGCTACCATCACCTCAAATTTGTAAACATTTTTGAGAATTTTCGAAATGATTATTCAATTAAAAAAATTCCTTATTAAATTTTTATTGTTTGCATTTTTGCTTATTTTGTTTTTAATTCATGACTGTAAGCATGAATTAAACATAAAACTTGGCTTGGTTTAATAATTTTGTGCCTTATAAATCTCTTTTAAAAACCTATCCATATGTAATTGAAATTCAAAACTTATGAAATGGTTGATTAATCCATTATCAATTTTTTGTTTTAATATGGTCCTTATGAATTCAATGGTTCGATAGTTCATTGTCAAACTGTTTTGATACATGAAGAGCCTTGGTTAATTTTTAATATTCTTCTCATGATTTCAATGGTCGTATAAACATTCATACCAATGAGTATAGACCTATTGTACTTGTGTTTTCACCTTACCTTGATGGCTCAAAACATTAATGAAGATATTCATTATCTGCATAGGGTTTTGTACTCTGTAGTTTTGTCACTCATCGTGAGAGATGGTAAGGAATACAATGAAACCTCTGGTTTTCATTCTCACTATTCAAGTTATGATAACCCATAGGCTCTACTATTTTCGTGTTTCCACTCTTCGTTCAGACTTGTTTATGTTGCTCGCACAATTGGAACCTAAAACTATTCTGAGTGATCTATGTTGCATCCTTTTTATAGTGGTCATGACACCCATCATTTGCATAGATCCGAATGGATGCCAAGCCTTATTATCCCATGACGATGCTATTGAGGACCTAAAGGATAATGTATGGGATATATTCCTCAAGAAATTTGAGGGTTATAATCTCCAGGTAGCATAAGATTTCGCACAAACCTTTGATGGGTTCAAAGCTAAGATTGGAGACATACAGTTAGAATTGACAGAATATTTCATTAGCAAAGTAGCAGGGATCCCATCAAAGGGAGAGAGATGGTTTAAAAACACCAAGATAGACTAAGTCCTATGGAATTTTTTTATATCTTCCTGAAAAACTGGCTATTGTGTAAAAGGTATTCCTATTGCTCTGTTAAAACCTAGATGGCATAGTTTATTGTTAATTCTGAAACAATTTGTTACATGCGAAGATCCATACAGAATGGTATTTCTCTACCATATCCATTTTCTCATGAATTTCATAGGTTTCAATTTAGATATGCCCTTTTACTTATTGATGAGTCTCTATAAGATCTCCAAGCGTTACAAATGACAGGGTATCAATTCGAGCCTGTTTAACCATGGATTGGTTAAAATCTTATTGATGTATCATCTGTCGACCATACGTGATAGTTGGGAGACCTTTTTTATGAGGAATGGCTTCGCCCAGGATGATCCTAAAAAAAACCCTCTTTTAATTGCAAACCCTAACTCATATAAGCCAGTGGTTGAAGACCAGTTCATTAATTCAAGTAATGAACCCGAGTTTACTGATAAAACCTCTCTAGACAAAGGATCATTGTGCAGGTTTTCACCTGTAATATCTCCAGAACAAGTGACTGATGAATGAAGGGAAATGATCCTCATGTCCCTATGAATGATGCTAGTGTTAAGTATGATTTCAAGAAATTTGTTTAAGGAAGAAAGCAACAATGCATAGATTTGGGTTTCAAGAATAATAAAGCGACTCACCTAATCTCTAAGAAACTAAGGAACCATAATGACACTCATCTCAACTCGATCGATCCGATCGAGATCGATTGGATTTTGGATCGTGAGATAGAAGACTTCCTAGCACGGGAAGATCCAGAAATTTAGGGTTCTAGGAGGGAGGTTATCATTCATACTGAACCATATGATTTCGTGGCAAATTTACCACCATGCCTTAAGGGTAAATAATTATTCTCAGGTATCAAACAATATTTGTAGGAAACAACAAGTAATAATGAAGCCTTCTTGGTCGATTGTGTCCCTCATCGATATTCCATATCCCCTATACACTGTGATGGTTGTCTCGATTGGGTTGAGAATTACTATACCGACGTTCCTCTCTTACAGGCCCAAATTAAAACTTTGACTGCTCAGAATGATCTATTGAAGAAAGAAAACCTTGACCTCAAGGCACATGCATAGAGGGAGACTAAACCTATCAAGAGATATGGAAACATAGTCATTAAGAATAGGACCAGTGTCAAGGAAATTATAAACTCTGAACTGTTTGATCCCTCTTTGGCAGATTTTTAATGGTAAAATGTTTTGTTGTGATTTCTTTTGATTTTGTTATCTAAGTAGAAATTAGTAGATTTGAATTGTGATTTCATTTATTCAAATAAAGACTGGCTACAAAATCTTCGATTATGTAGCCAGTCATTTTAATAATAATAATTAGTGATTAGCAATTGTTGTTCTAATATACAAAATTGGTTTTTCTATTCTCAGGAAATGGGATATTCTGTTGTTGATTACTTGGAGGAAATATTTTCAATTATACACCTAAATGATTAGTAGTTTCTCTTTCTTTATGTTTTATAAAAACTTTGATTTAATTTTGAATAAACCAACTTTGTTATGAGTGGTTTCCAATCCACTATTTTTTTAACATTACTTGATTTTGGGATATTCAACTCTATCCTGTGAGATATGAGTGTTTGGATCCTGGGTTACTTTAAATATTGTTGACTTTTGTTAGTGAATGCATCATTGATTCGAACACATTATGGACATGTAATTCCCAAGACTATATGGACAAGTTGTTCACATTTCGGCTTTAGACCAGTGTGAGACTGTTCCATTTATTTTTTTCCTCTTATATTATGGAATATTAACATGTTATATAGCTTTAGCCTCATTAGCATGTAATGTTTCATTTTATTCATTGATTTAAATTTTGTCTATAAATTGTTGTTTCATACATTACATCTGTGATTGTTATTTCACTTTAATATCATCGATTTATGCTTCATGTTAAGTTGATGTATCATATGAATGTTTCACATTGAAATTTCTTTTACTGTAAACATTCATCATTACAAGATCATTGGATCTATATGTTTATCACCCTGTTTTATATCCTTGCTCCCTAAAATACCTTGAGTTTATTCTAGAGATGTTAGCACAAGCCTATTACAGATTTCTCTCATAGGAAAGATACCTGGAAGTTTGAACTGTACAAGGATATAGGCACAGTATGAGACTAATCTCAGGTTAGTTTTATTCGCATTCAATTTATGTTATTTTATTCATTAGTGAAATAAGATAGTTTAAATTGGTTGTGACTATTATTCTATACTTCTTTCATATTTTGTTTTATTAGTATCTTTTGAGTTCTTAGATTTTAAATTATTAAACATAAAATATAAAAAATATGTGCTTTTTTTATCTACTTCGTAAATGATTACAGAAACTTTGATTTCGCAAGACATCCACCAAAACTTGCAAATTGTGAATATCATGTTCATAATCACGTGTTCATATTTATGTTTCTATTTAGCATTTGTAAATAATTAGATTCGTGTACATAGTATCATAGTTATAGCTTTAGGGTAGTTTATTTTCTTTCATAATTTAGGACCTTAGTTGTCTAACGGAGCCATTAAACCTGGCAAGATAGATCACACCAAACGGCTTGGGTTAGTTAGACAATCTCGGTTCAGGTCTATCCTTCTAGTTGACGGTGTGTCACATATGCCCGTCAACACCTAGGGAATGAATTATGAGACTAATCTCTGCATAAAATAATGTGTACAATCCTCGGTCTTCACACCCATTAAATAGGGCATGGGACCTTAACCACTCTCAATATTTCATGCAACCCCTTAACTATTATTGAGGGTGTAGTTGTAACCAACTAGACTTCGTGGATTGTTTGTTAGTGGATATTGTTAGGTCATTGTCATAGTTGGCAGGTTGTGGGTTCTCTTCCCACCATCTGCAAGCTGTTTTTGTTATAACTATATATATTCTATATATATCTCGAAGTCTCGTGTTATATCATTCCAATTATATGTTATAAATGAAATTTATGGTAACCTCTGCACATAATATATTGTGGTTATACTGTATGTAATATACAAAGGTCTAAGGGTCGAGGTCTTAGTCCCTCGATCCTTATAGCCACAAAATGAACATTTACCTAAATTCATATACAACCATTTCCACATTATGTTAAGAACCAATTGTCTTGTGTATTAGTAATGGAGGTTTGGTAGGGTCTTTGGGAGGTCGTGGGTTTGACCCCTGTCGACTCCCATAGAATTTTGGTAAACACTAACCAATATTGGACAATGGGAGGCTACCACATGGAAACCTTTCATTGAATATCCCCTGCCACTTGTCAACATATTTTTCGACCACTTGGATTGTAGCTTTCCCAGTCAGCTGCCAAAAACTCATTTGACACATCACCTTCTATGTCACATGTATGATCATGTGCCATGTGTCACCCTTCTAGTGGTGATCCATATCAACCTTTTTCCCATGTGTATTTTGACCTTTTACCTTTGACCTAGTTTGATTGGAATGTTGACTGCTCATAATGTTTGGATACGAACTTTGTTTGAGGAAACATTTGCATCATTGGAAAGCTATCGTCGAGCTCTATGCATTGATGGAATTTTCAATAGAATTTATGATGGTCAAAGTTTGAGAATTTTTTAAACATTCTAGGCCTCTGTGGATGTTCCCTATGTATCCTTGATCTTTTGTGCTAGTGTGTGATCTATGTCTTTTCCTGGATAGAAATCTTGCGGGTCGGGTCCCTTCATACTTAATCTTATGATCCTATGGATCAACATCAGATAAATTGTGATACGATGATATAGCCATAAGTACCCGCCATGGTAACAAGAAAGAAATATCTTGACATAGGAATTGACATCCTGGTCCCTTCCTAAGTGTGGGATTTTCATTACGTTTAACAAGGTGGGATGCCTGAGGTTCATCATCCACAATTGGGGGATTATCTTTGAATTCTTCCCCTTCATCCTAGTTAGTTATTTATACGAGGCGAGCATACTATAGTTCTTATGATCTCCAAGGTTGAAGTCACTAAACTTCAATGCTACGATAATGTCCTGCTGCGCTCGAACTATGTATATCCCCTTCGGGAGGCATGAAGTAACCATGGTGTAATCAAAGTCTCTTGGCACACTATCTCGACTCACCACGCTGACCATAAGTGAGATGTAGTCGGGCAATATGGTAGGGATCCGCTTCACATTTTCTAGGTCATCTCTGTGTTTGTTTCTCTTTTTTGTTGATGGTAGGGATGGTCCAACCCCTCGAACAGTTGATGGAGAGGCTTGCACTCCTCTCGTTGATGACATTTGTACACCCACAGACATCACTCTTTCAGACATGACTCTCTTAGTCATCAGGTCGATGAGTACTTCCTTCGTAGACTCTTCGAGTGCGCTAAGTTCTTCAGACATACACGCTCATGGTTGAATATCTCGGGTTCGAAGAGTAACTACTCAATGCAACAGGATGGATGGTAATATCATGATGATCACTGTGCAAAATCAACTATTCTACGGGATCAGATAGTCACGGTTGGAAAAAGTGTTCTCGTTGCATGGCATGATGAGATAAATAGATAACTCAACAATGGATCTCTTGCAATGGGTGAGAAGCCTTCATTAACTCAGTTATGTCCATTATGGCGCGGTCCCATCGGTGTGGTGGCAAAATTTCTGACCATAAATGCCTTTCTACCCATTCGGACCATCAGTCTAATGATTATACTATTTCCAATGGCTATATGGCTTCACCATGGTGGAGTGCCATGTGACACAATTCTGATATCCCAACAAAGTTCTAATTTTGTAAATTTTCCTTCTATGAAGTTCCCTCCGGAACCTTCTGTAACTTTTCTATCTTAGCTCTCTTCTTACTTAGTTTTCTAGCCTTTTTTCCAGTGAGCTTCGTCTCAAAAATCCTTTTTCCATTCTATTTCTTATCTTCTTTTGGCAGAGTAACCTCGTGTTGTTGAGATTCTTTCCTAGAAATCAGGGGTAATACTGCATCTGTGTTTGGAATAGGTACTTTAGTCTTCTGTGGTTCTTCTAGTGTTATTTCCACTTCGACATCCAATTCTCTGGTTTTAAATAGCTTCTCTTGGTTCTCATGTTCTTCAATCAAGTGTGCGATCCTCCTAGTCATGGAATCTTTCAACTCGTGCTTCTTTTGTTCTAAGACTTCTTTCTTCTTTCCTTCTGGCTTGATCTCCTTCAATCCAAGGTTTTCCTAGTAACATAGCAATTGGAGCGTTTTTCTCAATAAATTTAACAACTTCAAATTCTTCCTCTGTCGAAGTTCCATGAGAACTCATAGATATCTGAGTAAGTCTTCCACATAGGGTTATTGACTTTCCTCTGAGTAATCGTATTCCTCCCAATGAAGGAATCATAGCAGGCTCCCCTAAAAGTTTCCAAGTTCTTTATGTCATGGTATTCACCTATGTTTCCACATCCAAAACACAGTCAATGTCGAAGTCTCCTATTCTTGTTTCAATGCACTCTTTTCCTTTGAAGATCTCTGATACGTTGATATGTCGGTCGCCATTCAGGGTTTGTTTCATCTATAGCAACAATTTTTCTGATTCTTTTTGGGGTTCTTTCATAATCTCATGGGGTTCTGTCATAATATCAGTTGCTTTACCTTTCTCGTGGTCTTCTTGTCTCATATTCATCCTTTCAACCTTAGTAATCATTCTAGGTCAGTCCAATACTTCATGATCCATAGCTTTGAAAAAGAGGCAAATAGGTCTTCTACCAAAGCATTCCTTAGCCATATGTCATGGTCTGTTGCCACTATAACAAATGGTTAATCCTATCTTTCTTTTAAATCATCCCCAACCTCTCCTATACTGCGTGCTAGAATCATGGTAGCTAACCTGAAAAAGATTATTTCTTGGGTCCTGCATCCATTTGTTAGTCCAAACATTTTCTCTATGCATAGGTATAACATATCTTTCACTATTCTTATCATATCTACTCATACCAAATCTTCTTTCTTCTACCAATGCCCTAGTTTTCAAGCTAGGAAAACTCTTATCAAACATATCTAGATCCATAATTTAGAAACAAAAATTTCCACTAATCTTATCTTCAACAGAGCACAAAGCTTCGAGATCTAAAACTTTTCACTATTCTTACCTTTATCAGATCATAAGGCATTCATATCTTACCTATTTTCTTCAAATAAGACTTCTTTTCTTAGCACAGATTGAGTATAATACTGTGCACTAGAGAGACAGATCTACACATAGAGCTCTCACAGTTACAGGTCAGATATTTTCACAAAGCTTCTTTTTCCTCAGTTCCCAACAATCATAGTTTTAGGTCCCAGCAACAGAACCATTTGTTGGCACAGGGGCAGACCTAGGGTTCAATGCTACAACAATGCACCAACAAAACCCTAACTACATGCTCAGTTCTTTCATTTTTATCTTCCCCCATCTGTCAAAGAACTCGTTCCCCTTCTTAGGACATGAACCTTCCCCAAAATTGCCCAAACCTGAGTGCATGGTCTTAGGATACCATCTCACGTGAGGGGAAAACCAACATCCCCTCTTCCACCAAAAATACCTTGATCCAGAGGGAAATTTCCTTCAACATTTTTCCCTGAGCGCCTTTCTTGAAGATTTCTTTGTGTTGTGAAAAATGTTGGCGGTTCCCCGCTGCAAACTCAGTGATATATCCTTCTAGATATTTGTCAACCCAGAAATCCACCGCCCGAGTTAGCTAGTGATCTAGTCAATGAAGATCTTATAACCTTTATGTATCCCAAGAACTGATTTATTTTTCCCATTCTTTGAAATCTGGTGCTTCTTGTAGATGATCTTCCCTCTGGAACAACTTTTCCAGGAATTCTACCCAAAAGATCTCATACTAGTCACTTGATCTTTCTGAGTAGAACATAAGATAATTGGTGGAGTCCCAGTTCATATTCCTTAGATCTTATTTCTTCAAAATGAACGTGTTATAATTACGTTGCCACCACATCTGAACATCAAAACTATGGATCTGAGGAAGCATTCTCCTTACAAGTTTCCTTTTAAAGTCAGGGTCTTGACAACAAAACCATTTTGTTGGCACGAAGTTATCAGACCAGGTTCCTCATATTGTTAGAAACAAAAGGGTACCGATGTAGTCTAATGCACTAGTGTAACACCCCAGGCCACCCAGGTAGGGCCATGCTACTCCAAATAATTCTCTGATACCATATTGCAACATCCCCGACCACCCAGGCTGACATCGTCACTGAGTAAACATCTTTTGCAAAAATATTCACATATAAACTTAAAAGGAAATCAATAGAGATAACATATGATATTAATATATATATATATATATAATGCAATTAAATAGACATCAACACTCTGCTCATACACCTGTTCATGAGGAAGCAACATTAACACATACATGTTATATATATAGGCATTACTTATCAATTATAACACATGCAAAAATACACATCATACAATGAACAAAGAATTGGTACTTATATTTTAATTGAGGTACACCAACTGCATGCAGACCTTCCAAGAACCTCCTAGCCTTAGACCACGCTTCTCATCACTCTTAGCAGTGGTTCACCCTCGAGCTGGGACTAAACTCCACCAGTCAAGGGATTCCTAGGCTTGGCAGGGACAAGAGAAAGTTGAATAGTACAATAGGAATTATTTTCTCCAAGGAGCCACTTACGCCCACAAATCACACACTCTCATTCCACACATGCCTGTCCCACCCCAGGAGTGTACACCTTCACTATCCAATAGTCCATCTGCTGCTACACCTCCCTTTCCTTTAGCTTCAACAACATGCCAGATTAGGAATTCTCAGATCTCTGTAGCTACTACTAGACTCCCTCGAGGAGAACTAACTTCCTCATCACACCCTCTCACCTAGAGAGAGTTTCTCACGGGCTTGACAACCTGCTTCTTCTATCCATGGGCCTGAAAAACTGCTTCTTCAATCCTACTCCTCCACACACAGACACAGTGATAACAGAAACAAAAAATGGATGTGGGAAACAGTACAGACAAGAAAAAACACAAGAAACCCACAAGGTATAGGTTCTGCCAAGGTATCAACTCAGGTTCATTGTAGAGGTCCAAGGTCTTGGCATTCAATAATGGAGTACTGGATCACTTCCTACTTTTTCAGTTCATCTGCGAGTCAGGATAATGGATGGCCAGCATGGTCCAAAATCATGAGATTGGACAGAGGGATGAGAATAGTTCGAATGCTCCACCTCGTCAGAATGGAGAGAACTCCTCCCCATAAATCTGCATGTGTTTTGGATGACACTTGTCTCTCTAGAAGCATGTTTTCCCCACTTGGAACTCGTTCCTCTCCCTTAAGGAACTTAGGATAAATTGATATCCTCTTTACATATTTTTAGAATAATATTATATTATAATACTAGGATCTTAAGCTCAGGCTCTTAACATCCTCCCTTGCCCAACCTAGTGGAGTTCAATCACCCATACTCTTTCTTCATGGTCGGTCTACACGCAACGATGTTGTTATATTAATAATATGGATATTTACATGTACAAAAAAATCTCCTGGCCTTTAACACCTAGGCTCTCGGCCTAATCAACACATAAGCCTACCAGGTTATAAATACTCGGTTCACTAGCCTACAAAACATGTTACATTTGAAATTACAACCAAGGATCATCCTTGGGGTATTACAATCGCCTCCCCTTATTTTTGCACTGTCCTCAGTACAACTTAATTATAGAAAATCAGTAAGATTTCCAAAATCTTAAAAAAGATGCGGGTATTCTGCCTGCATAGTGTCTTCATGATTCCATGTTGCCTCCTCAGGACTATACCAGGTCCACTAAACCTTTACAATCCCTATGGATCGACTCCAGATCTGCTTTCTCTTTCAGTCCAGTATGCGCACTAGATACACTTGTAAGGTGCCTTCTTGCTTCACCTAAATCACATTCCAGTCAATTAAATGATTAGCATCAGGTATATATTTCTTGAGCAATGAGACATGAAATACATTATGAATAGTCATGCATGCAGGCAATGCAAGCATATAAGCTACTGATCCAATCCTTTCTATAATTTCAAATAGTACGCAATATTTGGCTGCCAACTTGGAACAATTTCCCAACTTCAGGAAACTTCTGTTGTCCTTCACCTTCAAGAAAACATGATCACCCACATTAAACTCTCTGTGGGTTCTGCCTTTGTTAGAATAGATTTTCTTCCTATATTGGGAAACCTTCAAATTCTTCTTTATCTTTAACAATTGATCTTCCATTTCCCTAAACAATTATGACCCAATTATTTGTCCATCAGTTGGGTTTTACCAACTTATTGGTGTGTTGCACTTTCTTCCATAAAGTGCCTCAAATGGGCTCATCTTCAGTGATGCTTGGTACCCATTGTTGTAAGAAAAATCTACCAAGTGTAGGTAGTTCTCCCATATGAATGGTTTTTCCATCACATACATTCTTAACATATGTTCTATCACTTGATTTACTCTTTCTGTTTGTCCATTAGACTCAGGATGATAAGTTGTGTTGAAATTCAAGCTCGTTCTGATCCCCTTGAATAATCCTCTCCAGAAATTTGAGGTAAATTTTGGGTCTCTTTCAGACACAATTGTCTTATGAATACTGTGTAAATGTGTTATTTCCCTCATATAAATATCAACAACATTACATTCCTTGTGAGTAGACTTCAATGGAATAAAATGGGCATATTTCGTAATCTTATACACTACCACCATGATGGAATCATTCTACTTGTTTGTTCTGGGTAATCATGTGATGAAATACATTGTCACCACTTCCCACTTCCACTCAAGGATGGGTAATGGTTGTAGAAACCCAACTTGGTGTCTATGCTCATCTTTGAACATTTGACATTCCATACATCTAGCGATGTAATCTACAATTTATTTCTTCATGCACGACCAATAGTAATGGATCTTGATTACTGCTAGTGTTTTCTAATATCTAAGGTGCCCAACATAAGGCACATTATGCACCTCTTTCAATACCATACTCCTCAATTTATGAGAACTGGGTACATAAATTATGTTCCTGTACAAGAGTATTCCATCAAATCCCAATCTATAATCTTCTATTTTATGTATCATCTTACCTTGTTGTAACTTTGTTACCATTTCCATGTACTACAAATATGCTTTTCCAGCTTCCAAAATTTTGTCTTTAAGATTGAGTTGATACATGTTGATGGTTGTAGCATGTAGTTCATGCACTCTCTTGCTGAGTGCATCAACCACTTTGTTCTCCTTTCCCTTGATGTGATTGATATCAAAGTCATATTCATAGAGGAATTCCAACCATCTTCTCTGTCTGGAATTTAAAGTAGGTTGACCGAAAAAATATTTCAGACCATTATGGACTTTTCTCAGCTCAAACCTATTTCCCATGAGGTAGTGTCTCCATTTATTTAAAGCATTTACTATGGATGCCAAATCCAAATCGTGAGTGGAATAGAGTATTTCATTCTCTTTCAATTTTATGGATTCAAAACATATCACAAAGCCATTCTGGTTGAGGACTCCACCTAGTCATTCTTTTCATGCATTTGTGCAAACCACGAATTCTTATTCCAGATCTACAATCTTGAGAATTTGAGAACTGGTTAACAACTACTTCAATTGATGGAATCTCTTTTCACATTCTTTTGTACATTGAAGTTTTACCCCTTTTCTTTGCAAGTAAGTGATTGGATAAGCAATCCTAAAAAATCCTACGATGAATCTCCGATAGTAACTAGCTAGACTCATGAAGGATCTGAATTCTATCACATTCTTAGGTGTTGTTCACCCTTTAATGGCTTCAATATTTTTTGGGCTTACTAATATTCCCTCTTCGAATATTATATGTCCCAAACAGTGGATTCTATTTTGGAAAAATGACCACTTGCTCTACTTAGAAAATAGTTGGTGCTCTCTTAACACTTGTAACACCATCCTCAAGTGTTGCTTGCTCTATTCCTCTATCTTGGTATATACAAGGATTTCATCCAAAAAGACAATGAAAAACTTGTCTAAATATTCTTGGAAAACACCATTCATTAAGAACATGAAAACAAATGGTGCATTTGATAACCCAAATGGCACCACTGTGAACTCATAATGACCATACCTTGTCCTGAAGGAGGTATTTCTGATGTATTCATCTTTAATCCTCACCTGATGGTATCTTGACCTGAGATATATATTTGAAAATACCTTTTCATCCTTCAACTGATCGAAGAGATCATTAATCCTTGGTAGAGGATACTTGTTCTTTATAGTTACTTTATTTAACTACCTGAAGTCAATGCACAATCTCAAGGTCCCATGTTTCTTCTTCACAAATAACACTAGGGCACTCTAAGGTGACACACTTGGGCGTATGTATCTCTTCTTTAAAATTTATTCAAGATGAATTTGCAGTTCTTTCAGTTCTAGTGTGCTCATCCGGTAGGGAGTCTTTGATATTGGAGCTTCCCCAGGCATCAAATTTATCGAGAAATCAATATCTCTATTTGGAGGTGGCCCTGGTATCTCCTTGAACACATCTTCAAAATATTTTAGGACTTCATGATCCTCCAATTTTGGCACCTTATCCTTAGTTGCTTCATCTATATGGGCTGCAAATATTTGGCATCCCTTCCTGTAACACTTCTTTAGCTGCATTGCTGAGATTTCCTAGACAGTAACTGCCCTGGGAATTCCTTGGAGTGATCTCCGATTTACTTCCACATCCAATCAAGTGAATTCCTTGTTATGAAAATCTAATATGGCATGGTTTTGGTCCCACCAATCCAAACCAATTAGGCAATCATATGATCCCAAAGGCAATATGTTCAAATATGACTTGGTACTGAGCCCATTCATGCCCACCGAACATGATTTAACCAACTCAACGACCTTTCTCTTGGCTCCTGTAGCTAGTTGCACTAACCAATATTTCCCATGCCTTCTCCTTGGTAATTGAAATCTTTCCACTACCTTAGGATATATATAGCTATGACTAGCCCCTGAATCAATTAAAATAGTAAAGGCATGGTTATTGATCATACCTTCGACTTCAATCATGTGTGATTGAAACTCAACTTGCTTGTTGTCCAAGGTTGCATACATCCTTAGTACTCTTTTTCCCATGTCCTCCACTATTTCTTCTTGCTGAATATTGTGAACAACTCTCACCTTGTTCTTTCTGTGAGGGTAATCTTCATACTTATGATCTCCATTACAACCCCAACATTTCATAGGTGTCTGCCTTGGCCTTTTCCCACCTACTTCAGCTATCCTAGGCTCTCTCAAAATTGGATGTCCTTGAGGACTATTTCTGAAAAATGGTGGCTTGCTCCCCTTCAACCTCTACTCCTTCTTAAACCTCCTATTGTCTTCCTAGGCTCTTTGGAAAGTAGGCTCTCCCCTATGTTGATCATATAAACATTTTTCATTTCTTATGATTTATTCCATAGTTTTAGGATCATCGTACTGGATTTTGTCATTGATAAAATATGGAAGCCCACTCAGATATCTCTAGATCTTGACTTCCTCATCCTTAATGAAAGGGAAATACTTCAACAAATCTAGAAATATCCTTTCATATTCATCTATACTCATGTTTCCCAATTTAAGTTCAAATAACTCTTTCATCTTCTTGTCATAGTATCTCTTGGTTAAGTACTTCTTTTCAAAATGTTTCTTGAATTCCTTCCATGTAACATCCTTCTCTCTAATGTGCTCCACTTGCACAAGATAATCCCACCACAAGGATGCCTTTCCTTTCATTTGATAGACTATGATTCTCCCTTCTGCATGAGAGGAATAATTATGAAATTGGAAATATTTCCTCATGCCAAGTAACCATGTCTCAACCTCTTCATCATTTTTGTGCTCTCCATCAAAAGTAGGAGATTTGATCTTATTCATGTCACCCTTTAGTTCATACACTTCATATGTCCTATGATTTCTGATAGGAGATGGGCTTGAAATTTTGTGTGGCCTTCTTTTGGAATGCCTTCGGGAGTGCTGGTTATGTTTGTTACTGCTTCCTTCTCTTCTTTTAATATCAGGGGACCTCTGGCTCCTTGATTTGATGGATCCACTTTCCTTATCCACTTTCTTTTAAATTATTTCCAAGCTCCACATCAGCTTCATATTGAAGTCTCCCTATTTCTCCCTGGCTCTCATAAGACTTTTGTTATCTTCTCGGTGAATTTGGACATCTTTTTGCAATTTTTTAATGATTTTCGTCATGCTCACGCATTTATATATTTCTTCTCCATGCCCATTGGATTTTTTTCCTTCAACTCCCAAATGGACATCCATTCCTCTAACCTCATCCTCCATAATATAAGCATCATGTGCCTCCTACATTTCTCTGCACTATGTAACAATTTGATTCGTTTATGATAATTGTTAATTCTGCAAAATGTGTAATCAACTGAATTTTGTTAGACTATCAATCCTTATTAATTTTCCAAAATAACTTAAGCAATCTCATTCAATAAAAGAATATCAGACTCCATTTTTTGTGGGTCTTGGTCAATCAATAATCCTCAAGGATCTATCTCTGAGCCCTGTTTTATTCTACAATTCACTTTTGGGTGCTAGCCCATTTTTCTTCATCCCTTAATTCACATATGACCACGACTGTGACCAAGTGCTAATAATTGGGCGCTTATCCAGAGCCTTGGAAATTCAGGGCTCCGTAGCTTTGGAAGTTTCCAAATCACATCACAACAATATCCATGAGTGTTTCATTGGCGAACTCACAAAGTGGGGTACATCAATGGTCCTCAGCTTCCCAACATCCAATGACTAATAATTACTACGGAACTTCGAGCTTTGGGAGTTCCAGACTGTCCATACTCTCCATCCTTATGGAGTGCCAAGTCTTTGGACTACTACATATTTTTCCAAGTACAAAGTCATATGACACCTAGAATACCTAGGGGAGATCCACGTTGCCCATGTGACATCATCATTCTATGTCACATCCACTGCTTCGGGACTTCCTGGCTCCAAGACTTTGAGGATTTCTTCCTGCACTCCATCATGAACCATTTCTTTCGGAGTGTCAAGTCTACAGACCTTTGGATCAAACACCACATGTCCCCTGTGACCAATGGTTGATATTAACTCTGACCTTCAAGATTTCTCTACTCAATGCTAACTGTAACACCTTTCCTCTAGAGTATCAAGTTTCCATACTTCACGATCTAGCACCATGCGTCTATTGGGGTCAAGTCGTGGGCCCAGTCTAGTTAAACTATTTGCAAATATTTTAACTACTTTATGTATCTATCAAGGGCCCCACTACCCATGCTCAGGAGGCATGCCACATGGAGAAATGATAGAAGCAAACATGTATCCCAATATGAGGGGTGACATGTGTCACATTCTAACGGACATTTCTACCTTCCAAAGGTTCTTAAATCACTAACATGTGGCACACCTCTGGTGTGTCCACTTCATCCCTGGTGACGTCATCAACTCACATTACTTCAAGACTCCGGACTTCGAGACTTCGGGAGTTTTCACCTTATCACACTCCATTTTTCCCGAAGTGTCTAACTTTCGAACTGTTGTGAGATCTATGGCTCACAATCACTTGCGTGCAGATATGATGGCTGAGATTTGTTCTTCACCGCTGCACCTTACCTCATGTTCTTGACTCGATCTAACGAATCTTATTTGTCTTCAGTCGATTCCAATGGTCAAGCACTTTTACCTGGATCTACGATGTAGATCCACTATGGGACTTCGTAACTTCAGGCTTCAACCCCCCCTTTTACTCTATAACACGTAGACTTTTCCAAAATTCACGAAGTCTGAAGGACTTGGTGGTTAAATCTCATGCACCTTTCTCCAGATCTGACGGTTTTGAAGGATCCTCCTTCTCCCAAACAGATCCTACAATCCAAATTATAAACTTTTCAGCCCAATACCACAGCTGTGTTGGTATCCTTCCTCTGTAGGTTTTCTTGAACTGCTATACTTCCTTAGCTTCTGAACATAGTCCAAGTGTTAACATGGTTCCTTCTTGACACTGAGGAACACTCTGAACTTTTAAGTTTTCCCTTTCGACAATAATTCACTCTGAAACGTTCGCTTCAACTTTCACTAACATGGCCCATCCAGGCTCAATTTTGAAACCTTGGCTCTGATACCATATTGTAACACCGCCGACCACCCAGACCGGGCCATGCTACTCCAAATAACGCTTTGATACCATATTGTAACATCTTCGGCCACCCAGGCCGACATCGTCACTGAGTAAACATCTTTTGCGGAGATATTCACATATAAACTTAGAAGGAAATAAATAGAGATAACATACTATATTCATATATATATCATGAAATTAAATAGAAATCAACACTCTTCTCATACACTTGTTTATGCGGAAGAAAAATTAACACGTACATGCAATATATATAGGCATTACTTATCAATTATAACATGTGTACAAATACATAGCATACAATGAACAAAGAATTGGTACTTATTTTTAATTGAGATACACCAACTTCGTGGAGACCTTCCATGAACCTCCCATCCTTATACCATGTTTCTCACCACTCTCAGCAGTTTCACCCCTGAGCTGGGACTAAACTCCACCAGGAAAGGGATTCCTAGGCTAGGCAAGGACAACAAGAAGTTGCACAATACAACAAGAAGGATTTTCTCCAAGGAGCCACTTACGCCCACAACTCATAGAATCTCATTCCCCACATGATTTTCCCACCCCAGGAGTGTACACCTTCACTGTCCAATAGTCCATTGGCTGCTACACCTCCCTTTCCTTGGGCTTCAAAAAGAATCCAGATCAGGAATTCTCAGAGCTCTGTTAGTGCGTAAAATTGTTCTATTAAAATTTTTAAGCCCCTTCATCATTTCATGCTCGCTTTTCTTTTCCTAGGTCTTTTTCTAATTTTCATAATATTGAAATGCCTCATCAATCCCTGATAAGATTTCATTTGATCCCTTTTTAACTCTTGAACTCTATGGTCTCTGTCTTTTGACCTGCTTTGTTTTAGCCTAAAATCCTATTTTTGTGCCTCTTTATATTTTCAAATAAAAAAGTATATTTTTATTTGTAAATGTTACTAAAAAGTGGTGTGTGCTTAAGTGTCAACTTCTAATCCTAATCATAAGTCACACTACATATCAAACTAATTCATATTCCAAAGAACACATTCAACACAAGCCCAGTTCTTTTCCACTTGTCTCATCAAATATGCTATCAGAGCATTGGCATATATAAAGACAACAATCTATGTTTCCCCGAGACATATGGGATTTGTTCCATGAGTCATTTTTATAAATAAATTGCAGGCTTCCAGGTGCCAAGTGATTGACCAGGTGTTGAAGAACTAAGTGAAGTCACCATATATATGATGATGTTCCCAATTTCTCACCCATTTCACCATTTTCATGCATGTATGTGCAGAGGGGAGCGTGCTACGGATTTCACAATACACTGCCAAACTTCCTGGGCGTTGTGTTTTCTACATGAGTGCTACCTAATATCCTAGGAACTACTAATTCCATGGGTGCTACCCAATCTCCTATGCGTTTCCAAATCTCCTAAATAGGAAACATAGGCAGGCACTACCTAATTTCTGGCAGAGACAAATTCTTACATAAAGACGCACTAGAGTGGTGCTACCTACAGGTACCAGGAATATAGGGGGGCACGGATTATCATCTTAGTGAATGCTTGATGATGTGGAAGATAGTCAGAGATAAAAACTAATAGCATGATGACAATTACAAGAATTAAAAGACACTTGGCACATATGGATATGCACCGCAATAGAAGATCAAGTTAGTTCGATGTTGGTTGGATCAGTGGCCAACATTTTCCATTTTTGTAGAAGTTTGCTAATAGTTGTTAGCCCAGGTGTTTTATTAATAGTTTTTGTTGGAGAATATGAGGAGGGGAAGGGCCAACTCACACCTCCAACTACTGCCTTTCCTTTTCTATTAAAAATCCATGTTCCAATTGACAATAGAGGATTCGAATGGTAGAGCTGAGGCTCCCAGATTGTAATTTTCTTTGACTTAGTAGACTATTCTCTGGTTATGTACTGGACCTGAGAATTTTTTATTAGTACAAGTCATTTTATTTTAACATCTTTTTGCTACCTCTTATGTTGAAGTGTTCATGACTGGAGGATCCACATGAGTTTTTCATGGTTGTGTTATGATGAATGTTTGATTATAATATTGTTTTGATGTTCTTTAGTTTTCTTTAAACTTTGAATTCAAAAGGATCTTGTGTTTGAAGTTTTTCTTCCTTGGGCTGCTTGAAAACCTCATGTTAATAACAAAACTTTACACCTCCCTCATTAAGTTTTCCTCCTATTCATTAATTGAAGATATTCAAGACCTCATTTGCTTGTGCATGATTAGCCCATATTTTTAAGTTAAAGTCTTATTATTCGGAGTCCTATCCATTTAAATTTCAAAAAACTCATTCACATTTACAAAACTTTTTGATGTTACCAAGCTCACCTGATTACAATCTAGGGTGACTTTTGGAGTGATAACATAAATGGTGTCATTTTCGGGGGGCGATTTGAATGGAAGTCAAGCCAGTTCCCTGGGAAGAACGACATAGACCCAGCTCTTGATGGTAGACAAGAGAGGGATACAAAACATTGACTGTAATCATCTACCTGGTGACTCCATGAAGACAAACCTATTGGAAGACTCCACTGTAGGAACAAGCTTGGACAGATATGGAAGGCAGAGGCAAGTTAAGGTATCCATTTCTGAATTTATTTCTGAAACTTGTGCTATTTATCCTTCATTATTTCTTGAATTTACCTACACACATTAGGAGAATCATAATATGCTTTGTATACTCTAAATACCACCAGCCTGCTCTTGCATATTCCTTTTTCAAACAAGTAGATTTACCCCCTTTCCCATGTCATTGATGTTAAGTATATCCATCCACTTCAAACACCTAAAGAAGATGAGGTTCATAAACACTTTTTTAATCAGCCTGAACCTTACGATTCTCTCCCTTCTCCATATTTCAAAGTTGAGTTATTACCTTATACCTTTCCCTCTATTGTTACTAACTAGCCTGTTGAAATTCAACATGCACCAAATGATTATTGTCCTTTTGCAAATAATAAAATTGATTCAGTTCGCTGCCAACTCCTCTGACCTTTACCAGCAACCTTCTAGTGTTCAGCGGCCCACTGACTTCCATTTTAAGGTTAGGGGAAAGATGTTTGGGCCTCTAAAGATGTCATCCTTTCTTCACCCTTACCCTCCCGGATTTGTAGACTACCTACCAAATTTTTCTGGAAAAGATAACACTACAAGAGAAGAGCATCTGTCAGCCTTTCAAGACTTCATTTATAATATGGAAATCTTGCATGAAGATATTATAATGAGTATTTTCTCTAAATCTTTGATTGGAGATGTTGCCTTGTGGTTCAAGAATATGGAAGTTGTTTCCATTGGTTCATGGGATGAACTATATGAGACCTTTTTAAAATAACGGGGAGAGAGAAAGTCATTTGATTAGTACCTAAATGATTTCACTACTTTGAGAAGAGGAAAAAATGAAGTTATGTCTTCTTTTAATCGAAGGTTTCACAACTTGTGTTGCAGCCTACCCCTGGAAATTAAACCTTTTGAGACTGCTTCCATGGTGTATTACATAGTGTCTCAACACTCTGACCTTGTTTTTTATCTTAGGGAAAGAAAATATACATCTTTATCACAGTTATTCATAGATGTTGAGGAAGTGGAGGAGAACCTTCGATTTTGTGGCAGGATTCTAAGTCAAAATCATGTCAACTTTGAACATGAGGCAGATTTTATTTGTTGTCCCTATGAAGAAAAGATAGTGGATGATTTGTTCCTCGAAGAAAGTATATTTGACAACCTTGCCTCTGAGGAAGTCATTGTCTCAAACATTGACCAAGAGTAGCTTGTTGTTGAAAAACACTTTGGTAATCAATACTGTTTTGTTAGAAAGCATCCTGAAACAAGACATTCTGAATGTCAAGAGTCAAATGTTTGTTATGGACAACCTATTTTTGATGGAAATACCAATGATGGTGATAAACACAATTTTTCTATGATTTGTTTGGAACCTCTTAGCACTATTCCTGTAGATGATGATTATGATCATGATCATTATAAATGCTATGGAGGTGTTGAAAGGGATTTTCATATAAATCTAATATTTTATCCATCACCAACCCATGAACAACCCTGTCCTAATAAAAACTAGGTGTATGAGCAACAGATTATCCCCACGGTATATGCAGAGATGATCAGCCATCAACCAACAGGTGGTCCTAGAGTTACGAAACATCTATTCAAACTACAAATGCCCATGTCTGTCATTCAATCAAGTATGTCTACAAAAGACATCACACAAACTATCAGGAGCCTTGAAACAATGAAGGTAACCTTTCATAAATTAATCAGACATTGCTTTTAGTTTCATGACCCTATCAATGAGTACATCGAATTACACTTTTCAAATGATTTGGAGCATGCAGAATTGATCTTTTTATAAGCATGTCCGGGTGAGTATGGTTTCTTGGATGAATTTTCATGACTGTTGTTACATTTCAAACATCAGTTGTTGATCAGTGACAGAGACGAGGTTTCTTCAATTTTAAAATTTATTGAATGGTTGTTATGGAAGGCAACATTTACCTAACCAATTGAAAATATGGTTAGAGTAGAGTAGGGTATGAAATAAGCTCGCCACCCAAGTATTTATTTTCTTCTAGTTAGCAGTAGAAATACCAGTCAGCTTGTGTGAATAAAGGCCAGTTTTGAAGGTATACAGAGATTAGTTGCACAAGTCTTGAGAGTTTTCAGAGATTGGGTTCATAGGCCATATGACTCCATAGCCCAACAGATAAGGCAACTGGAACTACTAGGTTCTTGGAGCCTCCTAGGGAGGTCTCCATCCCATTTGGAGCCCAATGTTAGTGCGTAAAATTGTGCTCTTAAAATGTTTAAGCTCTTTCATCATTTCATGCTCGCTTTTCTTTTCCTAGGTCTTTTTATAATTGTCATAATATTCAAGTGCCTCATCAATACCTGATAAGATTTCATTTGATCCCTTTTTAACCCTTGAACTCTATGGTCTTTGTCTTCTGATCTGTGTTTTTTTTAGCCTAAAATTGTATTTTTGTGCCTCTTTATATTTTCAAATAAAAGACTATATTTTTATTTGTAAATGTTACCAAAAAGTGGTGTGTGCTTAAGTGTCAACTTCTATTCCTAATCCTAAGTCACACTACATATCAAACTAATTCATATGCCAAAGAACACATTCAACAAAAGCCCAATTCTTTTCTGCTTATCTCATCGAATATGCTATGAGAGCATTGGCATATATAAAGACAACAATCTATGTTCCCCCAAGACATATGGGAGATGTTCCATGAGTCGTTTTTTAAAATAAATTGCAGGCTGCCAGGTGCCAAGTGATTGATTAGGTGTCGAAGAACTAAGTGAAGTCACAATATATATGATGATGTTCCCAATTTCTCACCCATTCCACCATTTTCATGCATGGATGTGTAGAGGGGAGCGCGCTACAGATTTCACAGTACGCTGCCAAAATTCTTGGCGGATATGTTTTCTACACGGGCGCTACCCAATCTCCTGGGCGCTGCGAATTCCATGGGCACTACCCAATCTCTTGTGTGATGCCAAATATCCTGAAAAAGAAACATAGGCAGGCGCTACCTAATTTCTAGCAGAGATGGATTCTTGCACATAAACGTACTAGAGTGGCACTACCTACAGGTACCAGGAATATAGGGGGGCACGAATTATCATCTTAGTGAATGGTTGATGATGTGGAAGATAGACGGAGATAATAGTTGATAGCATGATGACAGTTACAATTATTAAAAGAAACTTGACACATACAGAGATGTGCAACAACAAAAGATCAAGTTAGTTTGATGTTGGTTGGATTAGTGGCCAACATTTTCAATTTTTGTAGCAGTTTTTTAATAGCTATTAGCCTAGGTTTTTTATTAATAGTTGTTATTGGAGAATCCGAGGAGGAGAAGGGCCAACTCACACCTCCAGCTGATGCCTTTCCTTTTCTATTATAAATCCATGTTCCAATTGAGAATAGAGTGTTCGAATGGTAGAGATGAGGCTCCCAGATTGTAATTTTCTTTGACTTAGTAGATTGTTCTCTGGTTATGTACTGGACCTGATAATTTTTTATTAGTATAAGTCAGTTTCTTTTAACATCTTTTTTCTACCTCTTATGATGAAGTGTTCATGAATAGAGGATCCACATGAGTTTTTCATGGTTGTGTTATGATGAATGTTTGATTATAATACTGTTGTGAGGTTCTTCAGTTTTCTTTAAACTTTGAATTCAAAAGGATCTTGTGTTTGAATTTTTTCTTCCTTGGGCTGCTTGAAAACCTGATGTTAATAGAAGACCTTTACACCTCCCTCATTAAGTTTTCCTCCTATTCACTTTTAATCATATTCACTGACCAAAGCTATTCAAGACCTCATTTGCTTGTGCATGATTAGCCTAGATTTCTGAGTTAAAGTCCTATTATTCAGAGTCTTGTCCATTTGACTTTCATGAAACTCATTCACATTTACAAAAAAATTTGATGTTACGAAGCTCACCTGATTACATTCTAGGGTGACTTTTGGAGTGATAACAAGCTCTATAGCTACTACTACACTTCCTCCAAGAGAACTCACTTCCTCATCACACTCTTTCACCTGGAGAGAGTTTCTCATAGGCCTCACAATTTGTTTCTTCTATCCATGGGCCTGACAACCCTCTTCTTCACTCCCACTCCTCCACACATGGGCACAACGATGGCAGCAGCAGAAACTGGACATGGGAAACTCTACAAATAGAAAAAAATGGAGGCAACCCATAGGGTACAGGTGCCACAAGGGTATCAACCCAGGTTTATTGCAGAGGTTCAGGGTCTTGGGATTCAACAATGGTGGACTGGCTCACTGCCTTCTTGTTCAATTCATTTGTGAATCGGGGTAATGGATGGATAGCATGGTCAAGAATCATGAGAGTTGACAGAGGGGTGATAATGGTTCAAATTCTCCACCTCATCAGAATGGAGAAAATAGCCCCCCATAAATTTGCATGCATTTTGGATGACACTTGGATCTCCAGGAGCATGTTCCCCCCACTTGGAACTAGTTCCTCTCCCTAAAGGAACTTAGGATAAATCAATATCCTCTTTACAACTTTTTAGAATAATAATATATTATTCTACTAGGATCTTAACATTAGGCTCTTAGGCTCTACTCTTAGCCTCCTCCCTTTCCCAACCTAGTCGAGTTCAGTCCCCCATACTCTTTCTTCGTGGTTGGGCTACACGCATCAGTGTTGTTATATTAATAATATGTATATTTACATGTACAAAACAAGCTCCTGGCCTTTAACACCTAGGCTTTGTGCCTAATCAACACATAAGCCTACCAAATTATAAATACTTGGCTCACCAGCCTACAAAACATGTTACATTCATAATTACAATTAGGGCTAGTCCTTGGGGTATTACAACTGGCATTTTCATCCTTCCAAAAGGAAAGAAGTCTCACCTGAAGTGCAACCGATACAAAAGAATGTAGGGAAGGGTAAGAATAATACTATAAAGGTCTATAACACAACTATATTGATAACATTTTGAAGCAAGATAGATTATTCAGTTCATATCCTTAACACATCATACAAATATAAGAAAGAACAGATTTGTACAAAAAATCAAGAAACTATAAATAAATGTAACACATCAGAAACAATAACATAACAATTCATAGATATAGGAAGTAAGATAAACCGAGAATTCTCAAAATTTGATCTCCCTTATATTTATATTATAGAAAAAGGTCTTGATCAACATGCATTCTGAGCTTTACAATAATCTTGTAACATTCTCCTTAGAGACGAGATCCGTAAAACATATCTCAACATAATACTAAGGGAGATAATAATCCGTCTAGTCCCCTTCCCTTCCTCATTACATTATAGCATTGGATCACACATCCAATTCTTGCCTCTCGATCCTCTCCCTATATTTCACACACCTAGATTACAATACAATACCAAAATACCAATACCATCCGATCACTCCTACACCTATTACCTATTACAATACAATTATCATCCATACAATACAATCGATTTTCTCTCTTTGAGAATCCGTAGGCCCTCTTCTCTTCTTGATTCTATTGCAATCGTATTGTCTCAAAACCGATTCTACGCTAGCCCTGAACTGTTTTTCTCATCCCTCTTCCCTTGATTGGTTATATCCTTGATAGCTTGCACAACTTCTCTTATCCAAAAACGAAGGGCCCAAAAAATAATATTTGTATATATAGGAACTATTAAATGATTCTCAAATGAATTCAAATTATTAAATAGATCGGGATATGAATCATAATGACTATTGGAAGAGATAAGGTGAAAAACTTTCCTTTCTGCAAAACGATGAATATTTGATTCCTGAATTTCAATTTCTGTTTTTTCATTAATATCCATGACAAATAAGATTCATAATTAGAGTTGGTTTCAGGAACCTTGTGTGTTTGGCTACAATCAAATTCTTGAAAATTATGATTACAATGTTCTGAATTATGTGATTGTAACTTATGGAAAAAATTCAAAAAATTAGAGGAATCTATTGTAAGAGGCATGCCACTGGAAGGAAAATCATTGTTGTCATTTTTAATTAAGAATAAAAAGTTTTGAATGTATTCTTTAACATAATTATGCAAACTTAAAATAGTATCCAGATCAAAAATAATCTTATCTATGTTTTCTTGAGTCTGTTTATTAACAATTACAACATTCTTCTTATGAATATAAGAAACAACATTTTCACTAATAACATCAAATTCATTAATAGTAATAGTATCTTCTTGTTCAAGATGAATATTAGAAGTACAAGGAAGATAAAAAATGTATTGAAAACACCCCATTAATTCAAATTCAGAGGGAAAATTTTCAGATTTAAACTGTAAACAAACTAGCTTGAATCTAGAAAGAAAATTGATGAAAGATTCGCCTTAAAACCTACGAAGACTTTCAAGTTTATTGCATATCTTTTCATAATCATAATACTAATAAGCATGGAAAAAAATACTTGTGAACTCGTCCTAGATATGAATGAAAGAAACTGGTGAAGATCTACACCAGTCTTTGGCTTGTCCTATTAAGGTGAGAGTGAAAATCCTACACATGACACTTTTATCAATATAAAAATTTTTACAATTTAAAATAAATTGAAAGATGTGATCAAATGCAAAAACATTTAACTCACCATTGAACTTTACCTTTGACAAGTGATTAACTAACTTCATTGGAGTATTGCAAGATGCTCGACCATAGTTTCAACTCCAAATGGGTAGTTCAGAAGGAGACATTAAAAATAATAATAATGTTAAAACAAATAGCTCAAACAATAATCAAATTATCATGCACACTCGTCGGTGGCCCTCCTTCTAGCGCCAAAAATGATGATGACCAAAACTGACCATGTTCAACATTATAGGGAGATCACCTGGCCATGGTCCCAATTAGACCCTTATCCGTTTGGGATGGTGATTCTGACTAGTTCAAATGGGTCTCCAGTTACCCTTGTCCTAAGACTAGCCTAAGATCAACCTAAGCTAAGTCGATCTATATGTACAAAGATAAGATACATCAGCAAATAGAAGGCCCTGTGTATATATATTTGTACATATAGATCAACTTAGCTTAGGTTGATCTTAGGCTAGTCTTAGGACAAGGGTTACTAGAGACCCATTTGAACCAGCCAGAATCACCATCCCAAACGGATAAAGGTCTAATTGGGATCCTAATCGGGTGATCTCCCTATAATGTTGAACATGGTCAATTTTTGCCATCAACAAGAACTTAATACGACTTTTATAACTGTTATACCGAAAAGTGATAAACCTGAGTCATTTTAAGGTTTTAGACCCATTTCTTTATATAACTTGGATTATAAGGTAATATCGAAGATTATTTCTTCCAAAATTAAATCTTTTCTATTTAAAGGTATTTCCAAGGAAAAATTTGGGTTCTTGGATGATAGACAAATATCAGATGCCATTGGAGTGGCTCAGGACACTTTGCATAACATTAAGACAAAGAAGAAAAAATATTTGGTACAGAAGCTGGATATGATGAAATCTTATGATAGAGTGGGTTGGAGTTTTCTCAAGTTGGTGTTGCTATAGGTTGGAATCAATTTGTAAGCTACTAATTGGATCATGGGTTGTGTCAAGTCAGTAAATTTTTTTGTTTTGGTAAATGTCAGTCCTTCTGTTTTTTGTTTAGGATCAAGAGGATTGAGGCAAGGATTTCCTCTTTCACGTTTGATGTTCTTTCTCATAGTATAAGGCCTTAGTATACTTCTCAAGAAGTTGGTCGGAGATGGTAGCCTTGAGGGAGTTTTAGTAGAAAATGGTATTAAAATTACACATTTGGTATATGTGGATGATGTTATTTTGTTTGGGAAAGGATATTTACAGAAATGGAAGGTGTTTAAGGATTCTCTTAACCTTTTATGCATTTCTACTGGAATGGTATTTAGCAATCAAAAGTCTCAATTTTCAAAACCAGAGGAAAAAATAAAGGAACTCAAAAGGAAAAGGAAAGATCAAAAGGTGTTGGCCCTTGACCAAATTTTGTGGAAATGCTGGTCATGTTTGACTAATTTTGGGACTTCGACAGGCTGGTTGAAGGAAAAGTGTAAGGCAAAGTGAATATCATGGGATCTCGGCCCCTTTTCAGGGCCTTTTCAGGTTAGGGTTTATGTAATAGGTATGGGATGTCGTCCCATGGGTTTTACCCATGCTTAGGCCTCTTTTGTAATATATAAATAAGTAGCTAGATGATGTAGGAGTAGTGATACCCGATAGGCCGATGTCTTAGTGCTATGCTAAGTGAAAGTGATTGTAAGAGGCTTTGTGCATACTATGTGTTGAAACTTACAGATCTAAGTTCAAGTCATCTGTAGTGCTTTGTGTGCTGACTGTGTAAGGCTCTATGCCTGGATCTACTCGGGGAAGGAGGATCTAGCGAAGTGCGCACAGATATCCTTTCCTATACGGAGTGGTTTTGTGGCTCTGTGCATGTAAGAAGATTGAAGAAGATAATAAAGAAGAAGAAGAGTTGTTGGATGTATCCCCACACTGGGGGTGAACCATGTATATCTTGTGGTGTGATTTCTTTGTGCATTATGGTTGTTATGTTATTGATGTGACTTATGCTTAGTGTTGTTATCTTTATCTTAGTTGCATCTGATATGTTATCTTAGTGCTTAATGATATGAATGAATGCTAGATCTAATCTATTCTTATGTGCTAAGTGCTTGGATGCGATAGATCTTGATTGAATATTGTGTTGCTCTATAATTTGGGTTTTATCTGCGATGTGAATAAAGGTTAAATACTAATGAATGATAACTTCTAAGTGCTTTGTTAGAGTGTTGTAATCACAGATCTGTGTCCCATCTAGGTTGCAGACACTTGAGTCCTGCAACCACCCTTGTCTCTACCTCGGGTGAGACTTCATCTACTTCACAGGTGTTGCCAAAAGGGTCGGTAGTTAGGGTTTTGTTTGTGCGTTGTTGAATCTTTGAACCTTGGGTTTTCCCCTGTGCGAACAAATGTTTCCGTTTTTAGGACCCGAAACTATGATTGTTGGGAACTAAAGAAAAGAGAAGCTCTGTGTGTAGATCTGTTGCCCTAGTGTGCAATATTCTATTTGACTTGCGAAGCTATGTGCTAAGAAAGGAATCAGATCTAAAGAAAAGAGGTAAGATCTTAAAGCTTTCTTCTCTAATAAGGGTAAGATAAGTGGAAAATTTTGCTTCAAAAGAATGGATCTAAGTATGTTAGATAAATTTGGTCCTAGTCTGAAAACTAGGGCACGGTTAGAAGAAAGAAGAATATATGAAATGAATAGATATGATAGTGAAATATATGTTATTCCTATGCATAGAAAGAATGTTTGGACTAGAAAATGGATGTAGGATCCTAGAAAGAATTTTTTGCAGGTTCAACACTGTGATACCAGTGCGCAGTACAGGAAAGGTTGGGGATCATTTAAGAGAATGAGAGGATTAACTCTTTGTTACAATTGCAGAAGACCAAGACATCTTGCTAAGGAATGCCCTGGTAGAAACCCTATTTTCCTTTGCTGTAAAGTGGTGGATCATGAAGTTTTGGATTGCCCTAGAATGATTGCTAAGGTTGAAAAGATGGACATGAGACAAGAAAACCCCGAGGAAGGCCAGGAGACTAAGAATATGCTAAAGAACTAGAAAGAATTAGAGGCTCTATTATTACAAATGAAAGGAACCATGAATGATCATAAAGACATCAACTTATTAGAGATCTTAAAAGAAAAATAGTGCATAGAAACAAGAATAGGAGACTTCAACATAGACTGTGTATTGGATGCAGAAACACAAGTGAATATCATGACAGAAAGAACTTGGGAAATTTTGGGAAATCCAACTATGGTTCCTTCATTGGGAGGAATAGGATTGTTTAAAGGGAAGCTGATAAACCTATGCGGAAGACTTGCCAATGTACCGATGGTTTCTCAGGGAGCTTCAACAGAAGAAGAATTCAAGGTCATTAAGTTTGTTGAGAACAACGCCCCATTTGCTCTTTTTCTAGGAAAGACCTGGATTGATAAATATCAAATCCGAAGGAAAAAAGAAGAGGAAGCTCTAGAACAGAAAAACCAAGAACTAAGATATTTCATGGCTAGAATAATAGCACATTTAATAGAAGAGAAGGAGGACAAGTCAAAGCAACTTAGAGCCAGAGACCTCACTATCAAAGTTGAAAGAACGTAGGAAAAATTGATGAACCTGTCCATATAGGAATGTAGAACACCTACTCCAGAAAAACAAGAAGTATTACCTTCAAACCCTGTGAAAGAACCTCATCAGCACGAAGTTTCTATGTTAAATATAGATAAAAATTATAATGAAAAGAAGAAACCAGTAACTCATACTACAGGAAAGAAAGATAGAAATCTTAGCAAGAAGAAGGCGAAGTTAGAAAAATTACAGGAAGTCTCAGAAAGGAATTCGCAAAAGAAATGTATACAAAACTTAAACCTCACCAGGATATCAGAACAACTCAGATTGGCACTTCACCATGACGAAGCAATATGACCGTTGGAGGCATCCCGACCATTAGACCGACACTCTAGAACGACTAGAAACACATTTACAGCCGAAAAGTCACCATTGGACCGTTAATACCACGCCATAACAGATGGAATCACATTGATGAAGGATTTCTTATCCGTTGGAGGAATTTGTTACGTCGTTGTCTATTTATCCCGTTGAATGTTGCACCTAGAACACTTTTTCCAATTGTGATTATCTGAGCCCCCAAAGAGATAACTATTACCATGTTGTGTTTATTGAGACCTTGTTGTCTGTTATGTTACCTTGTTTGCTCACCAACCCGAGATATATGATATCGAGCGTGCATGTCGGACAACTTGAGCACAGTAGAGAAAAATGTTGAAGAAATTCGCATATACCTCATGGTGGAGAAGTTCATGTCCGCAGGAATCCAATCCTCATCAACGAGAGGAGTGAAAGCATCACCGTCGACTGGTCGAGGATCTGGACCATCCTGAGTTGCAACAGAGAAACGAACCAAGCATCGTGATGACTTGGTGAATGTGAAGATCAACCCATCCATCCTTCCTGACTACATCCCACCTCTGGCCGACGCGGTGAGTTGTGACAGTGTCCCTAGGGACTTCAACTACACCTTGACTACTGTGTACCTCCCGAAGGGGATACAGGTAGTCAAAGCATAGATCGATAAGATTTTGATGTTGAATATCAATGAATTCAACTTGGAAGACCACAAGAAATACAACATGCTCGCACCTCATAAGTATTTGACCAGGGAAAAGGGGAAGAAGTTGAATATCACCCACCAACGATGGACCATGGACATTGTGAGGTCCACCATCCTGAATGTAATGAAAATACCCCATTTTGGAAGGCAACAGGAGGTTAATGCATGCATGAAGCTCCCGCTGTCATGCTTCCATGGCAGTTATTTGTGGCTAGACAGACGCATCAGTGTAGATCTGGTGTTGATCCATAAGATCACCAGATTAAGCATGTAAGGACCAGACCCACAAGATTTTTAGCCAGGGAAGGCTGCAGATCACGCCCTGGCGGAAAAGATCAAAGATACCTATGGTGATGTGGAGAAGGGGAAGTGAGGCTACAAGTTAGCCTCCATCCAGAATGGCATAGTGCACCTCGCCTGCCACTTGATCGTAGGTAAGATAGTAAGGAAGAACAGACCCACGCAAGTCACAGGGTTCGTTGTTGACCTCACAGGAAAACGCGTGGAAGGGATACAAATGAATTGGATGAGCTACCTCATCAACCAGTTAGAAAAAGATTTCCACGAAGCTCAGGATCAAGGCTACAAGGTCCATTTCAACTGGTTGTTGATCCTCATAGCCTTCATTGCTTGGGAGATGCCAGAAGGTGCAACCTTCCCTGAAATGGAGCCATCTGAACCATTAGCTACAAAGTTCACCATGCTATGGTATTCGAGTGACATGGCTAAACAATGACATTCAAACATGATGTTTCAGACCTATTACCTATAGTTGAAGAGGGATATTGAGTCTTTCCCTCATATGACGTCGAACACCCTGCACAGGTTCAGGCCATTTGTGAAGTTCCGTGCAGATAGACATTTTATTTATATCACTGCGCACGAAGATGAACACAAAGAAGAACTGTAGATTTATTATAAGCTCACGGAGGAGGACATAGAAGAAATGACTAAGGAATTTCCTGTAGAGCTCCTTATCCTAGTTGACCAGGAAGAACTATTCGAACCTGACCTAATCGAAAGTCCCGTGGTCACCCACGAAGAGTATGATGCACCCAGTAGTAGAAAAAGGAAGAAGAAGGAAGAGGTACAAGAGCTGAGTAGCGCATCAGAGGAGACTACTTCAGATTCACCTGGGGGAGGAGGTGATGATGAAGTAGATAAAGAAGAGGATGAAGGGGAAGAATACAAACATAAACAGGGAAAAGTCCCACCTAGAGATCCCTTTGAAGAGGCAGAGACATCCAAGAAAAGAAAGGTTTCCCCAACAAAGCCTAGATCGCGGAAGAAGTCAAAAGCTAGTAAGCCCAAGTTGCAGATTGTTCTCACGGTGGATTACATCGACCTCATAATCTTCGTCGTATTATATACATCAAAGGATATTTGAAAACACAGTGAAGTGAAACAAGAGACCATGTTTAACAGGATTGAAGCAAAACTGAAAGGGGTACAACAATCCCTCTACTCCAGTCGCGCAGTATCTATTGCGCCACCACCATCAGAAGGAGAAAAGTTGGGAGATGAGACTACCCAGCTTCGAAGATTAGTAGACTCAACAGAATCCCACCTTCGTTGTGTCCAAGAGGAAAAGGAACAGGCCATAGAGGCCCTAAAGTGAGAAAAAGAGGAATCCATAGAGAAACATCAGGTTGCGCAGCAGGAAAAAGATGACCTCCAATCGAAGTTCACAGAAGATAGAGCGCGGATCCAGAAGGAGAAAGAACAATTGCTCACAGAGTAGATTGGAATTAGGGAAGCAATCACTAGACCACTTCACTTCATGACGGGATTAGAAAAACCAGAAGAAGACCCAGTAGAAATTCAAGTGGGGAAGCTTGTTGAAGCCATTCAACAACTCCAACAAAGAATAACAGAATTGGAATTACAGGCAGTACCAAGCACTCCGCAGGAAGTGCAATATCTAAGAGAAGAAACTAGAAGGAGCATAGTTGAGAGAATAAAAGCATTATCCTTGGAATTCAATCAACTCAACAGTCGTAGTACACAAACTTATGAGTGCCTTGCAGAGGACCTTGAACTCGGGACTCTAGATTCATAGCTCTAAGAGGCGAAGCAGCAAGCAACAACAGTGCCGACGCAGTTGAAGCCTCTATCAACGGTTGAGAGAATGAAAAGCTCCCAGGAATAGAGAACTATTCAACAATAGGTCCACGTCATCCAGAGTAAAGTCATGGAAGTGACTCAAAGGATAAAGCTAGTGCAGGATGAAGCTTGCACACTTTTTGAGGAAATTGAAGGATAGGGTGCAGAACTAGAGAAAGTAGTCACCATGGTGGAACAACGATTGGAAGGGACAGTGACCGAGAAAGTTACTCAGGAGTTCGTCGAGTAGGAGGATCTGGTGAAACAACAGGTCGAAGTAGCCCGAGCCAAGCTCAAGGTATTTGAGGTAGAGTTACCCAGATCAGAGTGACTCGGGACGAGTCACAGGTGAGTGTTGGGGGCATGTTGGCCCTTGACCAGGTTTTGTGGAAACACTGGTCATGTTTGATAGATTTTAGGACTTTGACAAGCTGGTCGAAGGCATAGCGCAAGGTGAAGCAAAGATCATGGGATCTTGGCCGCTTTTCAGGTCTTTTTTGGGTTAGGGTTTATGTAACGGGTATGGGATGTTGGCCCATGGGTTTTACCCATGCTTAGACCTGTTTTGTAATATATAAATAAGTAGCTAGGCGATGTAGGAGTAGCGATACCCTGATAGGTTGATGGCTTGGTGCTATGCTAAGTGTAAGTGATTGTAAGAGGCTTTGTGCATACTATGTGTTGAGACTTACAGAGCTAAGTGAAAGTCATCTGTAGTTCTTTGTGCGCCAACTGTGTAAGGCTTTATGCCTAGATCTACTCGGGGAAGGAGGATCTGGTGAAGTGCACACATATCTCATGTCCTATGCAGAGTGTTTTTGTCGCTCTGTGCATGTAAGAAGATTGAAGAAGATAATAAAGAAGAAGAAGAGTTAGTAGACGTAGCCCCACACTGGGGGTGAACCATGCATATCTTGTGTTGTGATTGCTTTGTGCATTATGGTTGTTATGTTATTGATGTGACTTATGCTTAGTGTTGTTATCTTTATCTTATCTTCATCTGATATGGTAGCTTAGTGCTTAATGATATGAATGCCTGCTAGATTTAATCTATTCTTATGTGCTAAGTGATTGGATGTGATAGATCTTGATTGAATACTGCGCTGCTCTATAATTAGGGTTTTATTTGCGATGTGAATAAAAGTTAAATACTAATGAATGATAATTGTTAAGTTCTTTGTTAGAGTGTTGTAATCACTGATCTATGTCCCAGCTAGGTTGCAGACACCCGAGTCCTACAACTAAACTAAAACAGAGGGATACCAGAGCTTCTGCAATGATCATACAATGAAAGCCCAAAGAAATCATGCTGCAACTTTTGAATTGCTCGAGGCTATGACCAAGATAATGAGGCTGAGCATTTTGGTCAACAATATTTTGTTCAAACTGAATTGTGTTTTGCATATTAGGTGAACCAGCTCAACAATAGTGTTATTTCTCTTTTTGTGGGATTTGGAAAGCTTCATCAAATTGTCATCTAGTCTATATTCAGATTAGTTTTTAAGGAAGACTACATCATAGGCATTAGAAATATTCGTATGAAGATTTCTCTCCTAGAAAATAACTATTTGATATCTAATATCTTATTTGATAATTCGAATTGTTTATAACTGGATTGCTTTCAAGTACCATGCTATTATTTCTTAATGATATTTGAGAATGAGAAATCCATGTGTGAGTGGACAAATTGAATACTCATACATATTTCATTCTTTATTTACATTTTACCATCTGATTTAAATTGTGTGTCATTTACTAAGCTAGTGAGATGTTTATTTTCCTTTTACATTGAGCCTTATATCTTTATTGTATCCTTGATCCAACATTCAACCATTTCTAAATCCTATTGAAAATGTTTATAAAATACCATTGCAAGTTAACCCAAGGCACATTCCCCCCACCCCACATATTCAATCTACCTAAATCTATGTCTAGAATTTTCATAGGTGACATATAAATGAGGGGTACACATGCCTATCCAGGTCTCATAGACATATGCCCATTTACATGCAATCAATAATTTTTTACAACTCCAAAGTAAATACATTTTTTTTCTTCTTTCACAATGGTGACCCAACCATCACTGCCCCACAACTTCTAAGTGAACACGGGTGGTGAGACAGAACAAATAGATACAACTTCAACAACCATACATCAACTTGAACTTTCACCATTAGCACAAAATACAACACCTGCGATAGTGTAATAAAACCCGTCCTAGGCCGATCCACTACACTTGACTAACCTGCTCTGCTATCCAACGATCAAACTCTCTTCTCCTTGGCTCTCTCATTCTTCAACTCTGTGCTCTGATACCACTTGTTAGGCAATGGAAGCATAAACTTAGCAAGATTTAATGGCAAAATAAAGAAAACCAAGAACAAACCAGACAAAACAACAATCACACAATTGACACAGTGATTTATGTGGAAACCCAATAGAGGAAAAACTACAAGGAAATGGTAATCAATATGCTTATTATTCAAGGGAGAATTACAATACCCAATCACACGCTTACATTGCTCATTGCACACTTCACCTCTATGGGTATCTAGTATATGTAGAATCTATCAAACATTTAGGCAAACTTATTACAATATGATCCACCAATTACACAAACTGATTACAATATGATCCACCAGTTACACAAATTAATTGGAACTTTTTCAACAATTACATATATCTATATCTTAAATCTTAGATAACCCACTAAATATATCTGCTGAATATAGATTGGATTGCATGCTCAAATAATCCAGTAAATATATCTGAAGAAAATATATTGGATTGCATGCTCATCCCATAAATTTTGAGAACTCAATAGGTACACGCTGCTCAATGAATCTGCACATGATAAACCCCTTACACCACCAATCTAATTCAATAGGCTGTTAGGATTCTCCAATAATCTCTATAACAATAATAAGAAAAAGTCTGATATATCTGCAGAGGATAGATCCGTAATCCATGGTTTTGAATTACTGGAAGAAAAAAGTGGGTGCTTATGCTAATCTCTATAAATACATTTATGATATGCTGGTAATTTATACTAAAGGAAAGAAGATATGTTCATTAAAAAGGCACTTCAATTATCATGAAAATCTCCAATACAAACAACTATCAGAAATAGTACATACAAATATGATAGATATACAAATCTTCATAGATGCTGGATCATTGTATGAATACTGACTAAGGCCACCACAGGTTGCTAGATTCGAAGGCTGATACAGATACTCGAACTGGTCTTTGAGACGTGCGAAGCCCTGGTAATCTCATTTTCCCGACGAT
Source organism: Picea engelmannii (assembly GCA_009831015.1). Taxonomy (NCBI): domain Eukaryota; kingdom Viridiplantae; phylum Streptophyta; class Pinopsida; order Pinales; family Pinaceae; genus Picea; species Picea engelmannii. The sequence goes on along the minus strand of ML779503.1, from coordinate 685,948 downwards.
CAATTCCCCCTTGGAGTTATATATAGACATGTCCATTTTCCAGTCAATTACCATTATCAACCCACTGCTGTTCACTGTTACTACAGGAAATAATGGAAAGCGGCATTCTGTCAAACCGCTGGTGCGTAGCTCACACCACATTTCATATTTTTCTGCTTCATTCAACTTCCACATACGAACACAATCAGCTTCCTTCTGCTCCACTAGCACCACTTGCCCATCGTGTTGACCTAAATTTTCAGGAAAAATCTTTCTGCATCCCTCCGGTACCGGGATTGCTGTCCATAGTCCGTCAGCAATACTGAAGGCTATGATGAGATTCTGGCGATTAGGAGTGAGCGCCACCCAGTGAAACTTGCCGTGAGAATAAATACCCTTTCCACAAGGCCGAATCTCGTAGGGGACCACCATGGAAACTGCAGTCCAGGCATTGGATTCTAAATCATAAATAGACATCGCAATTATTATATTATCACCTGGAGCTTGTTGACCCCTTCGGTCGATATAATAATTGCCCAGCAGAAGAGTGCAATGCCTTGTGGAAGAATCGAAGGTCATTCCAGTGAACAAGGAACCAGATGTAGGAGGACGAAGGAGCTGTGTCCAAGTCCTGGTACCTGGATTGCCTGTGGAAAGATCCAACCTATCCCATTTTATATGGCAACAGAATATGCTCTTACAGGTATTTACAACGATGTGATTGAGCAAAGGAACTCTGTAAATGTCCGAACCGCTTCCTTCTATAGCCCAATATTCCACATCATCTTTCCAATCCCATTGGAACTGAATCAGAAACCCAGGGGTAGAATGCAACGACCAGTTTGGAACAATTCCTTGGAGGGCATCACGGGAAGACAATAGATCATTCCATTGTTTACAAACAGTCCTCATTTTGCCAAGAACCCTCATGGGCAGCCTCGCTAAAATCATATTCAACAAATCTTCTTGGAGCTTTCGCCAAATCTCTGCTTCCATTGCTAAAATATTTATTTCTCACTCAAAATATGAAAAATATTTTTCTTACTGTTGACGCTACAGCCACTCTCGCTGTCCCTCCTGCTCAGTTCGCTCTTTCTCAAGATCCAGCCTTCCCTGAGCCCAACAAGAAGCGAGTTCACTATTTATATTATGAAAACTTTACAATAAAATAAAAAACGACGTTTGAGAGGAACCATGTTGTTGGCCATCAAGGTCCACTTATGGAAAGGTTCTCTCCAAAAATAGTTTTTAACAATAAAAACCAACTAATTCACCTTTATTTGCGGTATTTTTATTATTTAAGATATTTTGCGGGTTGCCCTTTACTAAAATAGTGGACATAAATTAACTTGTGAGAGGGTTGAGAGGGTTTTTAGGTTTGTTGAACACTAGTTATTAATGATAGTTAATTAAGTTACTTATAATTACAATATCTTATAATTTATTATTATTGTATTTTACTAATAAAAACTAATTTTAATTTCGATTATATTTTTACATTAAATTACATTTTTTATATTTTTTTTATTAATTTTTTGTATTTTTATTTTAAAAGAATAGTTAATATATGATTAAAAGAGGATATATTATCTCGAAATGTTTAGAAGGATGATTTCTATTAACACAATGGTAGGTGGAATAAGAAAAAAATATTCTAGGGTTTTGTTGGGACTTTCTCAAAGGGCATGCACTTTTGGATGGTGGAAGACTTTTTGGTTGGGCATTGAGAAATATAATGAAGAATGGTTGTTTGGAAAAGGCCAAATTGAACTCTCGGTATGAAATCACATCATTTCAGGTTGAAAATTACATATTGTATAGGAAGGATTATGTGATAATCCGTAAATTCATGGGAATCCGGTTCTCGGAAAAAGACTTGATAGGTGATGTTGGTATGAGATGGAAACGAAAAAGTCAAATAGATCTGAAATTGGGATCGAAGGGCTTCTTCACAGTGATCTTCTCATGCATAGAAGATATATATTAAGTGTGCGAAGAAGGATCGTATTTTTTCAACTCGGTGGGTCTGTATGTAAGTTACTGGACATAGAGGTTTTCGCTCAAGAAGCAATAATTTACCGCAATACTTGTTTAGATTCAGATGTACTCACTACCTCATAAATTCTAGAATAAAGAGACACTAGAAGGGATGGGAAACACTTTAGGTACTTTTGTTAAAATTTCAGAGGTCGCAAAAGTAGGTGTAACATCCTCATTTTCAAACCCCAAACTAGCGATGTATATTATAGATGTAGTAAATGGTTAATAGCCAAGTGATGTATATTGTAAATATAGTATATGGTCGAGACCCAAAGAGATGTAATATGTAAATGATGTAAATTGAATATAATGAATAAAATGTATCGCTAGCTGCAGATGGACACGAGCCGAGATTTGGGGGCAAAGTATTCACAAGATAGGGAAGGGGTCCAATGCCAGGAAGGTGGAAGGGAAGAGTTTACCCATGTTTATTAAACCAAAACCCATTTCTTCTTTCTTTCTAAATTATCCTTACCGTGAACCTTCCAATAGTTGTTGAGTGTGCTAGAGCCCAATCAGTGAATTCATGTAAGAGGGTTGGTGTGAGACTCAGTTCCCATATTTATGGAGAGTATGGGGGATGAGTACAATCAGCTTGAGAAAGAGTGCAAGTCAAGCAAGAAAGAGAAAGAGATGAAATTCGTATGAGGAGGAGACCAAAATTATCCGTTCAAGTTTTTGCATGAAGAGAAATTTTTACATGGAGTTCTTTGTCCAACAATGGGGTTCTGAGTGATGGATCTTGAAGGTAGTTTTTGTAGACATGTTTGACTGCTATTTGGAGCTGTAATATCGTGGAGAAAGAGGTTGTGTGCATAGGAGTAGAGAGTTGTTTGAAATTCATTAAGGAAGAATGTGTTTTGGCTGCTAGGGCAATTTGTGTTGCAGTTATAGAATTCATGAAGTCCCAAAAGGTAGAACTCTCTTCCAACCTGTTCTAGAAGGCCTAGAGGGGAGTGAAAAGGAGTAAGGGATTGAGAGCAGTGAAGGGGGATTCCATCCCTTGGTTTATGCAAATTGAGAGGATGTGTATTGGCGGACTGGAATTAACTGAGAGTTTAACTACTGAAAGGGGGACATTAACCAGCCTTAGGGACCTTCGTCTCTTATGGATTCATAGCTATAGATCAGGGGTGTCTTGTTATTGAGAATTGGAATAGAAATATTACGATTGGGAGGAACGTTTGTCCTCTATAGCAAGTTGCATGCTTTCATAAGAAAAGTGTTCTTCTTTACTGAGTTCTTCATGTTAAAATGATGATATAATTGTTGTGCAATTTACTCTGAGTTGTTTGGTTAAATCCTACTTGTTGAGAGTAGAATTGATGCATATAAATCTATATTTTATGGTTGAATGATGCTACGTGCACTTAGTTGTTATTGTGCACATTTAGAGTATCTTTATTTATTTTTTTAATTCGCATGGATAGTTGAATGAGCTTGAATCACTTGTTGTGTATTACTTTGAAATTTTAAATTTAGTATTAGAAATTTTATGGGGTCGTTTTAGTAAGTGACATGACCCAACTAGAAGTTGGGTATGTTACAGTATGAAGGTATACTTTTTATGGTAGGTTTTATGTATATATGAATGTAGGAGGAGCACTATGTTGACACCAAGGTTTCGACAAGGCAACACATGCCACAAGTTTTTCACAGGGCGCGCATCACAAGTTTTGTATTGCACAATGCCAAGATCTAGTACCCATCGGTTGTTTTCTACTGCATTGGTGCCAATCGGGTTGCATTTCATATGCCAACTCTAACGTCATGCAAAGAATTGTAGCCATTTTTGTAGCCATGTCATGTGCGCATATCTAGTCATGATTAGTTGTAATGATTCATAATCGTTTTGTAATAGACCAATTGGTCATGACAAGGTTGTTAGTGAACTAGTAGACTCACTAAGATCGCCATGATTGTGTAGAGATAAAAGGTGATGCATAAGAACTAGAAGTGTTTTTTATTTTGTGGGAATTCAATTGTTGTGTGATTGTTAGTCATTCTTTGGGTCAAATAGTTTCTTTGTTTTTATCTATGTTTTATGTTAATGCGAGAGATAAAGTAGATTGAGATATGGATCTCGGGTCTCTGGTTCAACCTCGATGAGTCTCCAAGCAGGCTATAGACCTTTGGTGTATCTAAATGTCTATTTGTGATGAATGAATGATAGTATGAGTTTCAAATGGACACTTCCTATCACATGTGCTATTAGGAATGTATGCATGTTATGTAGGTTAAATCATGCACTGCTCATATAAATGTTGTCATGAATGTGTAAGATCTATTGTATAGTCCATGCAATGTATTTCTAGTTGTTGTATTCCTTACTTTAATGCACAAATATTCGGTCTCTGTGATACTCTTAGTTTCTTGGGTGATACCTTATTCAATCCTTGAATATTGAATATATTGATTCTAATGGGGTATTTGTTAGTAAAGTCTTTTGAACCATAGGTCAGAAACCTTGAGTCAACAATTGGTTCTATTGCTAGAGCCTAATGATTTTGTGTTGCATGTTGAAGTAACTATATGATGTGTATACCTTCAAAAGAAGATATAGAGGAATGGTTATCTGTGAAAGTGCATGATTTTGCACGGTAGGAGACCAGAAACATGTAGATCAACCTCAAGCCATGGAATTAAAGGTACATATATACATATCTGCATGCAAAATTCTTTGTTGATTTTCCTTGTTTATTGCATAGATGGGTAAAGGGATAGACATAGATTAGCTCTATGAGGTGATATCAAGATTTGTTCGTGTGGTACCAAGAAACGGTAAATCAATTGAAAAATGTGGACAATAACTCAACGGGAGACATTGATTTTTGGTTCAACTAAGTGAAATAAGGATATATTGTTGAGTTCATGATTGAATGCAATGAATCTTTTAGTAATGGTAAAATAAATTTTGTTTCCAAACCTCAAAATATATTATTAGAATATATTCCTCTTTGGATAAATATGTTATTTCTTGAGAAAGGGTTGATGCGCATGGAGCCCGATAGGATGGAAACATAAACCCCTTTCACGGAGAGGG
>ML779503.1:656982-671603 GCA_009831015.1 Picea engelmannii | reverse complement strand
CGAGCTCAATCCTCATGGTGGGCTGGTCAAAGACCTAATTGTGCCCTAAAGAGCCCCTTTTCACATTCAAAAGAGGCCACATAATAACGCAATGCTTGGCTATAAAAAGCCATGAATGACCACCATTTTCTCAAGGAATTCTTCATACTATTATGCTGCTGAGATTGCTAAGGACTCATTCTTTGGCAATAAACATTACAGGATGCATTTCATAAAGCTATTCACCCCTCTCTTGAGTGAATAAGCTTGGAGTTCTTTCACCCACATTTTCATCTTTTCATTGTAAAGGAGAGCAAGCTTTGAGGGCCTCAAGAGCCTTCCATTGGAGAAAGAAGGGACCCAAGTCCCCTTTCTTCTTTGTGTCTTTGGATTTCATCAGAGATCAACTTATACATTGGTGATATTGGTCTATTTGTCTCTATTTTTCATTTTCTCATATGCTTTTAGTTTTTATTTGTTTTAGTTTAAACCTTGTTAATAGCTTTGTTTTTTTTCTTTCTAACCTTTTACCTTACAGTTGTCAAGCCTAGCAGAGCCCAACTGGGCATGTAAGCACTCTTAATTTGCTCACCTAGTGACGAATTGGGTGCAAACATATTGGCGACCATACTGGGGAGAAGGTATCAATTCCTCCCTCAGTTGGGCTTTATTTGCTTTCCTTTTGATTTCATTAACTTGCAGGTTCACAAACCGGCCTCTGCCGACCTGCTTACCAGTCAATTCACCGGAAATTGGAGAGAAATCCATCCGGATTTTTCTTCTCGGACTTTTGACACAGGCGCGCAGGTATTCTACCCCACAGGCGCGCGTCGGGCGCGCATGCGTTTTTCTCTTCAATTATGTAAGTGCGCAGGTGCCATATGCGCCTCTGTCCACACAGTAGGCCGCGCATTTGAACTGAAGTTTGCATTGTAAGCTCTTGGGTGTGGGGAAAAAAGAATTTTTCCTTGTTAAGAATGATGATATGCATGCTCTGAATACTGCACCACTTAGACCCCTCAACTTATAAAGGGGATAATCAAGCAAACATAGGCACTTAGATGGATAAAAATCATTTTCCCTTATTTTTCTTTTAGCCACATGGATGGCTGGCTTTGGTTTATAAGTCTAAGTTGAAACATCAATTCTAATCACATCTAAACTCACATTTTGGGACCAGAAATTGCAAGTAACAATCTTGAGTATGCTCTTCTCTTGCGCCATTGAGCGATCTTGAGAACCAGAAAGGGTTTGTGAAAACAATTTCATCTCCCTTAACAAAAAATCAAAAGATTTTAGGAGAGGACAAAGGCTCTTTTTTGAGACCCCTCTTAGTTTCATTTTCTCAAACACACTCTCGTAACGGGCCCATACATGCCCACATGTCAACAAAACTAGAATAGTGTTTAAATTTTTTCTTTCTTAGATAAAAAAACTAGGAGAGTTTAAAAGTTTGTAACGGGCCCACACATGCCCATATGTTCAATCTAGGACTAGTTTCATGCTTTTTCTAGATTAACTCACACATAGGGAGATAAAGGATAGTAACAGACCACAATGTCCACATGCTAGTTTCTAGGGCTTTTTACAATTCCACAAGGTTGTACCAATGACATCTAGCTTATTTAGGTAATCAAACTCTTGTAAAGGACCAAGCGATGTCCACATGTTGCAACGTGACATCTAAATAACTAAAATTTGGTACACTTTTCACTGACACACAAAGGCCACTTTTTCACTCACATAGCCTCATCTCGAAACGTGGTGGTCTAAGTAGGTTTCCTCCAAAGGGATTCTGAAAACACCCCATCTTTTCTTGATTGGACTATCCACTCCCACTTTTTATCAAACGAGGTTGGTTTGCACCCCCAGCCTCACAAAACAACTTCATCTAAAATATTTATAAACAACTCACTAAGTTGTCCTCCACAGGAGGTGCCAAAAGAAAATTTTAGTCTAGGTAGGATTTCGGGGGTAGGCATCCAAATAACCCCCCACTATCTGGTTCTCACAATTTCAAACATAGAAGTTGACAAACAGGGAACTTTCAAATCCTCCAAGTCCAGCGTTCCAATCACCATAAGGCAGGGAGATACCCGTGAAGGGTCAAAGGCCGAGGTCCAGTTGTTCTGTGCGTCCCCCCTTGAGGCACCCACCTCTTGGACGGGATCCAGCCCGTGACCCATTTCTTAGGCCGAAAATCTAAATGTCGCGCTTGGACGGAGGTACCTAGTGACCAATTTTAGGAAATCTACCCAGGTGGCAATTGTGGGCTGCAATTGCACCTTGATTGGATTTTGTGTGGCTATTGGGAGGTATCGCCAGTTCTTTTGGGATATTGCACCCTCTACCCCTCATTATAACCATTTATTTCATTCTTCACTAGTATCTCTTCCGGTGACTTCAAACCCCACTGTTGAGAGCTATTGGAAGATCCAGTGCTATTTGAGAGGAAGGACGTTACGACTTCTAAGACACGAGCATTTTCTTTCTTTTTGATTGCCCCACGCGGACAAAAACCCTCTTACCCACATATATGCTTCTTTTTCATTTATGTATGATGCACATCTGATTACAGATTGACTTTGATATATATATTGTGAAGATCATCACAGCAAACAGGCTCTTGGTTCTATATTTTCTCTCACCACTTGTTGCACACATCACACACAATTAGTATAACATCATAGGGGAACCACAGAACCCCCGTCGTTCACAACGTCTGCTCAACCTTCCTCCTATTTTAGGGGGAGTATCTGGTCGTACTCGTTCATCGGTACCGCCTTCACACACTCCTGTGAGTGCTACCATCTTAGAATCAACTTTTCTTGGTTCTACCTTACTTGGATCCAATTCCCAAGGTCACACAGTCACTTGCTCTCCTTTGCATGGAAGCGGGGGACCCACTTCCTCTGAAAGAGGGAGCACCAACCCACCTAGTCCCCATCAAGGATCAGGTACACAACACACTATGGCTGGAACTAACATTCCTACCCCCTTACAGATGCCATACTTGGCCTCTCTCAACATTCCGGATCTCACCAAGCTCACCAATGATCCTATAGTGCATGACGCCACATGGCCTGCAATGCCAACCAAACTTCCTTCAAACATACCAAAGTTTGAAGGGAAGGAAGGGGATGACCCCGCCAATCATGTCACGACCTTTCATCTATGGTGTTCTTCCAATAGCATCATGGAAGATTCCGTCAGACTGCGTCTTTTTCAACGCACACTTACTGGCCCATCAGCCAAATGTTATGTCGAAGAAAAATCTGGGTCCCACACGACCTTTGAATCATTGGCCAAAGCCTTCTTAACTTTCTTCCAATTACCCATTCGACATGACAACGGTCTAGAACTACTGTCTAATTTCAAACAGTCCTCAGCCACCCACATCGCTGACCACATTCATGAGTGGCGTAGGCGACGTAGTTTGTGTAAAGAAGAAACCACCAAGCAACAATGTCTTGACTGGTTTCTTAGATCACTTGTCGCTCTCCTTGGTAAGGATGTAGCTTCTACCTTCCCACAATCTGAAGAGGAAGGCATCAGCAAGGCTCAACAATATGACCTCATTTACGCACAGTCAGGATACTTATACACGGTACTTCCTGATATTCCGAAACCTGTGCCATTTGGTCAAGACAAACCTGGGATGTCTCACTCAGCAGACGGACTAATAGGTACCACTACACACCATGGTCCACAACCCCAACCACCACCGATGTATGGAACGCCTCAGTATGCACCAACATATGGGGGCACTTCTTATTACCCCCCACCCTCTTATCAACAACCATATCTTGTTGCTACACCTCCACCCGTCAGTGGACCACCACCGGCACCTCCCATACATCCACCCCTTCCAAACACCAGTGGTCCTCCCTCCACATCACCTTATAGTACTAGCGAAAGCGCCACGCCTTCCTACGTACCCTATGGAGCTACACCACCACAAAACCCTTACTTTCCCTTTCCGGGTCCTCAACAACCCATGGCTCCCCCACATCCTCATACGGGGGTCAATTTTGTTCAACCCTCTGCTGCTCAACAATACCAGAATTTTGAACAATTAAATACAGCCAACCCCACCCATCCATCAAACAACACTAGGAGGAAAGGAAGGAACAAGAATAACAACAATCCTGGTCAAGGCGGGAATCAACCCCCACAGCATCAACCCATCGGGGGCAATCAAAACCAAGGGAACCAAACCCCCCAAGGGGGCAATAACAATAAATTCCCAGGGCAGAATACTGTTAAAACTATCCACCCTTGTGCTCTTTATGGCGTATATGGTCATTACACTCACCATTGCCCACAGATCACTGATTTCAAAAGGTTGAAGGACTCTGGAAGCCTTCCCCCTTCTCCTGCGCCATCTGCCCCGCAGCAGGCACAACAACAATATGCGCAACAACCCCCTCCCGCCGTGCTGCAAAATCCCATCCCACATCAAGGCGTGATAAACACCCAACAGGATACACAACATCCCCCACCTCAGATGGGCCAATACCACAATCCCAACAATCCAGCAAAAAGAACAATTCTTCTCATCAGTGAGGAAGAAATCCTTCTACAAACATGCAATCGTCAGTATCCTGCAACAGCTGAGTCTATTCCTACATCTGCAGAAACAAACCCTACACCGATGGGACCTCCGTTGATGATCCCTCGCCCTTTCGCCGAACCACCATTACGCATCCCTCGCATCCCATTGCGCAGGAATGTCCACAACCCACAGGCTAGGGCCGCTCATAACTATAGCTTGGTAGATGACTTAGTGCAATCCCCGGCTACCATGTCAGTTCTGGAAGTCCTCCAGACTTGTCCTACTCAACGGAAATCACTAATTTCCGCTCTGTGTGCAGTCGACCCTGCTGATACTCGACTCATCACCTTTGAATTAGATAGCTGCGAACCGTGTCTTCCCGCCGCCGTCGCTATTCAAATACCAGTAAAAATATGGAACATCACTGTCCATCGATGTATCATCGATGAAGGGGCATCTACATGCATTATGTCCAAAACAGTATGGTAGAAACTTGGTTCCCCAGAATTGATACCTTCCGCCATCACCTTACGATCTTATGACGGAGGACCATCATCTCCCGAAGGGCTCTTCCAAAATGTCCCCGTGGAACTCGGGGGCAAAAATATCCTCATTGACATCGAAGTTATCGACGCTCAGCTCGATTACAATATCTTGCTGGGATGTAGCTACATGTATGCTATGAAGGCAGTGGCATCATCCGTCTTTCGGACAATCATGTTCCCCCACAATGGGAAGATTGTAACCATTGACCAAGTCTCACACTACGAGCCCAATCCATCTGCCAATCTCGATAACATTGTTCCTCTTATTCACACCAACCAAGACGTATATCCACTCGTTGAGATGGGCCCTGGTATTTTCAAAGATCCATCCTTGTTAGGGACGTACCATGGAGCACCACCACTCCTTCCCCCTGGTCAAGTATGCGTCATTTCATCTAAATAAACTCAACAGGAGGATGCTTGTCCTCCTCAGGAGGCTTCAGTCATTCCTGACGTCTCAACAGTCGCAGCACCACTCCCACAGGAGCCTCCTGCGCATTCGTCAACACCCATGGTCCACGAATCCACATCCCCTCAAGGGCCTAGTCCCATTTTGGAGACAGTCCCCCGACCCCTCAATCAAATTCCCTTCTTTTAGCCCCCACCCGGTATAGAATCTTTCCAGGTCGCAACAACTCTCACACTACCCAATATGGTGTTAGCAATCCCAGTGTGGTACTTACATCCACCTGAGATGGTCCCTCGCCCACAGGTAGGACTCCCCATGACGATTCCTGTCAGCACACCCACTACCCCCACTATCCCCATACTCCCTACCCCCCCTGCTACAGCCGGGGGCAGGCGACAGAAGAAGGAGCCCACAACTCCACTTTCTCCACGCATCTCACCACCTTGCGCCTTGTGTGACAAAGAGGGTCACCAAACCAACAACTGCCCATCACTACTAGAATTAAGGAATTTGATTCCCCCCAATCCAACCCCCACACCATCCATTACTACTGCTGCCACTCAACCTTCCAGTAGTAAAGGGTTGAAGACCAAATTCGCTTGTGCCATCTGTTCTGAGTATGGCCATTACACCCATCATTGTCCAACACTGCCTCGTTTCCGGCATGCATTAGCTATCGTAAGCCGAGACTTTCAGAACAACCCATGCCCGGCTACGTCCTCCACAACACTTATCACTGACATTCGCTATGTCACCACTTCAGTCAATGAACACATGAGATGCCCTTGCTCTCTTTGTGATTCTTTGACTCATTTTACATACCAATGTCCGATGATCATTGAGTATCGACAGCGTCAGTTAGCCCTGCTTCACCAAACCACAGAGGCAATCATTGACATATCTTCACCATTTGAAGATCTCCATATCATCTCTCCCGAGCCCGAGGCACTCCCTACGCCTCCATGGTTCATAGAAAACATATCTGAGGATTTACCCCATAACCCACCCAACTCTCCCACCCATCCCCCTGCGGAGACTCTCCATCCCACTACTACGGGTACCCCTCCATACCTCAATATATGGTTTATGACGAGTGAACCCTCAACCTCTCCTATCGTTACCTCCTCTGTTTCTACAGCAGGAGGCAACCACATGGTCACTGAGATCACTCCTCACGATCCATTATATTCACGTCGTTTCCAAAGCGATGAAGAAATACTGGAAGAGCTACAACGCCCCGACTCTCCCTGGGATGCACTCCATCATCATGCTCTCTTCCTTCCGCAGGACGCCCTCATGCCTCCTAGCCACAATCCCATTTACGCGGTCGAAACCAAAGATTTTATCCCATCAGGGACTATCGATTGGTTCCACAATCCTATTCCTGCACCCGATGCTTTTGAAGAAGGTAATCTGGCTAACATTTCCTCCACCATCAAAATCAACATTTCCATCAAACCGGGCATCGTCGAAGAGATCATCATTGGAGTTGCTTGCACTCCTCAGGAAATCACCGCATATAAAGCCCTCTTCTAGGAATTTAGAGATATTTTTGCCTGGTCATACACAGAGATGCCTGGCCTCGACCCCTCTATTGTCGAGCATCGCATCGACACCTGGCCTGACATCACACCAGTGCGCCAGAAACAACGACCGCTACACCCATCCAAGGCCGCAGCTATCAAAGCCAAAATAGACAAATTACGTACGGCCGGATTCATTTAACCCATCGCTTATACTTCATGGGTTTCCAACCCTGTACCCGTCGACAAAAAATAGGGATCTATCCGCGTTTGCACCGACTTTCGTGATCTCAATAATGCATGTCCCAAGGAAAAATTCCCAACGCCTTTCATCGATCAGATTATCGACAACTGCGTCGGTCATGAGGCTCTCTCCTTTATGGACGGATTCTCAGGTTACAACCAAATTCAAATCCACCCAGCCAATCAGTACAAAACATCATTCATTACCCCATGGGGTATGTTCACGTACCGTGTCATGCCCTTCGGCCTCAAAAATGCCGGTGCAACTTTCCAGCGGGCCATGACATACATCTTTCATGATCTGGCTGCAATCATCCTTGCTTACTTGGATGACCTCACCGCTCGATCCAAGAAGCACACCCAACACCTCGATGATTTACGAGTCATCTTTCAATGGTGTCGTCAGTACAACATCCGCTTGAATCCTCTTAAGTGCGTATTCTGCGTCACTACAGGGCGCCTCCTCGGTTTCATTGTTTCACAAAGCGGTATCACCGTGGACCCCCTCAAAGTCCAAGCCATCACGGAAATTCCACCTCCTCGGAACTTGCGACAACTATAGAGTCTATAGGGCAAAGACAACTTTCTGAGATGCTTTGTTCCTGATTACGCTATACGCACACATGGTTTCCTTCGCTTACTACATCATGACATCCCCTTTCATTGGGACGACTATGCCCAACAATCGTTTGATGATCTGAAGGCAGCACTTTCAAATACACCTTTGATTAGCGCACCTGACTACAATCGTCACTACATCCTCTATGTATCAGCATCAGCTGTATCAGTAGCCAGCATCCTCGTCCAGCTCGGAGATGAAAATCGTGAACACGTCATTTACTACGTCAGTAAGAACCTCTCAGGACCACCCCTGAAGTAAAAACATGAAGAGAAACTTGCTCTTGCAGTTGTCCTCACAGTCCAGAAACTGCGTCACTACATTCTGCTTCGCACCACCAAGGTCGTCGTAGATTCCAACCCTATGCAATATTTGCTCAGCCGTCGCCAAGTTAACAACAAGTTTGCTCGATGGATCCTTATCCTTCAAGAGTACAACCTCTAGTTCTCAACACCTAAGAGTAAGAAGGCCCTCGTTCTCGCTGAACTAGTCACGGCCCTTCCCTCTGACACACCTAGTGCGCCCATCAATACTGACTTTCCTGACGAACATCTCTTTTACATCGCGTCTGATTATCCGTGGTACGACGACCTTCTCGTCTACCTACGAACTCAAAAGTTTGGTAACCACCTATCACGAGATGATCGTCGACGCATTCTCCATCAAGCCCCCCGCTATATCCTCATCGGTGACATCCTATATCGGCGGGGCTTCGACACCATTCTTCGTCGCTGCCTGACTATTGATGAGGTCGACAGAGTCTTAAACGACTGCCACAGCGGCGCCTGTGGGGGCCATCTTTCGGGCATCGCCACGGCTCAAAATATTATCCGGGCCGGATACTTTTGGCCTACCTTGTTTCATGATTGGATTCATGCCGTGAAACAATGTGAGTAATGTCAGCTCTATGCCAACAAAGCCCGAGCTCCCCCTGCTCTACTTCACCCTGTCATTACTGCAGGCCCCTTTTGTAAATGGGGCATTGACTTTATGACTTGTAATCCCCCCTCCAGCAATGGTCACAAATACATTGTTGTCGCTGTCGATTACTTCACCAAATGGGCTGAAGCTATGCCCACCTTCAACAACACCACTGACACAGCAGCGCGTTTTTTCTTCAACCACATCATATCCCGGTTTGGAGTACCACTCCAATTAGTTTCCGATCATGGGAAACATTTCGAGAATGAGATCTTCGTCGAACTCTCGTCTCGGTTAGGCTTCTCTCACGAGTTTGCCTCACCATACTATCCTCAGTCAAACGGACAGGTCGAGGCAGTGAACAAAGTCCTCAAGACCATGTTACAACGCATGGTTAATAAACATAAAACCAACTGGCATCATATGTTATTTTCCACGCTATGGGCTTATCGAATGGTAGTGAAAACCGCCACAGGTTTCACACCATTTCATCTAGTCCATGGGATCAAGGCAACTCTTCCCATCGAGTGCGAAATTCCCACCCTTCGCATCGCAATCGAGTTTTTACCTGACACTGCTCCAATGGAGCAGTGCTTGCTGAACTTGGAGTCTCTGGATGAAGATCGTCGATCCTCATTACAGAACAACGAGGCAGCTAAAAAACGATCCAAAGCTACCTTTGATCGCCATGTCAATCTTCGCTCATTTCGCAAAGGCGACCTTGTCCTCGCCTACGATATCGCTCATGATACCTTTGGCCATGGCAAATTCGAATCCCTCTGGCATGGCCCTTACATCATCCAACATTGCCTCACCAAAGGCACGTACATTCTGGCCTCCCCCGAAGGCCTCACGCTCAAAAAAATCGTCAATGGGTTATACCTCAAGAAATTTTATGCTTAAACGTAGTCAAGCTAATTTAGGTTATTTTTTCTTTTTTTAGCGTTTTTAATCTTTTTTTCCCTCATCTAAACTATCCTTTGTGCTATTGACAAATGACTCCTCCACCAGCTTACCGCATTGGTTACGCCGACAGCGCCAGCCGTTGGACACAAAATCTTCTTCGGCTGCTTGGGCTCTCTACACCCCTTCACATGAAATGCTACATTCCAGAGGCATCTGTTTAGGACCAGCAACCAATAACCAAGCCGAATACACTGCTGTCATCGGCCTCCTGACCGACGCCCAACATCATCATATTCGTCACCTTAGCATTTTCCTCGACTCTCAACTGGTCGTTCTCCAACTTAACAATGTGTACCGTGTACGCGATCCGTGCCTCTTTTGCAAATACCTGCAGGTTAGATTATTGACTCGACATTTTGATTCCATTACATTTACACATATTCCAAGAGAATTGAATCAAACAACAGATGAAATAGCTAACATGGTGCTAGATTGGCATATATAACATCAAAATACACATACATAAAACATCTCATATAAACCTGTCACAGCATATAGATAGCATCAACATCATCAACATCGACACAAAACACACATGTAAAACACATTTGGCTCCAAAAACCATGTATACTCATATATATATATGTTGGCCTTCCAGGCCATCCAAATGTTTATATACAACAAAAAATACATCGGCCCTCAGGCCTGTGCCACATCATGGTACAAAAGTCGGCTCACCAGCCTATCAAAACTGTACACAATACAATCAGGGGGCCTCTATCGCACCCCCAGCTACCCCTCCCTCAGGAGGAGGAGGCGGCCCACCCCTACCTGCCCTAGGCGGTGGAGGTGGCGCACCTGCAGGACCCTCCTGCCCCGGTGGTAGGAGTCCACTAGTCATGGCGGCGAGCACAGCTGCTCGTCGCATAATAGACTGCCATGGTGGTGGTAACCTGATACATTGCTCCAGGAACTCCTCGTCCTGGATACGGATCCACATGCCCTCAAGCACATCCCGAAATACCATCTCAAACCGACGGAGTATGTCATCCAACTCCCCTCCGGCTGCCGCCGGAGGGGCATGTGATGGCCCCGCACTAGGGTCATCAAAGCGGCGCCTCTGCGTCGGTCTCTCGGGCCCTGCTGGTCGCCCAGCAGCCTTGTCCTGTGGACGCCTCTCTCCACGCAGAGGTCTCCCCTCTCGCTGCATTGGCGGTCTATATAACTCTACCTCATGTCCGTGAGGTGCCAAATCTGCACATGCACCAAACAAGCAACAACATATGGTATCAGTGTCTATATATCAAACATATGCACTGGTATATCAAAATCACAACATAAGTCAAAACATACATAAATAAACAACATACCTCTATGGTCAAAAACCTCCCCAGGAGGCAGTACCATATCCGGGTCCCCTCGAAAGTCCACCCCAACATAGGGAAACTGGAGTATAACCTGCGGCATCTGCTGCCATATCTACGCTGCCTGCGCAGTAAAATAGTGTCCGCCTTCGCCACCATCGTGGAGAACCAATATCTGTGACCACCGCCTCAGGCACGGCTCTCGTACCCCTGGTGCCTCCAGTAGCACCCTCGGGCGCAGCATCGGCACCCTCTCCAAGAAAAAGGCCACTAGGATGGAGCCAAAAGCGAACTCCCCGGCACCTCTAGACCGACAGTGGTCCAGCTGCGCAATCATCTACGCATGTAGGGTCAGCCCCCAGGCAAATCGCTCGCGGCCCACCACTACCCTCTCCATCAGCATCAACTCGCCACCACTAATCTGGTGGGGCGCTCGAGATCCATACACTCGCACTATCATCGCTGCTATGCAACGATGCAGCAGGACATCTATCCTACTAATGCTCACTGATGACCCAGTCATATAGTGCTCGCCTGAGCAGTATCGCTCGGCGACCTCACGCAGATCAGTGTCCCTCGGCAGCACATGCACTGCCGGCAACGGTGTTCCCCGAAAGGGGAGCCCAGTCAAGAAGTAGATGTCCTCTACCGCAGTGAAGGCGATCTACTCTCCTCGCACGAGGAAGCAGTGTCGATCTGGACTCCACATCTCAATCAGAAAACAGAGCAAATACTCCTGTGACCATACCATAGGTCACTCAAAAAACTTTAGCAACCCACTGGCTGCTAAAGACGCCCGAACTGCAGGCCTCGCCTCGCCACCTCATCTCGCAGCTGCGACCAGTCCCGCTCGCGCCACCGCACATCCATGGTCACTGCTCGCCACCTGCACACAACCCAGAGTCCTATATTAGCTTAGGAAATCACCCAAGACATTAAATAAGCTAATTTGTTACCTTGAAACCTTGCCTCAAAGGCGCAGTTTTACCACCCACAGGCGCGCACACATGCGCACCTGTTAACTATACAGGCGCGCATGTATGCGCGCCTATTTTTTCCACAGGCGTGCTCATGAGCGCGCCTGTTCACCATACAGGCACGCTCTAGGGCACGCCTGTCCAACCCACGAGCGCGCTCTCGAGGGCGCCTATTCACCCCACAGGCGTGCACTCATGCGCGCCTATCTACCTTACAGGCGCGCCTTAATTTCCCTGTTGCTCGCACACATTCGTGCTTTTTCAGTGTACAGGTGCGCACTCATGTGCGCCTTCCACTAAGTCGCCCGTGCGTGTGGGCCCACCCTTTACCCAAAAACCCCCTCAAACTCCCGTACGACCCCCCGTACCTACCCTGCCCAAAAATTGGAAACCTATAACTATGCAGGATGTTCAGACCACTAACCTGAAACTCGCACGCCATGAATCGGATGCCTCGTGCTCTCGAAATCACTCAATCTCCTCTGGATCTGCTTGGAAACTCACTATAGCAGCAGGTACAAATGAGGTGGCAATGTGGGCCCTACAGCTATATATAGGCCTTTTTTCCAAACTTCCACTCACCATTCCGGGAGCCCACGGCGTCCATTTTTCGAACCGTCTTCAGCCACGAGATCAGCGTCCCGCCACCTACATCATGACTGTCCCTGGGCCACTTTTCATCCTAAGCCCCCGGGGTGCCTTTTTTTCATATCATGGCCAGGTACACACGCGCATTGTCACATTTATCTAATACATGTCCATATTTGTTATTCTCTTCAGATATTGTTCACTTTGGGTATTTGGTTGTTTTGTGTGTAGGTACTCGATCATCACCCCTCAACAGCTTTCCTTCAGGTATATACTCAGCAATGGCATGTAGTCTCTCCCGCTGTGTTGAATTTACACTCCAGTCACACCCTCTGATATTGGCCTTTAGGATACCCATTCCCGGCTCTGCAGTACTCACACCTCTGTTTACATCATCGGTACTGTAACCCGGTAGCATTCTCCCCACATGAGTTGTCCCATTCATAGCACCTTCTGGCACTTTCGACACTCATGCTGTTATTCATCGCCCTTTAGGGATGGGAGTCCCGGTAGTCTTTCATCATGTCGCGAATTAACCACATACTTCTTCTCCTCATTTTGCTAGCTTCCCATATGGAATCCCAACACATCGCTTTATGGTCATGTTCTTTTCTTTACCTGCACCTCCGCAGGATCATGAACCCACCATTTCATCCACCATTAGTTTGCCCATCTGCGAACCTATCTTCATTACATCTACCTCATACAGAAACTCACCAATGGGGCCCCCACCCTTCATCATTTTTCCCAGAAATTTCTGCCCTCCCTGGGGCACTCATTTCACACTGGGGCACCCATTTCTGTATTTTGCACATATTTCCCACATTTATTCATTATTTGTTGTATAGACGCCTTTATTTTCCATCCTTTACTTTTGTCGTCACCATTAGCGACCTGCTTTCCTTTTGGCCACACGCAACCCCTGTCACCCTTGGTTGGAGCATTACTTCTCATTTCACCCCCGCCGGCATCGTCTATATTTTCAGAGTACTACCCAGGTTAGTTACCTTTATCCTCTGAATTTGTTCACCTTGTCCCGCCTCTGGCACAACTTATCCCTGATCTTGTCATCCCCCTGACACTTGATCTTGTCACACGGTTGCGGCCACGCCTTCTATCATGCATCCTCCAACCAAGGGTAGTCTGGAGTCTTCCCACTTTTTGACTTCGTCCATGTACCTCTTCCACTTCCTCACTGTTATTGGACGGTTTGTAGGAAAGGTTAAAAGATTTTGAGTCAAGGGTAGAAACCGGCGTAACAGGAGCTTCCCCACCCACTGTCACCTCGATGGGGGGCTCTTTCTATTTAGGAGGGCTAGTCCAAGGGAGACGTCCCTAAAGTAATCTAGGTTTAAGAAGGGCTAAGGATAATGGATCAAGACAATAGGTTCCCTTCCACAGATTACAACCAAGTATGAGATAGTCAAGAAAGGTCTTCCACTGATGATACACCTGTTTGTGAGACAAGACAAGAAAACTAGAATATGTGCTTGCAGTGGGTTAGTACTTCAAAATACTAATGACTATCTTTCAATACATATGTACATATGAGCAAACGATTAATGCTATTATTGACGAAGTCAATGATGGCTAAACAAAGCGAAGATTTATATTACTTCTTCAATAAAGCATAAAAGACAAATCAACATTCAACGTTCACAATTAAAGCCTTGTATCATATCATTAATGCATTAGATATGTCAAAACAGCTCACATATATTAAGTTTCTACGTCATATATATTGTTGCTACAATGATGATGACGTCAAGCTTAAAATTAGGTCAAGATTAAGATAAAGATTAGAACGTTTTCATCAATAAGCTTGTAAAATGCAATCAATGTCTCAATCCCTATCAAGGGAGGTGAGAGAAGTCACAACGTTGCATGCTATACAAGGGGCTTAAAAGGTGTGACGTCACCTCTATAGGTTTGCTGCAGTCACTATGACGTCAGCCCTATCAACAAGTCAATTTGAAAGGAAAAGAGCACAAC
>ML779503.1:635787-652053 GCA_009831015.1 Picea engelmannii | reverse complement strand
ACCTCATCATCAAAGTCCACTTTTACAGAACTTAGTTGATTAGTAACCGTATTAAATTCATTTAAATGATCTGCAACAGACCCACCTTCTGACATCTTCATATTAAATAATATCTTCATTAGAAATACCTTATTGGATGCTGAGGGTTTTTCATACAATTTGTCCAACACGTCCATCAAACCCTTCATTGTCTTTTCTTTCAAGATATTGAAATCCACCGACACTGCCAGGCTCAGTCGTATCGTTCATAGAGCCTTTTTGTCAAGAATCTCTCATTCTTCATCCTTCATGGCTGTCGGCTTCTTTGCTACTCCGCTCAATGGTAGGAATAGATCCTTCTGATATAAATAATCTTCCATCTGCATGTGCCATAACTGGTAGTTTTGGCCATTAAATTTCTTGACCCTAAACTTTCCATCTTCCGACATTGCTCCCACTCGAACCAGGAACTCTCTTTTCCTGCGAGTTACCTTACACTCTGATACCGGTTGTTAGAAAAACAGGACTGCGGAGCAATAAAATAAAAAAAATGTGGAAACAAAACACAAAAGATACACAATACAAGAGAGACACATATTTACGTGGTTCACCTAGTGTGGGCTACGTCCACCAAAGAAATTTCCAGGTCCTTTCTTTATTATTATCCAGCAAAATAAAGGGATACAACCTATAGCAAAACCCGTTGTAACTTCCTCTTCTTTCTCTCACAGTCTCCTCTCTCAGAATACAATACTTGCCAACATACATAGCCACAATACATTTCCCTCATAAAAGAGGGTTTCCTTCTAGGGAAAAAAAACCCTAACATAATATCTATCGTTAGATCTGCGACCTTATAACGAATGGTCCAGATTTACAATGAAATTACAATATACTTTTACAAGGCAATTTTTTCTTCGGGGACTTCACCCCCGAACACCCGCTGGGGACCCGCTTACCCCCAGACCCCCCAGCTGGGGGGATAGCCCCCCCGAACCTCGCAGAGGGGGTACCTCCCCTCCGCACTCCCCCACGTGGAAGAGTGTACATACTTCTGGGGTGTAAATACTTCATGG
The DNA here is from genome assembly GCA_009831015.1 of Picea engelmannii. Taxonomy (NCBI): domain Eukaryota; kingdom Viridiplantae; phylum Streptophyta; class Pinopsida; order Pinales; family Pinaceae; genus Picea; species Picea engelmannii. Next base: position 650,998 of record ML779503.1, on the reverse strand, counting down.
GGTATAAACATGGCTTAAAGTAAAAGACCTCTAAATCAGGAAGATAATCAGGCTCCACAACCAACACCATGGGTGGTCGTTGGGTTCGGTGAGGCCAATCTTGCAAAGGCTCAACTGGTTTGAGTTCCAATTTCTTATACCTTGACCGCGTTGGGGACATGCACAAAGAAACAAATGAAGAGCATACCACTTTGATACCACTGAGATAGATTTAGGAGTGGAATGAAATTAAACACATATCTATAACATTAACACAAAGATATAGTGAACAATAAAAAATATACATTGAAACTTAACCTCCATTCAATAAAGAAATCTGTTGAAATGGTAAAATGCAAAATGAAAACAGTCTTTCTCAAATGGTGGTAACTAATCTCTGAGAAGAGATGTGGAGGCTATGTGAATTTGTGTTAGCACATTATAATGAGGCTTCAAGGCCTTTTTAGCATGAAGAAGTAATAAAAAAACCATAGACATCCAAAAACCTAACCCAAGGAGATGAAGCACCAAAAGTCATGTGGGATCCGATGGGGTACGTTGGTACATCAACTTCCCCGAGTCGTAACTTTTGCATACGATTTCCATTTTAGGTGCACGATAGATCATTGGAAAGGTCTACCCGAGAAATACAGAATTTTCCATCACACTTTGACTTTATCCATAGTGTGACATTGGTGGGCCCAAAAAACGTCTTTTAGGGCCTCAAAATGGCCCAAAACGTTTTGGACCCGAAAATCTAGAAAAAAACTGCCAAGATGAAAACTGTATGTGAGCCAGTTGGAATAGGTGGGTGACCACCAATATCCAACTGGGTCCTAAAGTGAAAATATCTTGGTGGTTTTAAGGAGGCTTACATATCTCATAATAGGAATCTCTTTTAGATCCATCACTGAAGAAGATGAGATAGTATGGATAAAACCCCTTTGAACCACCCTCATCATGCCTTTTTAACTAAGAAACAATAGAAGAAAGTTATGAGGTGAGAGAAATAGATAAATAAATTTAAGAAGCAAGAGAATTAATAGAAATAAGTGATGGAGAAAGCAAAGTAAAAAACACTTCACAAGAAAGATAATCAATATTGGTAGCAATAAGTAGAAATCAATCAGGAAGATTGAGTTCCATTTCAAACATGAAAAATTAGGATTCAAGTTTTAGGCTTCCCACGCTCCATGGGATTGGAAGAGACTATTTTGAACAACACTGGTTCATGTATGAAGAAATATAGTATGTGAAATGAGTGACAAATGAGGCATCTAAGATCGTGCAACTAGAGACTACATTCAAAGGTAGAGATATTATGTGGAACATGAAGTATAAAGTTACTATTCTAGCGGGATAAGAAAGGTACCATGTGAAGAAAAACAAGTATCTCCTTAGATTATTCCATAAGCCTAATTTAGAGTCATAGTGTATCACCTATATGAAGGAGATCAAGCAACAAGTTGTAGAGAATGTGTGCAATTATGTCCAACAATTCAATATTTTTTTGGATAGATTGACTTTTCATATCCATGATGTCCATCACTGGGTGTAAGACACCCAACCCCCTAAGTACATTTTTAGTGGATGTGGTATTAAATTTTTTCTTTTCCTTAACTATCTCAAAGTAATCATGTCAAATTCTGAGCTCAAGATCGAAAGTTACAACCTCTCAAAGTCTCTTAGACCTTCATTGGACAAAAGCCACCTCATCACCATGTGGCACCCACTTGGCTCCACGTCACATGTGTCCATCCGACATGGTATTTATGTGGACATTGAAAGCTGTCCAATCAGTCCTTGGCTTATTAGGCCCTCTAATTCAACAACTCAGATTCACTCGAAGCCTTTATTCGTCATCAAATTCCCTCTCCATCAAAGTACATCTACTCTATATCTCAGAGACCACTTTGATAGCTTCATTCTGATGGCATCCAAAATCTTCCATAACTGGACACTTGACGTGACACATGGACCTATCATCATCTACCACCTAGCGAGACATGTGGTGCTTCCACAACAAACCATTTATCATTACACGTGGCCATGTCGCTGCCTGCCACCTAGCATGACACATAGCACTCATAATTCAAGATGGAGTTCCCTTCAACACTCCAATTCCCCTTGACACATGGGATGATCACCACGTACCACCCCCATCATGATGTGTGGGTTGGCGTGAATATACATATCATCATCAGGAATATAGTCTCACCACTCGAGTGTTGACACCTACCCACTATCCCATTTGTCCTTGGCCTATTGGGCCCACCAAATAGATGGATTGCACCAATTATTTCTATTCATGTGTGATCTGCAATTTCTTCGGAGTGGTCTTCGTTGGACTACCTAAATTCTCTATTTGGAAAACATTCTGACAAGGTTTGCTCTGATGGTTCATCTTTGTAGATCCAACAACCCTTGGTCTCTGGAACCAACATCCTCTATCATGTTGGTGCCTCAACTTGATCAATGGTTAATGTCTACCTTCTATTCTCTTGCAAGTAATTAGGTGGGTCCCACTATAACTCTATGGTTTACATTTCATCACGCCCTTCCCACGATCAACATACCTCATCCATTTTCGAAGTTCCTCTTATCAACGCAATTTCTCCCCAAGGTCATGTTCCACTTCGATGGACATCCTCCAACTATGTAAACTCAGACTAATTGGATGGTCCTCAAAATCGGCTATTAACAACTCTAATGACTCTAGAGTCCCTTATTGTGTGACGCGTAATGACCATCCCATGCTCTTCCTATTCTTATCTCTTTGTGGGACCCACAACGACCTATGAATGATATTTATTATTCACACTCTCACCAATCAATGGTCCAAATCACCTCTTAGAGTCTCCCCCATTAGAGTTCCCCCACTACGGGAATCCAATGCTACTATGACCGTTATTCTTTGATGATACTCATCGCATAGGGATCCAACATTCCATATTACTTCTCAAAGTATTTCTTATTAGAGTGCCTCCACTTTGAGCATCCATGGCTACTTCGACTGTCCTTCTCCGACGATACTCACCGCTAAGGGATGCAAAAATTTATAATACTTCTCAAAGTCTGCCCCAACAGAGTGCCTCCACTTTCATCCTATCTCAAAACATGGGTTTTCTATTGGTTATCAATTCAAAATTCGTCTTGTCTATTTCATGAATTATTCTAAGTGTTTTTGTAGGCTTACTAAGCCTTTGGGAGCTCTCACTTTTCTCCAAAAACCACTAATACTTTCCCTTTCACCACTTATGTGGATATTGTTGTTATCACTGAAATTTCTTCTGCAAATGGTTACAGGAATCCAACATCTTTAAACAGATATTAGTTCACCAATGGACCAAATATTTCCAAAAATGCATTTCCAAAAGGTCCAAAACTATACAACTAGTTATAAAATCATCATGCACAAAAGATATATAAGAAGCATGTGCACATGCACCAGTCAAAAATGCCAGAAAATCACGCATGCGCCCGAGGCGCAATTGTGGACACTAAAAGCTGCGCACACCTCAGAACAACGTATTTATGATGTTGGTTGGCTTCCCACCCACTTCTAGCTTAACTTCCAAGTCTATTTGACATCCAAATCTTGGCTGAATCTGGCTGGGTGGTTGGTCAAATACCTAAGGGTGCCCTAAATAGCCCCTTGTTCACACTAAAGGCTGGTTGAATAATACCTCAAAGCTATGCTATAAAAAGAGGCCATGGGTGCACTATATTTTCAAGGAATTCATTTGTATTGTTATGCTTGTCAGTCTCCAGTTTTGACTATATTTTTGCCTATACCTTGTAAAAAAGACCTCCATTTTCATATCTAGTATCATTTCCTTCTGGCCTTACCATGACACATTTGACATCATTTTACAACTAAATGGGGCTATTCAAGGTATTCTCATTATTCAAGTTATTTTTAATGTATTTTGATATTTTAAACTAATGTTGATAACTAATGTGGCATGAGTTAGGTACTGTTCCTTTGAAACAAAACTTACTAGTACCAGGTACCAGCTCGCATTTAGTGGAGATACCAAAGAAGCTACCGAAGACTTGCACGACATGGCCAGAGTGGATTGACAGTTTGATTCATATGATAGATTGAGTCATAACTCAATATGCTGACTCAAGACAAGATTGTAGAACCGATTTATTAGAATTGTTTATGCTCCACACTTCTTGACACTGTGTGTCATGAAGTTGTGAAGTTCGTTTTAACTGACTATGATTCATTTTCGGATCTGAGATCCGTTTAGATTAATGCACCTTTGTTTAAAACTACTTTGGGGAGGATCTATATAAACAAAATATCGCTCTCAAGAAACGTTGGTTACAATATGCTATGTGATACGATTTTTGATAATACAAATTTGTTATGCATTATGTTATCTGCTGTTAATTAATTTGAGTTGCTTTATGAATTATGGAGCGTGAAGTATGAATAGTTTTTGCATGGAATTATCTGAGTAGCTCTGGTTTTTTTTTCGGCGATTGCACCTCTTGGCTGGGCCCGCAAACAGGTTCAAGTCAGTGCCTCTTTTCCATATTAGATTTAGTTCATTTCAGTGTTTTAGAATTTGCATGTAGGTTAGTTTATTCAAGTTTGAGAATTACCTTGTTAGATTCTTGCTCAACCATTCTTCAGATTGTATCATTTCCAGTGTGATAATCTCATATACTGATGAATGTTGAATGTGATATTTACTCCTGTAGAATTTAAAGAATGAACTAGATTTGCTCTATTCCAGTTTTCAATCTGAACATGATTGAAAGGGAATGTGAGTTTAGATTCACTCTATCTTGATTAGGATAGTTAGCTTACTCTAATTCTGTTAGGATAGTTAGCTCATAGACTGTTTCTAGTTTTAAATTTGATCATGATTCAAAAGGCATACGAGTTTAGATTTATTCTGTTATGTTAAAGTAGTTGTGTTTCAATTAGATTAAAGGAAGCTTCCAGTACTAGTAGGGTAAATAGGACATTCATTCATTCTACCTGTGGATAGATTCTTTTGATGTTTAGAATAAAAAGATTTTCAAAAATGATCTTTCTTTTATGGCTTAGATAGAAATGATGATGATTAGGTTTTAAGATAATGGTAGATAGTCTTGGGAGACCACATTGGATCAGAAATAGAAGTACCTGTACTTAAGCACATAACTGTTTCCTTTGATGAATCCAAAAGGAGATGATTAGTTTCAATATTATCATTAGGGTTCAGTTTTTAAGAGTGAGTTTGTGTTTTCTTATCAGAATAACTTTCAGATAGGAATTAGAATCTTACCAGCACATACAGTGTAGCAGCTCTAAGTTCACTTACCTTGGTTTGACAATTCAGTGTTTCAGGTAATTAAAATCTTTAAATTTGCAGCCTGACATTTTTGGCGCCGTTGCCGGGGAGTTGTTTAGAAGGTAAGTTAGATAATTGTTTTGGTTATTTTCTTAAAATGTATTTGGTTTGGTGTGGTATGTTTTCAAGTTGATGAAAGAGGAGCTATGAAACGAAGGGTGAGAACCAACATATCAGTTATCATTGGTTCCTCTGAAACTCAATCTTAGTTTTTCTTTTATTTAGTATGTCTTCATGAGAAATAGATATTATAGAGGTAGATTTAGGGGAAATACAAAACAACAAAAAGAAGAAACCTCCACCTAAAAAGCAATAGAAACTGAGACTGGAACTCTGGCTGAGGAAACCATAGAAAAAAACATAGAACCAGGAAACATCACATACCAACAAAGTCAAATTCCCGGTGATCCAAACTTGGTTGACACAGTTAATCCAGAAGAAGTGCAAGCTCTTGTCAGAAACCCTAACACTATAATTTCACAAATAACCATTGCAGCTGTTGAATCTAAGATAATAGGATCCTCAAAAGAACCAATAGGAGATAGAAATTCTATCAAAAAGAATCCAGAGAGGTGGGATTTCACAACCTCACCAAAGAAAGATCAGATTGCATATACAATTTTTGGTAATCCTTTTAACATGGAAGAAAGAGGGAGAGAATTGGATAGAAGAGAACGAGGAGAAATTCATGTTGAAAAAGAAGAAGAAGAAGAAGTAGAGTCTGAGCTAAGACTAGAAACCACCTTTGGCTTTCCTATTTTGGATTTGGTCCAGAATGTCAACATGAAAAATATCCCGCCTTCAACACTACCAACCTTTTATGGGAAAAGTAGTGAAGACCCAGATGTCTTTCTTTTTGAGTTTGAAATCCTGTGCAGGAGTTATAACTATCTCCAGGATTCACATAAACTGAAGTTGTTTCCTACTACCCTAAAAGATTCTGCATTAGGTTGGTTCATGAGTTTAGGAGAGTACAACATTAGATCTTGGGAAGATATGAAGGCAAAATTTTTAAACAAGTACCAGGACTATTGTAGACCCAAGGATTCTCAAAATGATATTTTTAAAATGCAACAACAAGATGAAGAGAGCCTTGAGGATTTCTTAGAAAGATTTACATACACCCTTCAAAAATCTAAATACAATGACCTCCAAGATGAAGCAATTAAAACTCTTTTCTTAAAAGGGGTTTCAGATGAATATATTGACACTCTCAATTTAATGGCTTTAGGAGACATTTATCAAAAATACTTTGAAGCAATCAATGAACTATGTAGAACTTACTCAAGAAGTAGGGGGAAAACTGCAAGAAGTGTGAGAGAACCTGTTAACAAAAACACCAAAGTACCCACATCTGGCGGAGTTACTAGAATTGAATTGGGAAACCTTTTGGAAAATTTTAAAACAAATATTTTAGGAACAATTGGCTCTCAATTAGACACTTTGAAGATTAAGAGGAAGCAGGAAGAGGAAAACCTTGTATTAAGCATATTCGCCCAAAATGCAAAAAAAGGCATCCTTTACGAGAATGTCCTTTGGACAATGTTTCTGTATGTGCAATATGTATTGAAAATCATAAAACAAAAGATTACCCATCCTTACTAGGATTGCAAGCCATATTAAAAGGAGGGGAAGCTCTAGGGACTCCATCTGCACCTAAGAGGCCTTGGCAACCTAGGAACTCAAATACGTATCAAGAACTCAAATACTCCATAATGCTGATTCTGAGAAGAGATGTGGTCGTTACTCGCATCAGTGAGAAGATGATTACAATGAGGCTCTGAAGGCCATTTTGCAATAAACAGGAATGACAAAATTCCTAGACATCCAAAAACCTAACCCTGGGAGATGAAGCGCCAAAAGTCATGTCGGCCCTGTTTGGGTAAGTTGGTACATCAACTTCCCGGGGTCGTAACTTTTGCATACGATCTCCGTTTTAGATGTATGATAGCTCGTTGGAAAGATCTATCCAAGGCATACAATGCTTGAGACAAAATAGCATTGTTATATGTTATTTTTGAGAGAAACATACCCAAAATAACATCATTTAGGGCCTCAAAATGGCCCCAGAATTTCAAGACCCGAAAAAAACTGCTAAAAATAGTAAACTATGTGAAAAATGAAAAACTAAAAGAAGAAATGGTGGGGATCCAAGTGGAATAGGTGGGTGGCCACCAATATCCACCTGGATCATAAACAATAGTAGTCAAATGCAATGTTTCACACCTATTACCTGCAATTGAAGAGGCCTATTGAGTCTTTCCCTCATATGACGTCAAACACCTTGCGCAGGTTTAGGCCATTTGTGAAGTTTCATGTAGATAGACATTTTACTTATATCACTAAGCACAAAGATGAACAAAAAGAAGAACTGAAGAGTTATTATAAGCTCACAAAGGAGGACATAGAAGAAATGACTAAGGAATTTCCTATAGAGCTCCTTATCCCAGTTGAGTAGGAAGAACTATTCGATCCCAACCTAATTGGAAGTCCTGTGGTCACCCGCGAAGAGTATGATGCACACAACAGTAGAAGAAGGAAGAATAAGGAAGAGGTACAAGAGCTGAGCAGTGCATCAGAGGAGACTGCTTCAGATTCACCTGGGGGAGGAGGTGATGACGAAGTAGATAGAGAAGAGGATGAAGGGGAAGAAGACAAATAGAATCAGGGTGAAGCGCCACCTAGAGATCCCCTTGAAGAGGTAGATACATCCAAGGAAAGAAAGGTTTCCCTAATGAAGCCTACATCGTGGAAAAATTCAAAAGCTAGTAAGCCCAAGTTGTAAACTGTTCTCATGGTGGATTACATCGACCTCATCATCTATATCGTATTAGATACATCAAAGGATATTTTATAGCGTAGTGAAGCAAAACAAGAGACCATGTTTGGCAGGATTGAAGCAGAACTGAAAGGGGTACAACAATCCGTCTACTCCAGCCACGTAGTATCTATTACGTCACCACCATCAGAAGGAGAAGAGTTGGGAGATGAGACTGCCCAGCTTCGAAGATTAGTAGACTTGATAGAAACCCACCTTCATCATGCCCAAGAGGAAAAGGAACAGGCCATAGAGGCCCTGAAGCAAGGAAAAGAGGAATCCATATAGAAACATCAGGTTGTGCAGCAGGAAAAAGACAACCTCCAAGCGAAGTTCACAGAAGATAGAGCACATATCTAGAAGGAGAAAGAATAGTTGCTCACAGAGTAGATTGGAATTAAAGAAGTAGTCACTAGAGAACTTCACTACATGACGGGCTTAAAAAAAATTGAAGAAGACCCAGTAGAAAGTCAAGTGGGTAAGCTTGTTGAAGCCATTCAACAACTCCAACAAAGAATAGCAGAATTGGAATTACGGACAGTACCAAGCACTCCGCAGGAAGTGCAATATCTAAGAGAAGAAACTGCTTGGAGCATAGTTAAGAGAATAAAAGAATTAGTCTTGGAATGAAAAAAACTAATCAGTTGTAGTGCACACTCTTGCGAGCGCCTTGCAGAGAACCCTGAACTCAGGACTCTAGATTCACAACTCCAAGAGGCGAAGTAGCAAGCAGTAACAATGCAGGCGTAGTTGAAGCCTCTATTAGTGGTTGAGAGAATGAAAATCTCACAGGAATAGTGAACTATTCAGCAACAGGTCCACGCCATCCAGAGTAAATTCATGGAAGTGACTCAAAGGCTAAAGCCAGTGCAGGATGAAGCTTGCAAACTTTTTGAGGAAATTGAAGGACAGGGTGAAGAACTAGAGAAAGTAGTTACCACAATGGAACAACAATTGGAAGGGCCAATGACCGAGAAAGTTACTCAGGAGTTCATTGAGTAGGAGGCTCTGGTGAAACAACAGGTCGAAACAACCCGAGCCAAGCTCGAGGCATTTGAGGCAGAGTTATCCGGATTAGAGTGACTCGGGATGAGTCACAGGTGAGTGTTGGGGGCATGTTATCCCTTGACCAGGTTTTGTGGAAACGTTGGTCATGTTTGATAGAATTTGGGACTTCGACAGGCTGGTTGAAGGTGGAGCGCAAGGCAAAGCAGAGATCATGGGAGTTTGGCCCCTTTTCAGGATTTTTCGGGTTAGGGTTTATGTAATGAGTATGGGATGTCATCCCATGGGTTTAACCCATGCTTAGGCATGTTTTGTAATATATAAATAAGTAGTTAGGCGATGTAGGAGTAGTGAGACCCTGATAGGTCGATGACTTGGTGCTATGCTAAGTGGAAGTGATTGTAAGAGGCTTTGTGCATACTGTGTGTTGAGACTTACAGAGCTAAGTGAAAGTCATCTGTAGTTCTTTGTGCGTCGATTGTGTAAGGCTTTGTGCCTGGATCTACTCGGGGAAGGAGGATCTGTCGAAGTGTGCGTAGATCTCATGTCCTATGCAGAGTGTTTTTATTGCTCTGTGCATGTAAGAAGATGGAAGAATATAATAAAGAAGAAGAAGAGTTAGTGGACATAGCCCCACGCTAGGGGTGAACCATGTATATCATGTGTTGTGATTGTTTTGTGCATTATGGTTGTTATGTTATTGATGTGACTTATGCTTAGTGCTGTTATCTTTATCTTAGCTTCATCTGATATGGTATCTTAGTGCTTAATGATATGAATGATTGCTAGATCTAATCTATTCTTGTGTGCTAAGTGATTGGATGCAATAGATCTTGATTGAATAGTGCGCTGCTCTGTAATTAGGGTTTTATCTGCAATGTGAATAAAGATTATATACTAATGAATGATAACTGCTAAGTGTTTTGTTAGAGTGTTGTAATCACAAATCTGTGTCCCATCCAGGTTGCAGACACTTGAGTCCTACAGTCACCCCTGCCTATACCTCAGGTGAGACTTAATTTGCTTCACAGGTGTTGTCGAAAGGGTCGGTAGTTAGTGTTTTGTTGGTGCATTGTTGAAGCTTTGAACCCTGGGTCTACCCCTTGTGCCAACAAAAATCCCTACTAATAAAGGTAAGAGAGTCAAACATAAGACTGTATTGACATAATGTGGTATTTACAATTAAACTAAAACATAGGGATACCAGAGACTCTGTAATGATCATACAATGAAAGCCCAAAGAAATCTTGCCACAACTTTTGAATTTCTCGAGACTATGGCCAAGATAATGAGGCTGAGCATTTGGGTCAACAATATTTTGTTCAAACTGAATTGTGTTTTGTATATTAGGTGAACCAACTCAACAATAATTGTATTCCTCTTTTTGTGGGATTTGGAAAGCTTCATCAAATTGTCATCTAGTCTATATTTAGATTAGTTTTTAAGGAAGACTACATCATAGGCATTATAAATATTCGTGTGAAGATTTCTCTCCTAGAAAATAACTATTTGATATCTAATATCCTATTTGATAATTCAAATTGTTTATAACTAGGATTGCTTTCAAGTACCATGTTCTTATCTCTTAATGATATTTGAGAATGAGAAATCCATGTGTGAGTGGACAAATTGAATACTCATAATATTTTGTTCTTTATTTACATTTTACCATCTGATTTAAATTGTCTGTCATTTACTAAGCCAATGAGATGTTTATTTTCCTTTTACATTGAGCCTTGTATCTTTATTGTATCCTTGATCCAACATTCAACCATTTCTAAATCCTATTCAAAACTTTTAAAAAATACCATTGCAATAACTTGATGATTCCCTAGCTTGCCCTAACTTTAGGGACTAATAGACACAATACCGCGGGATACCCAAAAAACATGGACTTGAAAAACCATGTGCTTTGACCTAAAAAAATAATAAACTCATTAAGTCTTTCACTGATTCAAGGTTAACCCAAGGCACATGCCCCCTACACCCCCCCACATATTCAATCTACCTAAATCTATGTCTAGAATTTTCATAGGTGACATATAAATGAGGGATACACATGCCTATCCAGGTCTCATAGACATATGCCCATTTACATGCAATCAATAATTTTTTACAACTCCAAAGTAAATACATTTTTTTTTTCTTTCACAATGGTGACTCAACCATCAGTGCCCCCCACAACTTCTAAGTGAAAACAGGTGGTGAGACAGAACAGATAGATAAAACTTCAAAAACCATACATGAACTTGAACTTTCACCATTAGCACAAAATACAACACCCCCGATAGCGTAATAAAACTCGTCCTAGGCCGATCCACTCCACTCGGCTAACCAACTCTGGATCAAACTCTCTTCTCCTTGGCTCTCTCATTCTTCAACTTTGTGCTCTGATACCACTTGTTAGGCAATGGAAGAATAAACTTAACAAGATTTAATTAAAAAACAAAGAAACCCAAGAGCAAACCAGACACAACAACAATCACACAATTGACACAGTGATTTATGTGGAAACCCAATAGGGGAAAAACTACAAGGCAATGGTAATCAATATGCTTATTATTCAAGGGAGAATTAAGATAGCCAATCACAAGCCTACAACCATCCCCTCTTCTCTTCACACACATTGTGCTACACTACATTGCTCATTGCACACTTCACCTCTATGGGTATCTAGTATATGTAGCATCTATCAAACATTTAAACAAACTTATTACAATATGATCCACCAATTACACAAACTGATTACAACAATTACACAAACTGATCCACCAGTTACACAAACTTTTTCAACAATTACATATATCTATATCTTAAATCTTAGATAACCCACTAAATATATCTGCTGAATATAGATTGGATTGCATGCTCAGATAACCCAGTAAATATATCTGCAGACTATAGATTGGATTGCATGCTCATCAGAACTCAATAGGTACACGCTGCTCAATGAATCTGCAGATGATAAACTCCTTACACCACCAATCTAATTCAATAGGCTGCTAGGATTCTCCAATAATCTCTATAACAATAATAAGGAAAAGTCTGATATATCTGCAGAGGATAGATCAGTAATCCATGGTTTTGAATTACTGGAAGAAAAAAGTGGGTGCTTATGCTAATCTCTATAAATACAATAAATACATTTATGATATGCTTGTAATTTATACTAAAGGAAAGAAGATATGTTCATTAAAGAGGCACTTCAATTATCATGAAAATCTCCAATACAAACAAATATCAGAAATAGTACATACAAATATGATAGATATACAAATCTTCATAGATGATGGATCATTGTATGAATAAYGACTAAGGCCACCAYAGGTTGCTAGATTCGAAGGCTGATACAGATACTCGAACTGGTCTTTGAGACGTGCGAAGCCCTGGTAATCTCATTTTCCCGACGATCAATTYCCCCTTGGAGTTATATATAGACATGTCCATTTTCCAATCAATTACCATTATCAACCCACTGCTGTTCACTGTTACKACAGGAAATAATGGAAAGCGGMATTCKGCCAAACCGCTGGTGCGTAGCTCACACCACATTTCATATTTTTCTGCTTCATTCAACTTCCACATMCGAACAMAATCAGCTTCCTTCTGCTCCACTAGCACCACTTGCCMATCGTGTTGACCTAAATTTTCAGGAAAAATCTTTCTGCATCCCTCCGGTACCGGGATTGCTGTCCATAGTCCGTCAGCAATACTGAAGGCTACGATGAGATTCTGGCGATTRGGAGTGAGCGCCACCCAGTGAAACTTGCCGTGAGAATAAATRCCCTTTCCACAAGGCCGAATATCGTAGGGGACCACCATGGAAACTGCAGTCCAGGCATTGGATTCTAAATCATAAATAGACATCGCAATTATTATATTATCACCTGGACCTTGTTGACCCCTTCGGTCGATATAATAATTGCCCAGCAGAAGAGTGCAATGCCTTTGGAAGAATCGAAGGCCATTCCAGTGAACAAGGAACCAGATGTAGGAGGACGAGGGAGCTGCGTCCAAGTCCTGGTACCTGGATTGCCTATGGAAAGATCCAACCTATCCCCTTTTATATGGCAACAGAATATGCTCTTACAGCTATTTACAACGATGTGATTGAGCAAAGGAACTCTGTAAATGTCGGAACCGCTTCCTTCTATAGCCCAATATTCCACATCATCTTTTCAATCCCATTGGAACTGAATCAGAAACCCAGGGGTAGAATGCAACGACCAGTTTGGAACAATTCCTTGGAGGGCATCACGGGAGGACAATAGATAATTCCATTGTTTACAAACAGTCCTCATTTTGCCAAGAACCCTCATGGGCAGCCTCGCTAAAATCATATTCAACAAATCTTCTTGGAGCTTTCTCCAAATCTCTTCTTCCATTGCTAAAATATTTATTTCTCACTCAAAATAGAAAAATATTTTTCTTACTGTTGACGCTACAGCCACTCTCTCTGTCCCTCCTGCTGCTCAGTTCGTTCTTTCTCAAGATCCAGCCTTCCCTGAGCCCAACAAGAAGCGAGTTCACTATTTATATTATGAAAACTTTACAATAAAATTAAAAACGACGTTTGAGAGGAACCATGTTGTTGGCCATCAAGGTCCACTTATGGAAAGGTTCTCTCCAAAAATAGTTTTTAACAATAAAAACCAACTAATTCACCTTTATTTGCTGTATTTTTATTATTTAAGGTATTTTGCGGGTTGCCCTTTACTAAAATAGTGGACATAAATTAACTTGTGAGAGGGTTGAGAGGGTTTTTAGGTTTGTCGAACACTAGTTATTAATGATAGTTAATTAAGTTACTTATAATTACAATATCTTATAATTTATTATTATTGTATTTTACTAATAAAAACTAATTTTAATTTCGATTATATTTTTAAATTTAATTAAATTTTTTATATTTTTTATTATTTTTTTATATTTTTATTTTAAAAGAATAGTTAATATATGATTAAAAGAGGATATATTATCTCGAAATGTTTAGAAGGATGATTTCTATTAACACAATGGTAGGTGGAATAAGAAAAAAATATTATAGGGTTTTGTTGGGACTTTTTCAAAGGGCATGCATTTTCGGATGGTGGAAGACTTTTTGGTTGGGCATTGAGAAATATAATGAAGAATGGTTGTTTGGAAAAGGCTAAATTGAACTCTGGGTATGAGATCACATCATTTCAGGTTGGAAATTACATATTGTATAGGAAGGATCATGTGATAATCTGTAAATTCATGGGAATCCGGCTCTCGGAAAAAGACTTGATAGGTGATGTTGGTATGAGATGGAAACGAAAAAGTCAAATAAATCTGAAATTGGGATCGAAGGGCTTCTTCACAGTGATCTTCTTATGCATAGAAGATATATATTAAGTGTGCGAAGAAGGATCACATTTTTTCAACTCGGTGGGTCTAGATGTAAGTTACTGGACATAGAGGTTTTCGCTCGAGAAGGAATAATTTACCGCAATACTTGTCTAGATTCAGATGTGCTCACTATCCCATAAATTCTAGAATAAAGAGACACTAGAAGGGATAGGAAACACTTTAGGTACTTTTGTTAAAATTTCAGAGGTCAGAAAAGTAGGTGTAACATCCTCATTTTCAAATCCCAAACTAGCGATGTATATTATAGATGTAGTAAATGGTCAAGAGCCAAGTGATGTATATTGTAAATATAATATATGGTCGAGAGCCAAAGCGATGTAATATGTAAATGATGTAAATTAAATATAATGAATAAAATGTATCGCCAGCTGCAGACGAACACGGGCCGAGAATTGGGGTTAAAGTATTCACAATATAGGGAAGGGGTCCAATGCCGGGAAGGGGGACGGAAAGAGTTTACCCATGTTTATTAAACCAAAACCCATTTCTTCTTTCCTTCTAAATTATCCATACCATGAACCTTCCAATAGTTGTTAAGTGTGCTAGAGCCCAATCATTGAATTCATGTAAGAGGGTTGGTGTGAGACTCACTTCCCATATTTATGAAGAGTATGGGGGATGAGTACAATCAGTTTGGGAAAGAGTGCAAGTTAAGCAAGAAAGA